>JAKSZT010053881.1:324781-336073 GCA_026826555.1 Tolypeutes matacus
TTATCCATTTTAACCCCCCCTTCCCCATTTGCTGTTTTGTGTCCATTTGCTGGGCAATTCTCCGTGTCTGTTTCCTGCCATCTCTTCTCATCCTCCTCCTCCAGTCTTCACCAGGACTCGATCCTGGAGACCTACGATGTAGGAGAGAGGTATTCTGCAGCCTGTGCCACCTCTGCTTCCTGGCTTCTGGAGCTTCCGCAGCATCTCATCATGTCTCTCCCCTGTTACATCATCATCCTGCTGCATGGCTCCCGGGGCCCGACGGCTCAGCGGCACACAGAGCCACCCATGCGCCTTCTATATATATTTTTTTTATTTTACCAGGAGGTCTCGGGGATCGAACCCAGGTCCCTCCATATGGCAGACGGACGCCCAACCATTTGAGCCACATCCACCCCCAGTACCATGCAGTTTTGATCACTGTAGCTTTGTGATATGTTTCAAGGTCAAGCAGTGAAATTCCTCCAATGTCGTTCTTCTTTTTTAGAATGCATTTGGCTATTCGGGTACTTTCCCTTACAAATGAATTTGGTAATTGCCTTTTCTATTTCTGTAAACTAGGAAAGTTTGGGATTTTGATTGGTATTGCATTGAATCTATAAATCAGTTTGGGTAGGATTGACATCTTCACAATATTTAGTCTTCCAATCCATGAACATGGAATGTATTCCCATTTGTTTAGGTCTTCATTGATTTTTTTTTTTTTTTTTAGCACTGTTTTATAGTTTTCTGCTTACTGACCCTGTACTTCATTGGTTAAATTGATTCCTAGGTATTTGAGTCTTTATGTTGCTATTGTAAATAGAATTTTTTCCCTGATTTCCTCCTCAGATTGCTCAATACCAGTGTACAAAAACATTACTGGTTTTTGCCTGTTGATCTTATATTCTGCCATTTGGCCTAACTCATTTATTAGCTCAAGTAGCTTTTTCATAGACATTTCAGAATTTTCTAAATATAGGATCATGTCATCTGCAAATAGTGACTATTTTACTTCCTCTTTTCCTATTTGGATGCCTTTAATTTTATTTTTTTCTTGTCTAATTGCTTCTAGTACAATGTTGAATAACAATGGTGACAGTGTGCATCCTTGTCTTGTTCCTGATCCTTAAGGGGAAGATTTCAACCTTTCCCCATTAAGTGCAGTGTTTGGCTGTGGGTTTTTCATACATGTCTTTTTTCACGTTGAGGATTTTCCTTCTATTCCTATCTTTCAAAGTGTTTTTATCAAGAAAGGATGCTGGATTTTGTTGAATGTCTTTTCTGCATTGATTGAGATGATCATGAGGTGTTTTTTCTTCCTTCAATTTGTTAATGTGGTGTGTTACATTGATTGATTTTCTTATATTGAACCAGCCTTGCATACCAAGAATAAATCCCACTAGATCAAGAAGTATAAGTCTTCTGATATGCTGCTAGATTTGATTTGCAAGTATTTTGTTGAGAATTTTTGCATCTATCTTCATTAGAGATTGATTTGCAATTGTCTTTTCTTGTAGCGTCTCTATCTGGCTTTGCTATTAGGGTGATGTTGGCTTCATAAAATGTGTTGGGTAATTTTCCCTCCTTTTCAATTTTTTGGAAGAGTTAAACAGGATTGGTGTTAATTCTTGGTAGAACTCACCTGTGAAGCCATCTGGTCCTGGACTTTTCTTTGTTGGGAGATTTTTGATGATGGATTCAATCTTTTTAAATGTGATTGGTTTGTTAAGTTCTTGTATTTCTTGTATAGTCAATGTAGGTTGTGGGTTTCTAGGAATTTGTCCATTTCATCTAAGTTGTCTAATTTGTTGGCATAGAGTTTCTTATAATATCCTCTTATGATCCTTTTTATTTCTGTGGGGTCAATCATAACTTCCCCCTTTCAGTTCTGATTGTATTTATTTGCATCTTCTCTCTTTTTTATGATTATTTAGGAATGTGTTGTTTAGCCTTCACACATTTGTGAATTTACTTCTTTCCTATTTCCAGATTCATTCCATTATGATCTGAGAAGGTGCTTTGTATAATTTCAATCTTATTATATTTATGAGAGCTACATTGTGACATAACATGTGGTCTATTCTGCAGAAAGATCCATGGGCACTTGAAAATAATGTATAACCCCTGAGTTTGGGTGCAATGTTCTATATATGTCTGTTAGGTCTAACTCATTTATCATATTGTTCAAGTTCTCTGTTTCCTTGTTGATCTTATGTCTAGTTGTTCTATCTAATGATGTGAGAGGGGTGTCAAAATCTCCAGCATGTAGAAATGTCTATTTCTCCCTTCAGTTTTGCCAAAATTTGCCTCATGTATTTGGGGCACCCTGTTTAGGTGCATAGATATTTATGATATCTTCCTAGTGGATTGTCCCTTTTATTAATATATCATGGCCTTATGTATCTTTTATATCTTTTTTGCATTTAAAGTCTGTTTTGCCCAATATTAATATAGCTACACCTGCTCTTTTTTGGTTACTATTTGCATGGAGTATCTTTTTCCAACCTTTCATTTTCAGTCAGTATGTATCCCTGGGTCTAAGGTGAGTCTATTGTAAGCAGCATATGGATGGTTCATGCTTTTTGATCCATTCTAACAGCCTATATCTTTTGACTGAGGGGTTTAATCCATTCACATTCAAAGATATTACTGTAAATGCATTATTTGCTTTCACCATTTTATTCTTTGGTTTTCATATGTCATATCTTATTTTCATCTATCTTTTTACTCTTTTGGTTGTTCTTTCTGCTATTCTTTCTTCTATATTCTCCTCCACCACTCCCTCTTGTCTTTTTCTTTCAGGTAATAAGGCTTCCTTTAATATTTCCTGCAAAGGTGGATTCTTTTTTACAAACTCTCTTAGTTTCTGTTTCTTTGTGAATATTTTAAACTCACCTTCATATTTGAAGGACAATTTTGCTGGATAAAGAATTCTCTGCCTGCAGTCTTTCTCTTTCAGTATCCTAATTGTGTCATCCCACTGTATTTTCACCACCATGGTTTCTGATGAGAAATCCACACTAAGTCTTAATGGGCATCTCTTTATGTGATGGTTTTCTTCTCCCTTGCTGCTCCAATTTTCTCTTTATCTTTGACATTTGACATTCGGAGTAGTATGTGTCTTGGGAGTAGGTCTATTTGGTTTTATTCTGATTGAGGTATGCTGTGCTTCTTGGACATGTAAGTTCATTTCTTTCACGAGAGTTGGGAAATTTTCACCTACTATTTCATCAAATACTCTTTCTGCTCCTTTACCCTTCTCTTTTCCTTCTGGAACTCCCATGACAGGTATGTTGTTGCATTTCATGTTGTCATTCAATTCTCTGAGCCCCTTCTCAATTTTCTCCATTCTTTTCTCTCTTCAGTTTCAGCTGTTCTGTCTTCAGTATCACTTATTCTTTCTTCAATCATTTCAAGTCAGCTATTGCATGCCTAAAATGTGTTTTTTTATCTCACCTACCATGTCTTTCATTCTCATGAGCTCTGGTACTTTTCTGTTCAGGTTTTCAAATTCTTCTTTGTGCTCATCTTCTTGATGTCATTTATCTATTTAGCCATATTGTATTTCAACTCATTAATTGGATTTTGGAAATTTGTATGCATCTTGTTAATTAGTTGTCTCAAATCCTGTGTCTCTTCTGGGGCATTGTTATATTCTTTTTCTTGGGACACATCTTCCATTTTCTTAGTATGGCTTATAATTTTTTGCTGCTATCTAGGCATCTGATTAGGATGATGAGTTTACTCAGATGCTCAATTTCTCTCTCTCTTGTAGGGATTTTAGTGGCCTGAGGTTGTGTGTTACTGCTGTTCTTTGATTTTTGTTTCAACCTGATTCAACCTGTTAGTTGCTCAGAAGTGGGCCCTGGACTCAGTAATGAGTTGCAGACCTACTTCCTAGGGCCTTGGGGAGGGAGGCTATAAAGGATGGAAAAAAACCTCTCTTACTGGTTTACTTTTAATTTCCTCACATACACTTTCTTGGTCTGCCAACAGATGGCACCCTTTGGTAGCCCACTCGGTTCAATGCCTGGTTGGAGTATGTTTGCTGCAACATGGACAGAATCAGTGTGGTAAATGATTCTGCCTGGAGGCTAAGAGCCTTGTAATTCAGACTTTCTCAGAGATATTTCTCCAACCTTTGCTAGAAGTCTCCTCCCTTCTTCTTGGAAGGAAATATTTCCACTCCCTTCTGCATTCTCAACAATCAGTCCCAGTCAGTAGAGAGGGAGATTGAGAGGTTCGATCTCTCTCATCCGGGATCTCTTTACTCTCAAGCTGGCTCCCAAGGCAAACAATGGCACAGCCCTACCCAGCCTGGAAGGGCTCATGGGACACAGCCGGCCAAATTTGTGTGTCAAAAGCTGAGTCAGCCTTAGGCTATGTCCCTCTCTCTCCCTTTTCCTGGGGAGGTGGATCCCTGGGACCCCCTTTGTATCTAGCCCCTGCCGTCCCAGAATGTCAAATGTCAAAGATAAAGAGAAAATTGGAGCAGCAAGGGAGAAGAAAACCATCACATAAAGAGATGCCCATTAAGACTTAGTGTGGATTTCTCATCAGAAACCATGGTGGTGAAAAGACAGTGGGATGACACAATTAGGATACTGAAAGAGAAAGACTGCTGGCAGAGAATTCTTTATCCAGCAAAATTCAAAAGTGTCTTTAGTCAAGCGGCCATTGAGATGTTTGTGTGGGATGTGGTGGGAGGTGTGGGAGGTGGGCAACATGGGAATCCCAGTGGGTTCCGTGTAATATTTTGGGTAATCTAAGCACCTCTTAAAATATATGTATATATATATATATAAATAACATTTTTGTAAGCAAATACACAGATATGCATATATATTTATATATCATTTTGCAAATGTTTGTATGTATTGTGAGAATTTTGATTTTTACCCACAATAAAAATAAATAAAAAATTTAAAAAAATATATTAAAGAAAGATTTTTTTAAAAAAGTGTCTTTAGCATAAGGGAGGGCACAGACAGTAGCTGCCTCAGTTTTTAACTCACTATCACGATTCTTTTCCTTTGCCCTTCTCTCTTCTAGGTGGTGTCCAGCCTCCCCCTGGTGTCCTAAACCCTAGAAGATTTTTTTCCAGTCCATTTCTGCCTGTCCTCTAGCTATTTTTCTGGGAAAGAAGGAAGTCCCATGTTTTTTTAGTCTGCCATCTTCCCAGAAGACCACATATATTTGAATATAATTGAGAAGAGATTTACTGGGGAGAGATAAGGGATAAATTAATCTAAATACATGGAAAACTATGCAAACAACAGTAAAAATTATCATTATAATTATCATTGTTATTGTTAACCCCAGGAAAAATTAAAAGTTGTACAGAGAAAGATATTACTAAACATCAATAAAGTTTTATTTTACATTCCTGACACTTATTTAGTACTTTTTATATGGCATGCGGTGTTCTAAGAGTTTATTGACTTTTCTAATCATCACGACAACCTTACATTGTAGCTCCTATGATTACTTCATTTGACAGGTAAAGAAACTGAGACACAGAGATATTAAGGAGGTTACTTGACTGTAAGTAGTGTTGCTGGAATTTAAATCCAAGCAGTTGGGCCTTAGAAGTTGTCCTCCTAACTATTATTCCATGTTGCTTCTTAAAATAATAGGATATTATATATCTCTGCAGTCAATATTATGTCCATGGTCAAAAGATAAACATTGATTATACATATAACCAAAATTGCAAAATGGTTATATTGAAAGAAGAGGAAGAAGAGAAATGGGTCTAAGTATGGTGTGGTGTATATAAAAGGAAGCTAAATCTTGATATCTATTTTGGGAAGTCAATAGAGAAGATACAGGAAGATAGAAAGAAAGAAATAGCAAGAGAAAAATCATTTTTACAGATTTAGACATAAATACAAAAGAATTAGCTAAAAGAATTGAACATGGTTCCCTCTGACAAGTCAGAAATGGCAGGGTATAGGGGGTCTCCTTCAGGAAACTAATTTTATCTTAACAAGCCTTGTCGAAATGTTGCTCTACAAACCATGTGCATGTATAATTTCAATTAATTTTTAAAGCCACTACTGAAGACATAAATTAGCATCACTAAGTTGATTTTTAAAGCCATAAGTATGTGTGACCTCTCAGTTAGAATGAACAGAAAGATCTCAAAGTCAGAGGGCTTAGAGGCGTGCCTGATTCATTGTTAGGAGGCCAAAGGAGCAAGAGGAAGCAGAGAAGAATAGAGGAAAAACTAAAGATAAAGGTCAAAGAGAACAGGAAAGTCCAATGTCCTTGAAGGCAAAGGAGGAAAGAGCATTAGGAAGGAGGGAGCCATCAACAGTGACAAAAAGAGGAGAAAGACAACAAGAATAGCAGCTGAGCCAAAAATGCTATAGCTTACAAAGTAGAAGACAGACACATTTCAGTAGTGGTTGGAGAACAAAGGCCATGTTGGGGGGATTAAGGAAGAATTGTTGGTAAAGTGCGAGATAGAATTAGTACAGACAATAGATGTAAGTTGTCAGTGTAGCAATGAATCCAAAAGAGGTAATTTCCTCCGCAGTAGGAACTCTCCGCCTAAAGACTGCCTAGGTGAAGTGAATTTTTCCTGAAGTAGGCTGCCAATGAAACAGCCTCCCCTTTAAAAACAGGGAAGGAATGACAGGAAATCATTACTGGCAAGAAGCTTGCTGACATGAGGAAAATGATATGGTTAGTTTTTGGTGATGGCAGGGTGTCATTTTCAGCAATGCCAAAGCAAAGGAATAATCGTATCTAGAAAATATTATTTCCATGCCCACCATATAAATTCTAACCAGATGTAGCCCCAAGGAAAGTGAGGCCCTTTGGCTTTGATGACCAGTACAGAGGAGTGAAAACTTCCTCCCTGCTATTGATGAGCCCCTGATAGCTGGTTGCATGAATCAGGATACAAGCTTTGGGGCAGTATCACTGCCAGTGTTAGGTGAAAGGTCACTGTTTAATTTCAAGAAGAGTACCAAGTACATGCTGACGAAGAGAGAAGCCACCTGGTGGCATTAAAGTGGAATCTCCAGAATGCAATTGTGTTCTGGGGGCAGACAGGTGAGATCATGCTCAGCATTCCAACAAAGTAGACCGTGTGACAGGTGGAGATGAAAGCATCCCCACCACCTCCTTCAGAAACTACAGATTTCCTGTCAGTTTCATCTTCCAGTCACATGACCAATCAGGTACCTGTAGGGGGTGTCCACAGATTATGCCACTCTGAAATGTTATAGTAAGGTGGCAGAGTGAGGATGTAGGATGAGTGTAAGTTGGTTTCCAGTTGTGCATTTGTACTCAAGTTTCAATTATTCAGTGAAGATTCCAGTTACCCCTCTTTTACTGAGGCACAATTTGAGAGAATGGTAGTTCTTTAAATACACATATAATTTTTTTATATGCAGAAAAGAGATTATTGAGGCTCAAATAAAATTAACATTATTCCTGACAGTTACATGTCAAGTAAAAAATGATTTGAATGAATCTTGTTTCCCTCTTTCTGTATTTTCAGATCACTCAAAAGCAAAGCCAACACATACACACACACAGGCAACACTTGTGGGGATTGAAGGTAGATTTAAACCCACACATTTAGTTGGATTCTCTTGCCCCTACCTCTTCACTAACTCAGGGGAGATAGTAGATAAATAGAAGGGGGAGAAGTGGGAGAATGCAGTCAGACTCCCAATGATATCCTAGGAGGATCAAGGAGAACTTGCCCTTTTATCTCCCATGTCCTTGCCCTTCTTCCACATAATACCAGAAGCAAAGAAAATGGGAGCATGTACATCTGTTCCAGCACATCCTGGATTGTGTATATGCTAAGGGAATAGCACAGCAGTGACCCAAGAAGAGACACCAGGCCAGGGAATGGGCAATTCCAGACCTCTTTGTTCTGCTCTGGAAAGATTGTTCTCCCCAATTCCCCACCTTATCTCCCCCTCTGACAAATAAAGAGCTACTGGTAAAAAGGAGTATCTGTCCTTTGGGAGACAATTTCTGAGTGATACCAACTCTGGGCTCAAGCTTACTTTAGATGAGGCTTCTAATTCTAATAGAAGAGGCATAGCCTAAGGGTTAAGCACATAGGCAGTGGGAGCAGGCTGCTAACATTCTAATTCCACGTGTACAATACTAGCTGTGTGACTTTAGGCAACTTATTTAACCTCTCTGTGCCTCAGTTATAGTATTTACCTTATAGGGTTATTTTGTCAGAATCAAATGAAAATTCATTTAACACATGCTCAGGAAATTTTAGCTGTTATGATGTGTGCTAATAAGATCTCTAGACCCCAAACAACCTTTCCCACCAGCTTGTTGTATACCTGAAATCTCATCTTTGGAAAATTATTCCTTGGATAGATAATATGGAGTCCACCAGGGTTCCTAGGCTTACTAAAAGACAAAAACTTCTGATAATGCAAAAAAAAAAATCATCTATTAATCTCATATTTAAGATTAAGAGATAGTTGATCTAAATTCTTCTATGTTCATACCCAAGGTCCAGGTCCATATCTTTTGCCTTTTCCTATAATTTGCTTCCATTGGCTCCTGGTGTTTCCCTGGTGACAGAAGTTCCCCTTCAACCTACCCAACCCACCTCCCTATGTGCAGGGTCAGGAGAGGCTGGCATTTTCTAGCTCTGTGACTCTTCTAGGTTTTTCCCATAGCCCTTGTGCAGGCTGTGTTCTTGCCTCTGATACTTGTTCTGTTGCTATATATCTCTGCCTGCAACACTTCTTCTGGCATCTCAAATCACTGCATACAAAATTTAGTTTCTCACATTTCCTGACCCCTACTCAACACACCTTCCCCAACACTAGTTCTTTACCCCTTGTGTTAAAGGCACTTCATGTTTCACAGTCACCTAGACTAGAAGCAGAATTTTCTTTGGCTGATTCTTCCAGCATTCTTTTTATCCAGTCAGTCTCTAAATTCTTTAGGTTCTTGGTCTGAAATATGACTTGAGTGAGTCCTCTGCTTGATTTACTCACTCCCATTGACTCTGCCCTACATCCAGCCCTTATACCTCACACTTGGGCTTTTTGCAACATCCTCCTAACAGGTGTCCCCACATCCCATGTATTCCCTTCCAATCTAATATGCACACTGCCTCAAGTTCTGAGCAGACACTCTTATTTAAAATAACAAATGACTCCTTATTGTCTGGTGAAATAAAGTCACCAGCTCTGAACTACATTTCCTATTCTTAAAAGCCTCTTCTTCTCTATATATACCCAATACTTATTGAATTACTCTGTAATATCATTACCCCAGAACACAAGCCACACCATTCTTACTCCACACAGCATTGCTTCTGATCAAGGAGGTTGCTTCACAGCAAATGATATAAGAGAATGGAATCCACTGGTCTTACCATGTGTCGCATCATCCTGAAATAGCTAGACTAATAGAAAGGTGGAATGGCCTTTTGAAGACTCAATTACAGCACCAACTAGATTGCAATACCTTGTAGGGCTGATACAATGTTCTCTAGGAGGCTGTGTATGCTCTAAATCAGCATCTACTCTATGGTGCTCCCATAGCCAGGATTCACGGGTCCAGGAACCAAGGAGTGGAGATGGGATGGCACCACTCACTATTACCCCTAGTAATCCACTAGGAAAATTTTTGCTTCCTGTCCCTGAAACATTAAGCTCTGTTGGTCTATAGGTCTTGGTTCCAAAAGGAGGAGTGCTGCCACCAGGGAACACAACAATGATTCTATTGAACTGGAAGTTAAGGCTGTCACCCGGCCACTTTGGTTTCCTCATACCTCTGAATCAACAGGCAAAGAAAGGAACTACTGTCTTGGCTGGGTGGTTGATCCTACTATCAGGAGGAAATAGTACTGCAACAATCCAATGGAGGCAAAGAAGAGTTTGTCTGAAATACAGAAGATCCCCTAGGGCATCTAATAGTACTGCCATGACCGGTAATTAAAGTCAATGGACAACTGCAATGACCCAATCCAGTCAGAACTACCAATGGCCCAGAAACTTCAGGAATGAAGGTTTGCGTCACCCTGCTAGGCAAAGAACCACAGCCAACTGAAGTGCTTGCTGAGGGTAAAGGAAACATGGAATGGGCAGTGGAAGAAGGTAGTAATAAATACAAACTATGACCATGTGAACGGTTCTAGAAATGAGGACAGTAATTGTTATGACCTATTTCTTCCTTTTCTCATTATGAGAATGTTTGTATATGTGCATAAAGAAAATATCTTTGTTTTCTTCCCTATCTTATCACCTTATCATATGACATAAGTTGTATTAGTTTCATGTTATAATATTTAAGTTATAGGATATCAAGTTTCAAGACTGAATATTACCCAAGGACTTGCATCTTATTCTGGAGAGACTTAGGACATTTCCCAATAGTATGCAGGACAGTTGAGTATTGTTAGGCAAAAAATGTCTGTTATTGTTCTTCTTTAGAGATTAAGTATGGTTTAATGTGATGTGTAAGGCTGCCAAGTTGACAAGAGGTGGACTATGATGGTTAGACTCATGTGTCAACTTGACCAGGTAATAGTGCCCAGTTGTTTGGTCAAACAAGCACTGGCCTAATTGTTACTGTGAGGAAATTTCATTGACTTAAATCATTAATGAGTTCTTTGCATCTATGGTTGATTATACCTACAGTCTACTGAGAAGATTGCCTTCAGTAATGAGAGATGTCTCATCAATCAGTTGAAGGGCTTAAAAGGAGAAGTGATGACTTCCACTGTCAGAAGAGAGAATGTCGATCTCTACATCAGCCAGTCAACTTCTCCTGAGGAGTTTATCCAGGACCATCAGAGTCCCTGGCCTGCAGCCTGCCCTTTGGAATTTGGGCTTGTGCACCCCCACAGTCATGTGAGACAATTTTATAAACTCTCATACTATTTACAGATATCTCCTGTGGGTTCTGTTTCTCTAGAGAACCCTAACTTATACAAACCATGTCGTTCCAGGTACCCTAGACCCCTAAGATGTTCTTCTTTCATCTTTACTGACTGATCACACAGACCCTGTCAGTTCAAATTGCCTGCTTTGCTTTTATAAGCTCTGTGGTCTTCAGCAAGCTACTTAACAGCTCCAACCTCAGGAGCAACTCTGCAAATTATAAAATACATTGCTGGGTGGGACAGTTGGGAGGTTTCAGAGAGCTACTGTAATATGAAGAACGTACCACTCATCAGATGATACCTATCTTTAAGACTTAGGTCAAATGTTATCCCCTATAGGGAGCTTCCCTCACAATAAAATAGTAGTCTTCTTTCCTTCCTTCCTTCCTTCCTTCCTTCCTTCCTTCCTTCCTTCCTTC
>JAKSZT010053881.1:336083-360443 GCA_026826555.1 Tolypeutes matacus
TTCCTTCCTTCCTTCCTTCCTTCCTTCCTTCCTTCCTTCCTTCCTTCCTTCCTTCCTTCCTTCCTTCCCTTTTCTCTCTTTCTCTTTCTTTCTTTTCTTTCTCTTTCTTTCTTTTCTTTCTCTTTCTTTCTTTCTCTCTCTCTTTCTTTCTTTCTTTTTCCTTCTTTCCTCCTTTCATTCAGTAAGTATCTATGAAGCAATTGCTACATATGAGATGCCAGGCCAGTCTGGGGCACTTAAGCAAGATAAATGGGGCTGTCATTTTCATGAAGCTCACAGTCCATGGGGAAGTTAAGCAGGCATGAAAATACAGGTACAAGCAGGTGTCAACGATGCACAGAAGAGAGACTCTATAACAACTTCTCCTGGGTAAGCCCACGGGAAGTTCATCAGTGATGGAGAATTGAGAACTGAATTGTGAGAAATGAGATGGCTCTTTCCAGGCCACAGTGTGGGGTAGGGTGTTCTGGGCAGAGGGCTAACAGGTTCGAGGGCTGGGAGGCACCAGGGAGCAAGGCTCCTTGAGGTCAATGTTTCTTAAACTGTGGTCTGAAGAACTCTCAAGCAAAATCATTTCAGGTGCTCTTAAAAATCCAGAGCTCCACCCTTAAATCACTGAATAAAAGCTCCTGGGGTTAGGACCCAGGAAAATACATTTTAAACAAGTGCTACAGATGATTCTTCTATTTATTAAATTGTGAGAATGATGATCCCCCTGTGGAGCCACAGGGACCCACCATAAGTCTTCAGACAGAGGAAAATATTAGATGAGGAAATGAAAGTAGTGGATGTATAACAATGTATCCTTAAATTTTGCATTTTGAGAATTTATTTAAAGTAAACTAGAACATTAAGCAGTGATTAAAAATAATATTGCAGAGTATATTTTTATATGGAACTATGCTCATGCAAGAAAAATATACATATTTGAATTGTAAGATGCTACATCTACAATCACATTTTTGTAAGAAAAAAATTAAATTTTTATATAGCTGTGCAGAGAAAAATATTTTGAAGAAGATACCTCAAAATTTTAGTATTGGTGGTGATCACTATAGCGGCCATAGGAGTTTGTGTAATTTTTTTTTCGTATTCTCTGATTTTCTTACATGAATATGTATTTCATGTGTAATTTTTTAAAAAGCATTAGAAATTCATTTTCTTTAAGGCAAATAGCCAAAACCAAACTGGAATTCTAATTCAGTGACCTGAAGCCATGAGAACAGGAGGATTTGACCCCTGGGGCAGGAGGTGGTGACACAGCCCAGAGCTCTTCCGAGGGTGTCAGAACTTGGTTTGAGCAAGCATCTAGCAGCAAGGCCACCAGCGGAGAGCGGCAACCGAGGCGAGGTCCTCCCTTGCCCAGGATGTGTTAGGTTAGGAACTTATAGACCCAGCTGTGAGAATGTGAGGAAGCAGAGCAGAGGAAATGAAGCCCAGGCAGGCAAGCCCTCACAGCAGGCCTGACATGGGCCAGATACAGAGCACGCCCTATGACAGCCAGAGTCCTGGCCTGATGAAGCCCTTCTCTCTTCAGGGAATGGAACTTTCTAGAATGCAGAGGTCAGGTCAGGGCCCCCCACAACCCACCTGGAGTCTCTGGAGCCAGTGTTATAAAAATATTCCTAACGTGTTAAACTACCTTTAGCAGAGCCCAAATTGTTCCCCAAACCTGGGACCCTTCAATTTTTCATATTCTATTTGTGAAAAAACAACATGCTGTCTCACAACTGTGAAATAATGTTCTTTTTCTAATTTGTGCCTCTAAAGTTAACATCATTGAAGGAGTTGTCTCAGACTGGGGTTTGGAATCTGTGCTCCATATTCTATACCCTAGACTACACTATCATCCTGTGCCATGCAGTTGTTTAGTGAATGTCATCATGAATAAATAATGATATACGGGATGCTACCCTTTTACGTAAAATTGTATGTATAATGCAGCTGATACTGGGGATGGAAAAACTTTTCACTGGGCCTATATCATAGTCTGTAAACCATGAACATTGAATTAACCCAATAAAAGTGACAATTCTGACCCTGGGCTATACCCATTACTCTAAGGTTACAGCTTGCAAGCCAACTCAAATTGTTCTCAATGTGGTACTTTACTGAAATACTTATCATCTGGAAACCGTATGTAGTGCATATTCTTAATAAATAATAACACATTTTATTTTGGTTTACTGAAAATTAACAGGGCATTTGGGAAATTGCTGTTATTGTGAAAGACTGTTTCACATTTGCTTTGGCAGTACAATAGCTATGCAAGTGGAAAAAAAGAGAGCCAATGATTGTTGTGGGTAGGTTTTTTTAATCCTCCTCTGCTGTTGGTATTCAGAGAAAGCCACACAGCTGGTAACATTAATGATATCCCGAATACTCAAAAGAGATGAAAGAAGCCAAACAAAGTTGCAATGGGCTTAACCATATGAAAGTGTCGTTCTGAGTTGATTAGTTTTGCATTCAGACACAGTAAATCTTCTTCGCAACTATATTCCAATCTGTAGCCCAAACAGTCTGCAAATTTTCAAGGCTTTTTAATGATTGCCTATGACAGCTTTGTGAACATGTTGAGCTAGAAGGCAAAAAGGATTGAGCTTTAGGGGGGTTATTCCTGTGAGAGGATAATACCTATTCTCTAATTGTTATTGTGTTCATTTCTCTGACAGTCCAAATTCCTCTCCACCCCAAGCTCCAGAACATCCCCTGTACGGTTCTCCCACCCCTAACAGAACAATTAAGGGACCAGCCTCAAGAGAACTAGTTTTAATTGGAGAAAATACATTTGCACAATTGGAGGGAGAAAGATAATTATAGGATTCAGGAAGGTGGGGAGGGCTGGGACTGAGAAGACTTTTCAATTTGAGAAGACAAAAAAAAGCAGATAACTTCAGTGGTTTCTTTGGTGCTTTTTCTTCTTCTTCCTGCTGGTCCTTCATTGTAGTAACTGAGAGGTAAAGAAAGCCATATTCCCAAAGGACAAGTGGGTTTATCATCTCTCAGCCCTGCTTCAGCCTTGCCTCCCAACCCTCTTTGCCACCAGCCTTGCTACCCTGAAAATTCTACAAATGGTTTCATTTTCACAGTAAGAAACATTTCCAAAATTTTTTCCTGTTTCCGTTGATGTTTGTTTTCCATTTTAGTCTTAAATGTACATTTTTGTTCACCCCTTTCTTTGAACTCAACTCTATGGATATTTGGGGTTTCAACCTGGGCATACTGAGAAAATATGTAATTATTCTTATCTAATGATGTGTTTTATATTTCCTGGATTTAGGAGAATTTGCTTTTCCTTACTTAATCCTCCCCTCACCCCTTTCCACATGGCTGATCCCTGAATGCTAATGGCTCTACCATCTACTCCAACACCCAATCAGAAATCAAAGTTGTCTTTGCCTTCTCCCTCTTCTTCCCCCTACCCCTGCCACCCCACACCCATGGCCAGCCAATTCTGCCTCCAAATGGGCCCTCAAATGTGTTACCTACCATGAATGATCTGGGTCAGGCCCTTATTTTCCTTCCTACCCAATCTACCTGCTTTAGTCTCTCTCTTCACAATCCACCCTATCATGCTACCAAAATAATCTTTCTAAAGTTCAAAGAAATCTCATCTCAGGTCTGCCTAAAATCATTGAGTGGATTTCCATTTTCTAAAGGATTAGATCCATACCTGCAAAACAGCTGAGCAGGGTGGTTGAAGCGAGGACTCGGGAAACAAACTGTATAGGTTCAAATCTCAGCTATTCCACTTAGTAGGTGGGTGACTTAAAGTTTTATTACCTAATTGCTTTGCTCCATAGCTTCTCCATCTGTAATATGGGGTATTAACAATACCTCCCTCATAGGGTTAATATGAGACTTTAGTGAGTTAATACTAGCAAATAGCATAAGACAGTGACTTACACATAGTATTATAAAACTATTTGTTCTGTAAATTAAAGTAACCCACAACTACAACATTGAGGCCCTTCAGTGCCTACTTTTCTGCTCGCCATGACTTAATCCTGCTCCTCATGTCCTTCACTGCATCAAGCCATGTCCTCATGTCCTTCACTGCATCACGCCACTCTCTACATATTTTTGTCCATGCAATTCCTTCCATCCCAAATGTCCTTCTCATTGACATCTCCTTCTGGGACAATTCTACTCAACTACTAGTTTATGGTCCATATCTTTACAGCAAAGTGAATCCTATTGTGATACAATTTACTGTCCCCACCAAGCTTATAGTCTTTGCATTTCAATGACTTTCTTATATTCACATCTGTTAACCCCATATCTAAAATAGTTCACAGTAGGCATTCATTAAGTATTAAAGAGATGATTGATGTTGGAAAGAGGGAAGGAGGGAAGCAAGTAGAAAAGGAAGAAAAGGGGAAAATAAAAGTCACTAAAAATTATGGCTTGTTCTGTGTCAGGCAAAGTGCTAAATAATTTACCTGGATTAATTCAGTCCTAACAACAGCCCTTGAGGTGGGTATTACTATTATCCCCATTTTACAAATAAGGGGTAAAAAACTGAGGCACAGAGGTTAAGTGACTCTTCCAACATCAACCTGACCCTGTAGGCTGTACATATAAACATTTTACCAGGCTTCCTCCCACTGGTCCCAACACAATTCCTCCACTCTCTCTTCCTCTGCCCAACACTCAGCCAACTCAATCTCAGGAGAGTTCCATCACAGATGCTTAGGTAGCAGGAATGGAAAACAGGAAATGCACAGGCTGGGTTTGAATGCCACCTCTAAGTCCCACTAGCGTAATTCTTTTGTGCACATTACTTAACATCTCTTATGCTCATTTGCCTTAATGGTAAAATAGCATAAGAACGTCCACCTCCAATCTTCTAGAGTTATTCTGAGTGCAGAGGAGAGGAAGTAGGTAAAGCTACAGTGCAGTGCTTTGCACACAGTAGGACATCAATATAAAGCAGTTATGATTAAGACTAGCTAGGCCTTATAGCTTCTTGGTGTGGTAAACTTTAATTAGTTATTATTTCCATTCTTGGTAGTTTTAAAATACAGTCTTAATACTCTTTGTTATATATCAGTTTGATTTGGCTAAAAGCCTTACTTAAAAGAAAATGTTTTATGCACATTTGGAACAAAAGCATTAAAGAATATTAGGGCAAAGACAGGAATCTCCTGAAAGTGTGCAGTGCAAAGAAAATGTAACCCAACATTCAGGCAAGAGCAAAATGCTTTCATTCGTATTGCAAAAATAACAAAATAAAAAATAACTTCCCCAATCAAAGCACCAACGACTTTGTGTTATGTGGTTTCAGTTTAAGATTTGTGAAAAAGCAGCTTGAATAAGCCCAACAATTCTTTCATACGCATAGGTGTGAGAAGCCAAAAGGAATGCCTGAAACACAGCTGGAGAGTTAGAAGAATTTCATGTTAATCTTAATTTAATTTTTAAATACTTGGTCACATTTGTAACTGAAGAAGCCACGAACAAATGAAAAATGAAACATTCTAAAATTGAACATTTGTGTGACAGGCTTTAACCTCGTCTGTTTTTCTTGTGGTCTTTAGACATTTTTGCAGTACATGATCAAAGACCAGCCCAAGCCTTTTATAAGAAGCAACTTAATTTATGGCAGTAAAGACCAAGTACATTTTTCACATGGCATAAATAAAAGTAGGTCAGTGAGAGAAAGGAATGGGAGACAGAGAGGTTGTCTAAATATTACACTGATAAATGACAAATCCACCTTGAAACACTTTTTCTACCATTCATTTATCTCTTTATTTAGCAATAGCCTCCATTTTTGTATTTAAAGACTATTCAGTTTTCAAGATACCAGGTTTTCCCACCATCCCCTATGTTCATATGCCAGTTATTACAGATGAAGCTAAAATAATCCCTGGTAATATGCTGTTCTACACAGTCAAAGGAAAAACTTCTCTCTGGTCTTTCCTGTAGCCCTCTAGCTCATCCTCTGAACTTAGTCTCTGGGATGAGTTCCCGCTGACAACCAGGGAGTGCATGTGCAGAAGACTTCTTGATGCAGATCAGAGAGGAGAATCCAGTCCAGTCCAGCTGGACATTCCAGAAATCAAAAAAGAAATAAGCAAAAAGAATATCAACAATTGGGGTGAAATGCTATGACTCTTCAAATTCAGGCTTTTCAAATCTTACAGGAATTGTATAAAATAGTCTCTGATGGACTGCAGATGGATAAGGCAAGGCAAAGTAGCAACTAAGGGAATAGGGTCTGCAAGAAAAAGAAAAATAATTCAAGGAAATCATAGCAAAGTCTGATTTGGTTCCAGAAAGTCATTCTGATGAATCTCATGGGGCATTAAGAAGACTGCTTTGTGTGCTTAGCTTGGGCTGGCCTAGCTAAATTGGAGAAAGGGGAGCTAACTGTGTAAACTCTAGCAAGTGTCTAGCAGCCTGGTAGGTTTTTCTCCTTGACCTTCCCACACCCACCCCTTCCTTTAACCACAATTCCAAACCCTTGGCTTCCCCTAATCTCCTCTTAGCTCCTCTCTGAAGTGTTTAATGACATTCATGCTGAGTGTATGACTGCTTGGCAATAACATCCAGGCTTCACCATAATTGATCGTCTTCTCATCAACACATCTGGTCATAGTAAAGTTTGCCCCGAGGTGTGGCCCTAAGCCTTGTCAGAGGAGGGTAATTGCTAACTCCTACTGGATGGATGTACCTCAACAAGCCAAATCCTCTAGCAGACTATTTATCAGTTCCAACCATTTCTAGAGCCGACAAGTAAAGAAAGACATTTGTAAGTGAAAGACGCAGTTGTACATGTCTTTTGACACGTTATGTTTTGAATAGTCTGCTTTGGTAGGGTTGATGTGGCATTTGATAGCCTTAAAACCACAAATGCCTGAAGTACCTTTCTTGGAAATAATTTAGGCACTTTCTCCCTCGCAGGCTGCAGAAAATGTAATTATGAAACATGCCTAAGGGATAGATCCTTCCAAGCATATAAAAATAACTATTTCTCCACAAAATCACCTTTTCCACACACTCCATCCAATCCTTGGGAAACAATTCTTCTGCCTGTCATATTAGGATCTGAGGTCTCTGATATTCCTTATTTATTTACTCACTCCTAGAATTCCCCCTAACATGCCAATTTAATTATTTTCTCCTATTTAGAATCTTTGCTGAGCTCCTAGCATCAAGTCCACCTTCCTGAATGTGGCCTAAGGAGTCGTGTGATCTGACCTTTGTTTAAATCTCCCCTTGATGACTGAGCTCTGCCCCTCTTGACTCAATCCTGGACCTCAAACTAGTCAAGGCCTCTCCTGCTCCAACACAGGCTGTCACCGTTGCTTGGATGAGCCTCCTAATCCCAACCACCACCATCTTTGAATCTGTACTTGAGATAAAAAATAATCACGTCTAGTAGTCTTTACTGGCTCCTAAATTCTCAGACTCCTCCCCCTGAACTTTCCACAGAAAAAGCTATTTCTGCTCTCATAATATTCATAACACTTTGCCTTTTTCCACTGGAAGGAAATCTGGTGAGGACAGACACTGTGCATGTTGTGCTCAAGACTGTACCTTTAGCCCCTATCCCAAAGCCTGGCGTATTATAGACTCTCAATACAAATTTGAGTAAGGGTTAAATGAATGAATGATTTCTTGTTCCATGTTTGTTTTCTCATACTGAAGAGTTTGTTAACTGATGAAGGTATGATCCATGTATTTCTTTTTCCCCAGTACCTATCACAGTATCTGGCACACAGCATGGAGTCAATACCTGGTTGCTGGATTGAGTTTGGGTTCAACCTTCAAAGCCAAGATGGTCTATGAGAATAGAAGTATGTGTAAGTGTGTGTGTGTGTGTATGTCTCCACTACAAATAAAATGTTCCTTAATGATTTGCCTGTGATCATACAGGAAGCTAGTTCTATACTCCGAAGCAGAAAACTAGCAAGTAAGGTCCAGCTTAAAAATCAATTAAAGAACAGAAGCAAATGAGCTGCTTGCAAATTCTGTATCGCTTAATTCCTTTCCTACTTATAATGGCAGTGGTTTCTCTGTGAAGTAATTTTCTTTTGATAAAAGTGGACCAGGTTCCCTGACCCCATAAATAAATGAATTACTGATTTATCTGCCTGAGAGCTGACAAACAGCCCTTACATCTTGCTCCCCTGATCTCCAGCAGTGAAACAAATAGACTCTGAAAATAATCTTTTTTTTTTTTTAAGAGGTTGGGGAACAAGAGAATTCCTGTATATTCAGAGCTCTAGATAATTCTTCATTGTGTTTTTCTTCATGGGAACACATCAGTGCCCAGTTGTCCATATGTAACCTCACACCCACAAATTCAAATGCAGGCTTTGCTCAGCCAATGATGCCAGACTCAGTGGCATAGTGAGCATCTTATCTTCAGAGGCAGTCTCACCATGGCTCTCTCCTCTGTCACTTGCCATTGTCATCCCCAGTCACAGTAATATCCAGTCCTGTAAGAGTTCTGTTCAGATCTGCTACCTCTGACTATAACCTGGTAGCTAGGTGTTGTGAGAAGGTATTTCTCTTTACCTGATCTGAATACACCACTTTCTAACATTACAGAAGAGGAAAGTGAGGGAGGGGTGAACTCATGTGATTCTAGCAAGTCATCTGAATCCAAAATGTCTGCTAGATTCTGACCTCCCTCCCACCTCACTCCTTCATTCAATGGGTCCTTTTAATAAGTTTAGTTCTCATGGATGGCATTAAGCAAAATTTTCAGTGTGGTTAGTACCAATCTCAGAACATTTGGATTCTTTACAGTGGTGTTTTAGTTTCCTAGGCTGCTTAAAGCAGATACCATGAAATGGGTTGGCTTAAAGCAATGGAAATTTATTAGCTTACAGTTTGAGGCCAAGAAAATGTCAAAATCAAGGCATCATCAAGGCAATGCTTTCTTTCTGAGGACTAGCTGCCAGCAATCCTTGTCTCCTCTGCCACATGGCAAGGTACATGGTGGCATCTGCTGGTCTCTCCCTTCTCTTCCACATTTTGTTGCTTTCAGTTTCTTGCTTCCTTGGCTTTCTTTTTCCCTCTCTGAATTCATTTGCTTATAATTCATACTTCAGTAATGGAACCAAGTCTCATCCTGAATGCGGTGGGTCACATCATAACTGAGGTAGCTCCATCAAAAGACTCTGCTTATAATGGGTTTACACCACAGGAATAGATTAGATTTAAGAACATGTTTTCCTGGGGTACATACAGCTTCAAACCACAACAGGTGGATACTTATATAGATTTGCCCTTGCATAGCTTATTATTTATTTTTCTCAAAAGGACATGTGTTAAAGAATAGTGATTGACATTATTTATAGAATGTCTCAAAAAAGGAATTCAATAAGACATGTTAGAAAGTGTAATAGTAACAATAACATCTAA
The DNA here is from genome assembly GCA_026826555.1 of Tolypeutes matacus. Lineage (NCBI taxonomy): Eukaryota > Metazoa > Chordata > Mammalia > Cingulata > Chlamyphoridae > Tolypeutes > Tolypeutes matacus. The sequence continues at coordinate 345,465 of JAKSZT010053881.1, forward strand.
AATTTATTAACTCATAAAAACTTCAGTAATGTAAACAATTTTACCAAATTCCCAAAAGTGAGCATGTATCAAAGATACATGGGGGTCTGAGATCCACATAATCTATGTGACTTGAAAAGAATAGCAAGAAACTGGGTTACAATTGGAAGTCTACAAAATTTATAGAAGAAGTTTCCATCTGCATATCCCAAATGCCTGAAATAATAACCTTATTGGAAAACCTAGTGCACAGTATCAGAAGACTGTTATATTGCACTTCACATCCTCCCCAGCTTCACCTCTGATTCCCGCTGTAGCTGTAGCTGTGGCAGAGTTCCATGAGGTCTTCTATCGCAGGTGCTGTCTTAAGTGCATTCTGGGAAACTTTAGCTTTCTGTTTCTGGACTTCTCCAATTCTAAGGATTTTCTAGTGCTGATAGAACACTGTTGTAGCCCAGATAACTGTTTGCCATGCACACATGTGTCACCAGAACCTGTGGGGCACTGAACATTTCCTTTAGGTCATCTTCAATCAGTGGGGAACAGAAACCAGTGGAAAAAAATCCTTTCCGCTATCACTCCTCAGGTGGGCAATTCTGAGAGACATTCTATACACTCCTCAGAAGGTCCTAGCAGGATCAAACTCCAGGGGCCCATAGGTGTGATCAGTTGATAATGTATACCTATACTGGTTTTCTTCCTTCCTTGTTTCAGTCTCACTCCTATACCTCACTCCTGCTCCCAAGTTCATACTCTGGCTCTACCACTTAAGGCAAATGACCTTGGTCAAGTTGCTGAACTTCTCTATACTTCATCTGTAGAATGAAGATAATACCACTACTGACAAGATGGGGTTTAATGAGTTAATACATGTGTCTTAGTTTACCAGTGCTGCTGTAACAAATACTAGACAAGTTGGCTTAAACAGTAGAAATTTATTATTTTGGAAGCTAGAAATCCAAAACCAAGATGTTAGTAGGCTCATGCTTTCTCTGGTCTCTACCTCCATCACACAGCCACCTGTCTCCTTCTGACTCTTACCCACTGTGTCCAAATTTCCTCTGCTTCTAAGAATTCCAGTCATACTGGATTAAGGCCCACCCTGATTCAGTTTGGCTTCACCTTAAATAATAATATCTTCAAAGATCCTGTTTACAAATGGGTTCACACCCACCGGACTATGCTTAGGATTTGAATAGTCTTTGTGGGGGATGTGATTCAATCTATAACAACATATAAAGCATTTTATAAGTGCCAGGTATATAACAAGTGCTCAATAAATAGTATCTAAAATCAAAGGCATTCAAGCAAAAGCAATGAACTGTGAGAAATCATGGCATGTGGGGACCTGAAAGTAGCTCACTATGACCAGAACCTAGGGTCTAAGTCAAGGATTAGTGGAGATGAGGTTGGCAATATAGCCAGAGGCTTAGTCAGGGGCAGATCACAGAGGGTTTTATAGACCATGCATAGGAATTCAAGCTTTCACCTGAAAGCAATATAAAGCTGTTGAAAGATTTAAGCAGAAAAGTGACCTGGTCAGATTTCTGTTTTCAGAAGATCATCCTGGAAGCCATGGGAAGATGGCTAGGACGCAGTAGACTATATTATGTTGAATACAATAAAGCTAAATTATATCCATACACTTGGTGCTTGAGCAAGGCTATAAAGTGCAGTCCTTTCTCATCAGCTCTATTCATCCCAATTAGAAGATGACCTCTAAAAGAGAAGGCAATGAGATTTTTTTCACTCTAGTGTCTAGGACCAAAGAATGCAATGATGGTCTTGAAATATGTATTAGTTTCTTACTGCTGCTGTGACAAATTACCATGGACAAAAATAACAGAAATTTATTATCTTATAGCTCTGGAGGCCAGAAGTCTGGAATGGGTCTCACAGGAATAAAAGGAAGGTATTGGCAGAGCTGGTTCCTTCAGGAGTCTCTAGGAGAGGATCTGTTTCCTTGCCTTTTCCAGTGGCTATAGGCCACTTGCATCTCTTGGCTTATGGCCTCTTCCTCCATCATCAAAATCAGCAATGTAGCATCTTCAAATCTTCCTCTGACTCTCAATTTCACTCTTCTGCCACCATCTTTCATTTATAAGGTTCCTTATGATTATATTGTACCCACCCAGATAGCCCAAAATAATCTCAAAAATGCTTAATTTAACCACATCTGCAAAGTCCCCTTTGCCATGTAAGGTAACATATCACAGTTCCAGGAATAGGATGTGGACATCTTTGGGGAGAAATTATTCTGCCTACCACAAGATGTGAATGACAAATTCAAGTTTTCAGTGTGTTCTTTCAAATGCCTCTGATGCCCAACTTTGTCACAGGCAAATTCCACCTAAGTAGGCCCCACTATAATTAAACATTATGAAAGGGGGAACAGAGCCCCAGGGTCAACCAAAGAGAGTTTGTGAAGACAGAGGATTAGTCATGATGGAGGAGAGGGTAGGGAGAGACATAAACTTACATCACTACACTTAAAGCCTTCTAATCTAAGACTTTTGCTGTTTAGACAGTGCCTATAAGACACTTGCAACATTCCTTTCCATTTGGCAAATGGAAAAAATAAATCTGAGAGAATTTAAGGAACTCCCCCAAGGTCACAGCACTTCCATTGTTATGCAGGAAAAGTTATCCTGCCCATCAGTGGCCCCATTTGTAACATCCCCATAAGCATATTTCTCCTGTCAGGGCTCAGTTCTTAAGTGTCTGAATTTATCCAGACCCTGTAGTGATGGAGTCAGAATACAGTCTCCATCAGGAAATAAAAACATACACGTTTTACTTTAATTAAAATAAGCTCATAGTAACCACTATAATTTTCTCCTGGTATTTATGAGTGATTTAATAAAATCTTGATAGACTCTCAAAAGTCCTGTGCCTTGCTCCAGGGCCCTCACTCCTCCACTTCATCATTTCATGCCTGGGAAAGATCTTGAAACAGATCATTATAGTTGAATATCTGGGAGGTTAAAAACACTTTTGCATATCTGTATTGTTTCCAGAATATATATAAATAAGTGAATTTTCTGAGATATTGGATGGAAACAGCATGTCTCTTCACTTTTTTTTTTTATTTCCTTAAGCTGTTTTTTTTTTTTTCTTTTTGTTTTTTTTTTCTGTCATTTCTAGTACAGAACAACTTGAAGTTTTCCTTGTAAACTAAGGAAGCTACTGAATCAATGTTCCCCTTATTGTGGTATCCACAAATCCATTGTAATAAACCGGGGCACACCTCTGCACCTGCTGCCACTTCTTTGATACCTGAGTAGACGTTTTGCTGTGGAGCAAAACGTCTCAGTGTGAACTACCCCCTAAGGTGAGGCCAGTATTTTGAAGAATGAAAGGGGCTGTAGAAGGTGCAGCTTCCTACATTTTGAGAGAGAGAATGCCAGCACTACATCAATTAGGCACTTGTTTCCATCATGCAGGGAATCAAGAAGAAGAGCAAATCAGCTAGCTTTCTAGAGTGTGTTATTCTTCTGAGAAGACTGTTCAAAGTTTTACTCTTTTGCTTTTCAATTTGTTATCATGTTTATACAACTGGAAGGTGAGTTATAAGAACTCAGCTGAGTTGAAATAAATAAAATGTCTTTTGTGGACATTTATCCTGGTTCTCGGTAGGGAGCTGGGACAGCTTCAAGGTGATCAAATGTACCTGGTGCCAGAGAAAGGACATACTTAAGTATGAAAGGATTCTGTTGACAAAAGGAAAAACCTTGTCAACCATTTTTTCTTTATAAAAAGTAGAGATAATTGACGTCTTTCCCACTTCCCTTAGGGACTCTAGAGAAATAGGACAAAAACTATCATGTTAGTGGAGAGAAAAAGATTAGTTGAATTGCTGGAGGTCAGGGTCTGAGCATTATTCTTTCTGGAACTCTAAGTGCTTAAAATGTCACCAGTGATCAATAAATGTTAGCTTAATGGAGGTGAAATAAATAGTACTGAATTATAGAGTTTAGAACAAGAGACATTTCTACATAGAAATGGTATTGAGATAGAACTTGTTTGGGGATAATCATATCTGTCTGGTCCATGTTGAACTCCAATGTTGAATTCTACCAATGTTAAACTCCACGAGAGTCATGGATCCTGAGAAGCACAGACCCCACCCAGAGCAACCAGACTGCAACCACTGGAGTCAAAAGAGAAGAATAACTAGAGCACCACCACCAGACCACCCCTCATACTGCTCCTGCCTGCACCCTGACACTTCACCTCCCACCACCCTTCATGGTCCTTTCAAACAAACATTTTTTAAATGCTTCAAGACTTTAAAAAAAAAAAAAAAAGTCAGAGAAACAAAGAGCAAAACACATATACCCACCACCGCCGCTACCACCATGCAAATTTAAAAGAGTCCCAAATCAATTTTATTTTCCTTCCGTAATAAAGTTTTACAATGTGCCAGTTTGACTGCATGGCATTCTCAGACAAAACTTCCCTTAAGGTCATGGGGTTGTGTGCCTTGCCTATAATGTCCAGATGTTTCTAGAGGCCTCAGGAGCACCCCTGTTTGAGGCTTTATTTACTGTGGCAGTTAGTGAGATCTGCCTGAGACATGCTTAAGCATAACCTCTAGAATGACCTCCTGACTCACTTTGAAACCTCTTAGCCTTAAAAACTCTTTTATATTTAATTTTTCACCCTTTTGGTAAAGGTCTTTTTCCAAATGCATTCTTGGTTGGCGCTTGATATAAGTCCCTCAGTGCCAGGGAGGCTCATGCCCAGGAGTGATGTCCCACACAAGGGGTGGAGGTGGAGGGTAAGGTAATGTGTTTAGTTGCTGAGTTTGGCTTAGAGAGTGGCCACATTTGAATAACAAGGAGGTTATCAGGTGGTAACTCTTAGGTAATAGATATTCTTAGACTAAATTTCAATTTTACAAGAATAAGGCTCATAAGTACAAACACTAAATCAAAAGCTTGGCATATTGGTCTGTTTTCTATTATTAAGCACTGTCTATGTACTCTAGAGATTCTTGCCACTCTATTAGAGAACATAGCAGGACTCCTCAGGATGGGAGTTTAATGTTTTGTTGGTTATTGTATGGGTTTCTACCCACTGAGATAATACCCTATGACAACAAGAGCACATTCATATTCCATAGAGGTATGCTCCAGGTGCACCCTTCCCCACACACATCCCACCACCACCGACCGACCCTACACCAGTGGCCCTCCTCTGCCATAGTTTCCAAAAGAACACTCTCACAATTGCATTCTCAACCACAGTCCTCTTCCTCCCAAGAATTCATCTGTTCCTTCCTCCAGCCTCAAGTCTTCCCCCTAGCTCTATGGATAGCCTAACCCAGCCCCTCTCCCAATCCCATTCACACTTGCACTCCGGCTCTGTTGACCCCACTCATATCACTGCACCACCATCACCCCTGCCCACTTCCAAACCACCCCCATCCACCTTATCATAGATTCTGCCCAGACTGAGCATCGGCTCACCACTCTCTACTCCCTTTCTAACTCCTGGCAACCTATCTTCCAGACTCTACCTCTGTGTTGTCTGCTCAATATCTTTAGTTCATATGAGTGAGATCATGCAATAATTGTTTTTTAGTGATTGGTTCACTCAATATAAGGTCTTCAAGATTCATCCATATTGTCTCATGTGTCAATATTTTATTCCTTCTTACAGCTTGAGTAATATTCCACCTTATGTACATACTACATTTTGTTTTTCCATTCATCCATTGATGGACACTCGGGTTGCTTCCAACTTTTGGCAATTGTGAATAATACTGCAGTGAATATTGGTGTGCATATATCTGTTCACATCCTTGCTTTCAATTCTTCTGGGTATATTACTAGTATTGGGATTTCTGAATCATATGGCAATTCTATTCTTAGCTTCCTGAGGAACCACCCAAACGTCCTCCTCTGCAGCTGCACCATCCTACATTCCCATAGGCAATGGATGAGTGTCCCTGTTCCTCCACATCCTCTCCAACATTTGTAGTTTTCTGTTGTTTTTTTAAAATAGCAGCCAGTCTAATAGCTGTAAGATGATATCTCATAGTTTTGATTTGCATTTCCCTAATAGCTAGTGATTTTGAGCATCTTTTCATGTGCTTTTTAGCCATTTGTATTTCCTCTTTGTAAAAGTGTCTATTCAGATCTCTTGCCTATTTTTTAAATGGGTTGTTTATCTTTTTATTTTCGAGATGTAAGATTTCTTTATATATTCAGTTCTCATTCTTAACCTGCTGCCACTTTGAGCCATCCCTGTCTGTTCCCAATTTTTAGCTCTGTCTCACTTCTCCATCTTTTTTCTCCCCGCCCCCCGGAGTTCAAACTTGCATGTGGACCCCCTAGCTCCTGACCTTTGACTTCTGCTCCAGGACTCTGGTTTAGATCCTCCCACTTGTTACCCCTGCTATGGCTATCCTGGGTAGTGTATCCATTCTATATTCCAACCCACATGACCCATCCCCCAGCCCTGATCTGCCAACTATCTGGTCTCAGGGGAAGAGAGAATCAGACGGTTTCTAATATAGCACTAGTAACAGAGTAAGTTCTTAATAAACATTTTACATAATTAAATGAACTAAAAAGATGTTGAGCAATTTTTTTCTTCTGCAACTATGTAAATTTCTCTACATTGGGGATATAATGCATGTCTATCAGCAATCCTGGGCATGCACAACAACCCCCTTACTGAAACCCATCCCCCCAATTCAAAGAATTGTTCCTTTGACCTCTGTAGAGGCAGTTTCCTTTGAGGGACCCATGCACCCAGGACAGAACTATAGACATGTGGACTGCATCTTAAACATAGCACATGGTGAGAACGCTATATAACTTCCATGTAAGTTAGACAAGTACTTATAATGAAAGGTTTGTGAGTTCAGAAAACCCCAGGGTATTCGAAAAGACAGCTCAGCTTCCTGTCTGGGAAGAAAGTGACAGCTCTCCTCTCTGGGATTAAGCTTCAGATATTCAAGAGAAAGAAAAGAAAACTTCTGAGTAACGCATTGGACCCACTGCAGAAAATTTGGTGCCTAGTGAGCATTACTCCTGTGGAATCACATGCCTAATGCATTGACAGTGCACAGAGGTGTTGGGCATCATTTCAGGAAAGGATGATGCCTTTCTCACTCCAAATCCCACTGCAGAACTGGTACCTACACCCGCTTTTGGCTGAATAACAGCACAGCCAATCCACTCACCTTCCACAAACACATTTCCTAAAGATTTTTCAAACTAGTCCTTTTCTTTCCGAGCCCATCACCTCCACCCAACTTTCAGACATCCTCACACCTCATTTGGACAGCTGCAGCCACTTTCAAACTGTTTTCCCTGCCCTGGAATTCACTCCCCTCGAATGTGTTCTCACACCTGAGAAAGTGATCTAAAACTTAAATCTGACCATTCCCTCCTCCGTTAAAATCTTCACATGGTTCCCTGTCACTTGTAGAATAAAAACCATGCTAACTATCATGGCATAGAAAGTTTTCTATGAGCTGGCTTCTGCCCACACCCAGAGCCTCAACTTCCTACCAGTCCCTGCCCCTATTTTTGCCTTCTTTTCACTCCCTGGAATACCTTTCCAGTCTTTCTCCACCTGGATATTTCCATTTCTGTTCCTTCAAGATTTAGTTCAGATATGAGATTCTCCAGGAAAAAAAAAAAGTCTGCTGCCCTTTGGTGAGCTTAGATGCCCCATCTCTCTGTGCCACCCTAGCACCTTCTGCACCCCACTATCTGAGCACTCCCCTATCTTTATACTTGGTTGTACAAGTTCACAGGTAATATCTAGCCATATTCTGCATTTAATCCCTGACTCCCTGGCAGAGCACTTAAGGCAGAGGAGGTCCTTATAAATGTAGGCAGCCCTGAATAAGGCTTGAATGAATTTCTTGAATGAATAAATGTGAGTATATTTAACAAGCATATGCAGGCAATGAATAAATAGCAACAAAGCATGAACAAACATTGAGGATCAGGTAACCCCATTGGGGTTAATGGATAATACAAACAGGAAAATAAGACAAGTTGGATTCTAAAATAAAATTAATTAAGAGAAAACCTGTGACAATACTTTGAAAGTAAGGCTTTGATGCTTTCAAAATGCTAAAGAACTACAACTTCAAACTTTTGCTAAAATAGTATAATCTTCATGATTCTGAAAGATACCTTAAATATCTTCCACAATCCTCTAGAATATTGATTTATTGTATGAGCAACTGATAAAGGAGAGACTGACCCTGGGGAATGATTTAATTAGAGAGAGTCTCTAAGGAATAACAAAATATCACTTACTTGTCCATGAAAATTGTCAACTGAAAGACAAAGAAGCTTCAGATATAAATTATGTAGTCTTTTGGCACTTTTGATAGTTTGCCCCATAAAAGGCTAATGTAAAGTAAGAAGAGGACAGAGGAGCTTTTTGATTAAATAACAAAGCTGGATTAATATTTAAGGGACAGTATATTTATGAGTGTGGGCACCAGAAAGGGACAGAAATGACTACAAGAAAAATGTAAGGTTCAGCATTAACAATGATTTAGTTAGGTTTGTTCTGTAAGGTCAGTGGCAAGCAATGAGCGATAAGGCATACAAGGTCAGCCTCACCCTCTCAGTACTTAAACCACTCCTGAGTTATAAATTATCACTTCTGAGATTCCCATTAATTATTCCAATAGACCCACTTACTTAGAATTATTCTTTTTACCCTAGTGAATAGTACCACAATGAATTGAAGGGGGTGGTGCATAGATAAGTAATTTCCAGTTTAGAAGGCGCTTTGCCATCGAAAGAAGCCAGTTTAGTGAACCAGATAGACAAGGCAGATATAAGAGTGTGCTGGAAACATTCAGGACATTTTAGGCCAAATGTGAGAGCAGATAGACATGTCTCACTCATGCTACCACTTGCTTAGTCTAAATGTTCCCCCACCTGACCCCAGACAGTGCCAGCCAAGCACAGGCAAAGTGGAGGCCGATGAGCAAAATGCCACTTTCCAGTATACATTTTTATTTCAAATCCATGCTTGGTCTAATGGAAGAACTCTTACAGATAATGACCAGCTTGTCTGCCCAGAAGCATTTATGAACAACAAAAAGGATACACCGTTGTGACAAAGTTGGCTTTGTTCATGATATAACGAGCAATGTAAAGAGGTAAAGGTATATAAGAAGTCCTGCTTAATAGAAGTCTATTTATCTAGTCCTTTCAAAGTTGCTACAAAGTACTTATAAGCTAATGTCTACACATGTTTTTCATTCAGAAAAATCCTATTCCAACTCAGTAACTTGGGAACAGGGCTACATAGCCTAGAGTCATCATTGAGCTTTAAGCATTCAGGTTAGTGCTGTCTGGGAGTGAACACAAAAGAAGACCTAAAAGAGATCCTGGGACATGGGGCACACAAGCACAGCTCCAGACACATGCAGGCCACTAAGGTCACTTAACAATATGCATCTTTACTTTTGACCTCAGATTTTTCATCAGCAAAATCAGTGCTGAGAATTGCTGTTACATTGTTCCTCCCCCACCCATATCCTATCAATGTGTTAGAAGCTCCCCAAAAAGGAAAGTGAAAAGTAGAAAGCTGAGTCAAAATATCCTTTATACATTCTGGATACAAACAAACTAAGCATCCCATAAATGAGGAATCAAATACTGGTCAGTGAATAAACTTTGGGAGTCTCTCTGTGAGTTACACATCCTTGGGCCCCATGAGGTCTCTCACTAAGCCACTTTTTATCCATTTGCAAATTGAGGAGTTTAGGCCATAACCAAGAGTCTCAAACTCAAATGTCTTCAGCAGACAAGCATGTAGCATAAATGAATGAAGCATGATGGATGTAAAACAACTCCGAGCAAAAGGAACTTTGCAGAACTGGAAAGCAAATTACCCGTCTAATATGCTCAACTTGAATTTTTCTTTAAAAATGCTTTCAGTGCCAAACCAAATAAATCTAGATCCTGAGTCAGCTTGTGAACCACAGTATGTGCCCTCTGTTACAAGATGGTGTCTCTCTTCATGGATTTACACCAATGTTGATGATCAGCATCTAAAATGTTTCAAGGCTCTGGGACCTATACTGGCCGCAGACAACACTTACCTTTTTGATCAATGTCACCAAAGGCGGGGGAAGGGTACTTCATGTTCAACAATAAATTCAAGACAAATTCAGCCACAAAGGTGGGAAATCTGAAGTTGAAAATCTATCAATTATGCAACCCTTGCCATGATGATACACAGTTTGCTCAGCTGAGTGATATGCTTTGCACACACATGCCAGACAAAGTAGCTTCACTGGGAACTGCAGAAAAACAAGAGAAATTCCAGAGATTGAGCCAAACTTTTAAAGAAATGCACCAAGTAAAACTCAAGGCAAAGCAACATGACTGAAAATATGAACCCATGCCTTCATTCAATGAAGATGTTATAATCGTACAATGTACCAGGTGTTCTGAGATCATAGATGAAGAGAGAGTAGCTATTTATGAAGGAGCCCAGGAAAGCTTCCCAAGAGAAATGATACTCAAAATGAGTATGAAGGATGAAAAGATGCTTGATGGGCAGAAAAGCAAGGCAGGACTTTCCAGGGAGAGTGAACATCATCATAAAAAGGCAAGGAAGCAGGAAAAAGTTAATATATTTGGGAAGCAAAGTTCAGTATGGCTGGACAGAGACAACAGTGTAAAATGGAGAAAAGAAACAAGTGATGTTGAATCAAGGACTGGCTATGTGACTTGGCAATTTACCTACTCTCTCTGAGAAATGCTTTTCAATAAAAATGGTAATAAAATACCTACTCCACAAGCATACCATGTGAGTTAAAAGAACTATAGTATCTGGAAGTGTACAGATCAGATTTGGCCCTCAATACTTTTTTTTTTTTTTTTAATACAAAAAGCTGACAATTTCAAAGCAAAATGAAACTCTACTGCTGCCACTAATATAGCTACATTCTAGTTTTACCCAACATTATTAGTCTTGTAAAGGGTACTGTAGTGCACCTCCCCAATCTCCCCTTGAGACTGAGACCCTCATTCCCCCAGCTGCCAGGTGTGTTAGCTGCTGATGGTTATCATTGGATTGCTGTATCCCAATCCAAGAGCTGCCCTCTTGTCCAAGGTTATGCACTCTCCTCTTGAGCAACCTGCATTCAATGACTGATCAAGGGGAGGTACAAAGTCCCAACCACTTTGCCTCAATTTAGAACAACTCTATAGGGCCACCCAAGATCCAGAACTCCCCAAGGGATTGCCTGAGACCTCTGTTGTAACTGTACCATCACTCACCTTCTCCTCACCCTGCTCCCCTCACTCCCTTATAGGTGGTATTCCTGATGAGAATATTCACCATAAACTTTCTGTATGCAAATCTCCATCTCAGAGTCTGTTTCTAAGGAACCCAGCCAAAGGGAGTCACTCTATTAATTTGCCGCAGCACTGAAACTAAGTTCAGATTCATGGCACTGATTCATTTATAATATCACCTTAAAACTTCTTGACTAGGTCCTAAGGCATACCTGCTGGTCCTGGGCTGAATTCCACCCTAAAGATGAGTTCAGTGACCTCAGAGTACTCTTAGTAGTATTTGTACTAAAGATTTTACATAGACTACAAGCCTTAGAGACTCAAACAAGAAACAATAAGAGACCATTCTGTGCCCTCCAAATCTATTAGAAGCCACCAAACAAAAGCAGAAGAAAGCAGCTTTTTTTCATAAAACACAAGACTATGCATTCTCTATCCCTTCTGCATCGCAGGTAAGAATTCTTATTCTGAACCACTGCTGGGTTAACGTAAATGCTCACTTTAGCTTAAGAGCAGAAACCTAAGTGAAAGCACTAATGTCAGTGACAGGAAAATGTTCTGTCACAGGAAATTGGGAGGCTGATGTTTGGAACATTTGGTCCTCTAGATAAAATGTATTTGAGAAATGGGAAGTGAGAATATCTAAAGAAGCATTTGTTCCCTTCCAAGTAAAAGGCAGGAGAAAGTCTTGGGTAAGATAGCTACCAGAAGTATCCACTGGCCTTTCCAGTGCTCTTGTGTTAAGGATCTGTCAGGTCTTTCCTTCTGGGAAGGGCTGAAGGCACTTCTGAAAGCAGCCTGGATTTACCCCAACTGCTACACCAGATGAAGAAAGGCTGTTTGAGTGCTCACAATATCCAAAGTGGATCTGTATTGATAAAGTAGCCAAAGCTGAATTTGGAAATGTTTCTTGATTCAGTAAACAGATAGAAACGAATTCACAAAGTGAGAATAGCTTTCTCACCTACTTTACCATACTTTACACTTTGTCGAGAAGTCAGCAGAGAACTTCACACTTCATTGAAAATCCATTAAAACAATTACCAGGTCATTAACATGAACTTTTAAGCACAAGCTTTGAAACTGGCTTACTAAAGAAAGTGCTTTGATAGACCCTCAGCTCCCTAAGAAAGTGCAGTCCTGAGGAGCTTTGGTAGACATCCAAAACAGACAAAAACACATCTGAAAAAAGCAAAAATGATTTTGCTCAATGAAAAAAAGGAAGTACCATACACGAATCATTTATAGAAGAGTATATGTTACATAATATTATAGTAGGAATACAGTATTTTGCATCACTGCCTCCCCAGTTATATCTATCAAAGTGTAGTAGATGGTCAGTAAATGTTGGCTAATTCTGGAATGTGGTTCCCAAGGCAATCACAAATATCCATTGAGTGCTTACTAAGACTTTAAATACTCTTTAAATGCCAATGATCTCCACTTTTATTTCCAACTGAGACCTCTCCCTTGAACAACAGACTTGTATTTTCAACTGCCCATTTTATATAATACTTCAATGTCTAATAAATCTCTTACATATAGCATGTCCAAAACCGAACACTTGATCTTCGCTCAAGTCTGCTTTACCCATAGGCTTCCCCATCTCAGTTAATGGCAACTCCATTCCTCTAGTAGCTTAAGCTAGCGTTCCTTCTTTAAAAAAATAAAATTGTAGTGTAAGTTACGTGTGATAAACTGCACAGATTTAAAGTGTACAATTTGATAAGTTTTGACATATGTACACACACATGAAACCATTATCTACAAATGTTTCCTCCAGTCACTTTGCAATCCCGCCCTCCTCTTTCTCACCTTTCCGCTACCCCTTGTCAAGCAACCACTGATCTGCTTTCTGTCACAATAGATTTGTTTGCATTTCCTAGGTTGTTATATAAATACAATCTTACAATAGGTACTTTTTCTTTGTGGCTTATTTCAATGAGCACAATTAATTTAAGATTTATCCATGTCTTTCCATTTATCTATCGTTCATTACATTTTATTGCTGAGTAATATTCCATTGTATGGGTGTACCCAAATTTGTTTATCCATTCACCATTAATGCGAACATTTGAATTGTTTCCTGTTTTTCACCATAACAAACAAAGCTGTTATGAAAAGTCATGTACAAATGTTTGTATGAACATAGTCTTTCTTTTCTCTTGGGCAAACACCTAGGTGAGGAATGGCAGGTTCATATAGTAAGTGTAAGTTTAAATTTCTGAGAGTCTGCCAAATAGTTTTCCAAAGTGGTTATACCTTTTAACATTCCCAACAGCAATATAAGAGCAACTGCTGGAGTTTTTTATTGGAATTGCATTGAACTTATAGATGAATCTGGGGACAATTGACATTTTAATAATATGATTTCTGACACATGGCAAATATCTCCATTTATTTAGGTCTTTTTACTTTCCCCTCATCAATAGTTTGTAACTTTCATTGTACAGGCTTTCATATTTTTTTGGATCTATCCCTAAAGATTTCATATTTTTGATACTATTACAAATGGTATTTTTAAATTAATATCTGACTATTTGTTGCTAGTATGTAGAAGAATTAATTTTGTGTACAGATCATGTATCTTGCAACTGTGTTAAACTTAGTTTTAAGTTCTAGTAACTTTTTGTAGATTCCATCTGGTTTTCTACATAAATGATCAAGTTATCTGCAAATAAGTCACTTTTACTTCTCATTCAAGCTAACAACCCTTTATTTCTCTTTCTTACCTCTTACCTTACTCGTGATCTAAAGGAATCATATTCAGTCTTTCACAATGATGTAATGTGCAGGGTTTTGGTAAATACCTTTATCAGGTTGTGAAATTTCCCTTCTATCCCTAGTGTGCCGAGAGTTTTTATCAGGAATTGATGTCAGATGCATTTTCTGTATCTATTCAATTAACTGTATATTTCCTTTTCTAGTTTATTTTTTCTGTTTTTAATGTTATATGTCACAGAAAAATTACACTTAGTCATCATGTATTATCCTTTTTATATATTGTTAGACTTGATTTGTTACCATTTTGCTCAGAATTTCAGCATCCATGTTCATGAGATCATGGTCTGTACTTTTTCCTTTCGTAAGGTCTTTAGTTTTGGTACCTGGGTAATGCTGACCTCATAGAATGAATTGAGAAGTAATCTCTCCTCTTCAATTTTCTGAAAGAATTTAAGTAGAACTGGCATTATTTCTTCCTTAAATAATTTATAGAATTCACTAGTGAATCCATCTCTCCCTGGACTTTTCCTTGTGGAAAGATTTTTAACTAAAAATTCTAATCTTAATATAGAGGTATTTGGATCATCTCTTCTTCCTCAATGAGATTTGTGTCTTTAAAGAATTGTCACTTTCATCTCAATTGAGGAATTGATTGCCATAAAATTAGCCAAATGTTTCTTTATTAAACTTCTAATATCTGCAGAATCTAAAGTGATATCACATCTCTCATTTGTGATACTGATTAATATCAAACTTCTCCTTTTTTCCTTATTTTTCTGGGAAGAGGCTTATCAGATAGTTTTCTCTCAGAACCACCTTTGTGTCATTGATTGTTGTCCAGTTTTGTGGTTCATTGATGTCTGCTTTGATAGTTATTATTTTCTTTCTTCTACTTACTTTGGGTTTTTCTTTCTTTCTTTCTTTCTTTCTTTCTTTCTTTCTTTCTTTCTTTCTTTCTTTCTTTCTTTCTTTCTTT
>JAKSZT010053881.1:369351-742683 GCA_026826555.1 Tolypeutes matacus
AAGGAAGGAAGGAAGGAAGGAAGGAAGGAAGGAAGGAAGGAAGGAAGAAATGAGCCCTATGACAGCCTACAGCTGAGATCAGAAGAAGCTTGGACCACAGAGCCAGAGCTTAAGAGGAAGAAAGAAAGAAAGACCTGGTAGAGATCACCCACCATCTTGCTTCAACATGTAGCAGCTGACTTTTGGTGAGAAATCAGCCTTGAGTTGGACTCTTTAGGGTCTTGTAACTGTAAGCTTTTACCCCAAATAAATACCCTTTATAAAAGCCAACAGATTTCTGGTACGTTGCATCAGCACCACTTTGGCTGACTAATACAGTGATCACAAAAGACCTCGCTAAGAGAGGTAGCTTTTGAGTAATAAGCTAATGGAGATGAGCAAGAGAGCCTTGTAAAGAAAGACGGTCAGATAAAGGGAACCATTAGAGCTAAGACATTCCTGAAGCATTTGATGAACAGCAAGGAGGCCAGAGTAACTAGAAGAAAACTGACAGGAAATGGAAGAAAGAGAACAAGTTAGGGGTAGGGCACAGATCATGTAGGGCCTTGGAAGCCATTATTATAAGACTTTCGTTTTTACTGAGTGGTATGGGAAGCCCTTGGTTTTAAACAGAAGAGCAGCTTCATCTACCTTATATTTTGACAAGATAGATCCTTGTTGAGAAGAGACTAAAGGGAATCAAAGTTGGAATCAGGGAGACAAGGTAGGATGTGATTCCAAGAGATGATGGTGGCTCAGACCAGAATGGGAGTGGTCTAATTCTGAATTTATTCTGAAGGTCAAGTTAACAGTATTTGCTGATGGATTTGTGACCAGTGATTTGCATGTTCTGCATAGTGTTTCACCTTGAGAGACGTTAAAATCCATTCTTAATATGAAATGCATGGCTGTGCTTAACATGAAAAGTGATGAGTGAGTTCTAAGCTTAGAAACACATTTTTCCAGAAAAATGAAAATTTTAAATTCCTCTTTTTAAAAAATATGGTTATATATTCTTTTCTAGTAGCTAAAGAGAAAGAGAGCCAGAGGTTTAACAATACCAGTACTTGCAAGCTTCCTTAAAATTAAATTCAAATTTAATTTTAATAATAAGATATCACTTCACCTAAAAGATAATATGGTCATTGAAATGCTGAATACAAATGTCTTTAGGCGGGCGAGGGGATAGAGGAAGTGATCATGGAGAAAAAAAAAAAGAACCCAAGATCTGGCTTACGCACACACATCCTTGTTCCTTCATTCTCTTTATCATCGCCAGCATAAATCTTCAATTTTAAGGAATCCTTGCCCCTTCTAGTGAAGTGTCCCTTGGATCCTTGTACTGGCTTCAACTTAAAATCATGTCTATGGTGTGGGAAGCCCACATTCCATAATGAGCCCTCCCTGAGTCCTGGAGATGAAGGGACAGTGCAAACCTTTCACTCCAACTCCAGATCACTCTGAAACTCTTCCAGCTGTTCCATTTGCAGGCAGTTGGGAAACCAGATATGGCTCAGCAAGGAGTAGAGAGTCTGAGATTTCTGCCTGTTTCTCTCCTGAAACAGGCTCCTTATCATTGTCTCAGTTTTGAGAAAAATCAAATATCATTAGGTTTCCAAAAATATTTATCTTGGAGCTTTGGGAGAATTCCTACTTGGTGAGAAAGTGTTATTTCAAAGAAGGCAGGGAATAAATCTCCTGATGATGTAGATGTCCCAAGTAATTGCATTACTCCTGTTGTCAAAGGCAGACCCAGACCTTCAGCGGCCTCCCTGTTTACTTGGGGGCCTTTGGGAGAAGATCTTATTTGGCAGTATTCCAAGAGGAAGCCGATTAAAGTCCAGTGGGAGGTGCAATACCTTAATTTCATTCACCAATCAAATCAACACTCAGTGGCCATGCCAGAAGGGCCAGAGAAGCCGTGAATAGATATTTATTTCCATAATATATATCAAGATGTCCTCACTCTTGAATGAATATTTGAAACTTGGTGATCAATAGACAAATATGAGAACACAAACTTTTGGTTTAACTCCCCTAGCCCTCTTCCCTGCTTGCAGCCACCAGGGGAAATAATTACCAAGTAGTTCGGACTGGAAACATCCAAAGTCCAGGATTCCAGCTCCTAGGCTGAAAACATCAATTGGGATTCCTCAGACCTAGAAATATGTTGAGACATTTTTCTTTTTCATCTGCTTTTGATGTTTATACTGCAGTGGGCTTTTTACCTCAGTCCACTGTTATGAGAAATGTAATGGCCTTCTCACCAACTACAGATTTTGGAAGCAAAATCCACAGGCCATCTGTAATGCCAACTCTAGTTGCTACAACCTGAACCTGAATGATATGAATTTTAAGTATTCGAGCTCCAACTGTTCAGTTATGGTTAATTTATAACTAAACACACTAGTTTTTAGTGGAACAAAAAAGGTCATTAGTGTCTTACTAGGAAGCAATTAAATTAACAACTCAAAGCCATTCATCAAATCACAAAACAGATGCTAAACTTTTCTATAGTAAATCAGATTCTGTAATGCAGGAAAAGAACTAAATTCAAAACACAGCAAAAACACACCCACCTCTCTCAGCTTCCCTCAAAACAAAAATCTACCTCATTCATCTGCAGCCAGATTCCCAGAACTCTTTACATTTCAGATAAGCCCAGAAATTAAAAAAAAAATACAATAAAAACTAAAATCTCCCCATACTTACTCATGAAATCATCCTCCTCTTTCCCCTACCACACACCTTTAGCATCTCCTCATCAACTATGTGCTATTTTTTGGAAGTCACATTAAAGTAATAAGATTATAATCATATAATAAAACAATACGTTCACATTATGTGGCATAAAATACAATATTGATTAAGTAGTATTTATGCCTCTCTAAAAGTAATTATCAAGTATGTTAATATTTCATAGAAACTTTAAAAATATTTATCAAATATCTGCCATGAACTTGGAATACAATGGGGCTAGATACAAAGATTATGAAACCATGGTAATGCCCTTGAGGAGTATGATCTAGGGAATGTGGTAGAAGGACATAAACATGGCATACTGGAATGACTATGGTCTTCAGAGCCATAAAAACTTGATTCCAGGGAAGCAGATGTGGCTCAATTGATTGAGCTCCTGCCTACCACATGGGAGGTCCTGGGTTCGGTTCCCAGTGCCTCCTAGAGAAGATGAGCAGGACAGCGTGCTGCCGTGTCAGGCTGGCATGGCAAACTGACGTGGGACAAGAGACGTGGGGAGGAAAACGTAACAAGAGATACAACAAAGCAGGGAGCAGAGGTAGCTCAAGCGATTAGGCACATCCTACATGGGAGGCCCCTGGGTTTGGTTCCCAGGGCCTCCTGAAAGGAAGACGAACAGACAGCAAGCACAAACAACAAGGGAGTGGGAAGAAATAAATAAATAAAACAAATCTTAAAAAAAAATAAAATTGAAAACTTGATTCTGGTCTCAATATTGTCATTTGTGGGCCAATTGACTTCAGAAAATTAGTTTACCTTGTCTAAGCCTCAGTTGCTTCAAGTGTTAAATGGAAATAATAATTAATGGAAGCATTGTAAAAATCAAATGGCAAAATGATGTATTAGCAAGAACTAGAGGGCACATTCAGATTAGGATAATTTAAGTAGAGTTGAATAAAGGGACTTTTATAAAGGTGTGAGCAAGTTATAAGGAAGACCAGGATATAAGGAAAGGGTAGTATCCCATGGCTAGTATTAGTGGGCCTCAACTTACCTACTTAGGTTTGAAAGGGTGATGGGTGAGAGGGGGATGGGGATGTGTCAGTGGGGAAAAGAAGGGGACAGCAGAGCAGTTGCCAAATTACCAGGACTCTGAAGCATAGAGGAGAGTGTGGAGAGGGCAGCCTGAAGGCTGAGGCTACAGTGGCCTTCACTATGAATTCCAGTCCTCTGCCAGGATTCCCCCTTGTCTGAACTCAAAGTTGCCCGTTGAGACGGCACATACAGCTCATTCTCCAAGTGTACAGAGCAGGGTGGAGAAGGCTGGAGAGAGGTCTGGAAGGGCCAACAGATGATATCCAGCCCAAATGATTTATGAAATTGGGGTACATAGTAATATTAATAATTCTAATATCTTTGAGTGCTTGCTATGTATGTACTGCGTTAAGTGCTGTAGAGGCATTTTTTCATTTAAATCAGAATCCTATAAGGAAGAATCAATTATTATCTTCAGACTATAGATGAAGGAACTGAGTCATTGAAATGTTAAATAACTTTACATAGCTAAGTATAGTAACAATTCAAAACCAAATCTGTCTAAATCCAGAGGAGTTAGATGTACTATGTCTCCCACTAAATAGATAAGTACTGATTAATTAATGCTGTTAAAATTTCCCACAGCATTTAATCTGTACTCTTACCTTCAATGCAGCCACTGGCTTCTTTTGCAATATATCCCAAGTCCGTCACCTTCTGGTCTTGGTAGCCCCTCACCCTTCTAGATAAGTACTTAAAGAGGCAATTAACACAAACCATTCCTACTGTGAATGCCCTTTTAAAAAACAGTATGAGAAGAAGAGGCTAAAGTTATTGCTACAGACTTACTATTACATAAAGACTGTCACATTCTCCACTCAGCTATTCACTCAATAGGACTAGGGACAAGCTACTCAGTCCCTCAGTTTGTCTCCTCACCAATTGTGACAGTTTGAATTTTGTGAATCCCAGAAAAAGATTATGTTCTTAAACTAATCCATTCCTGTGGGTGTGGGGCCCTTTGATTGCATTAAATTCAGTTTGATTAGATAACTTGATAAGATCAGTTTAGAGCTTTTGATTGGACTGTGTCGGTGAGGCTTGATCCAGCTTGGGCCTCTGCCCTCTTGCTGGGTCTGATATGAATGAGAAAGAGAAAGGAAGCTGCCATTTTTGACCCTGCTGTGTGACAGAGAATTCAAAGATCACTATCATGCAAAGCTTAAGCATGAAGCCCCCAAGAGGCTGGACCCATGAAGCAGCTCAAGACTGAAGAGACGAACCCCACCATATGCCTGATTGCCTTGTGGCAGAACATCAGTGGCTGACTTTTTGGTGAGAAAGCATCTCTGACGATGCTTTGATTTGGACATTTCAGAGCCTCGAAACTGTAAGCTTGTACCCTAAATAAAATCCCTTTTATAAAAGGTAACCTATTTCTGGTACTTTGCGTCAGCAGCACTGTGGCATGCTATGACACCAATAAATTGACAAAGTTGGGGAAAGAGAACAAATTGAATGAGATGACCTCTAAGGTGCCCACTCTAAGGTTCTATATATTTGTTATGTTTGTCAAGGTATGAGACACCCATCATGTATTGATATTGGTGTAAGGATTTGTTATAATGGTCTTTCTCTGTCAATGTGTTCAGAATAGTTTGACACTGATTACATTATGACAGAATTTTTTTCTAATGCAACCCTTCACCAAGTCAAGCCTATTCCAATATCCATGACATACATATCAGAAATAAAGCAGAAACCCTATATATAACCCAAAGATAAGAAAGCAATATGTGAAAATCAGAATATAGAGTTAATTCATTTTTTGAGAATTTACTATCTGCCAGACATTATACTAAGTGCTGTACAGGATTTATGTAATTTAGTAAAACAACAATTAAATGAAGAGTTATAGCATGATACCTAAAATTTTTGCTAAATGGCCAATGTTGGGAGACAATTCTCCATGGATATCTTGTATTTCTTCATGCCTGTGTCTTTATCTTTGCAAGTATGTTACACAACACTAGAAGATAAAGACAATGACTTTTCTGCAGGAGAAGCCAGAAGTTTGCTTACTGCCCATTATAAAATATTCAGATTATTTAAGCTCAGGGTTGCTCAGCTGTGACACAAATCTACTGTTGGGAGGGGGCAGGCAGGGGTAGGGCTGGACAACCTTCACATCACCCCCCTGAGACTTTTGGGGGAAGGTGGAGCCCAAGGAGAACTGATGCAAGCCTGATGCTCACAATGTTTGCTGTGCCATGAGAACAAAGTCCTTTGTCTGTGTCCCAGGAATCTCATGTCTTCTCCCAGAATCTATGAAACCAAGGTAAAATCTCAGCCCCTCCATGATTTTCCACAGCAATGAGAGCTTGACCAAATCATTTTATCTCTCTGGGCTTCATTTTCATTATCTATGAAATGACTTCTTAGATTCTATGTTTCCTTTGTTCAATGCTGAATTTTTGAAAAATTTCAAGTGGACATTTTTAATTCCAAAGTATCTGTACATAAGCACTTAATATAAAACAAACTGTGTGTGTGTATATAATTGAAGTGTGAAATGGGGGTTCAACAAGAACAGCAAACATATACTGGGTACCCACTCCATACCAAGCCCTATTCTGAGGGGGGTGGGAGGACAAAAATTAAGCCAATTAACAATTAACAAATGAGCATATCATGTAAAATCAAGTAGTGATAAGTGTTAGGAAGGAAAAATAACCAGAGACAGGGCTAGAATGACAGAGGTTGCTACTCTTAACAGGATAGGCAAGAAAGAAGTGGTTGAGGTGACAGCATTTGGCAGAGAGCTGGATGAAGTAATGGGGACTATGTAACTTTCTGAGATAAGCTAATGCTGGCCAGGGAAGGAGAGTAAGCGCTAATGTCCCGAGATGGCAACAAGCTTAGTGCTGATGTATTGTTTTATCTGGAGGGCTCATGTGATGATCAGTGGCGGGACAGCCAATTCCCCTGAAACTCTCAAATGTTACCTTCTGCTACCCACACACACCTCCTAAACTTCCTAATATTTTAGGTTTTTTTTCATATGCCTGCAAAAATAATCAGGGTAAGAGGTAGATATACAACTCTCTGTAGTTCTTTGATTTAAACATCATGTGAAGTTTTGGCAATTCCAGCTATGGCAGAAATCGAATTATAAACATTGCTCTTCCTTCCACTTTCCTTTAGAAATAATCCCAAAGGCAGTTTTCTACAAAGTGATAGAAAGTGAAACACTGAAGGAACGGGTCTTGCTTTGAGTTTGTTATTAGCACCTTGGAAACTGGCTTTTGTCCCAACTTCCAAAAATCTAAGTGTGAATGTGTTTCCTGATGTTCAGTCAGATTGGCAGATTTAAGGATGTAGTTTTGAAAAGTTGAGAAACTATTTAAAGCTCATAGATCTACATGTATTTACTATTTTTTTGTAATAATAAACTTTATTTTTAGAGATGTTTTAGATTACAGAAGTTACATCAAAAGTTCAGGGGGCACAGAGCGGATGTTGCTCAGTGGTTGAACACCTGCTTTGCATGTACAAGGTCTCAGGTTCAATCCCCAGTACCTCCTTAAAAAAAAATTATAGAGGATTTCAATATAATCTTTCTCTCTCGCCCCCCCCCCGCCAATATTTATAGACTAACCAAGGTCTATAGCTTACATTATGGTTTACAATTTGTGCTGTACAGTTTTATAGGCTTTGGCAAATGTATTGTGTCATGT
Source organism: Tolypeutes matacus (assembly GCA_026826555.1). Classification (NCBI taxonomy): domain Eukaryota; kingdom Metazoa; phylum Chordata; class Mammalia; order Cingulata; family Chlamyphoridae; genus Tolypeutes; species Tolypeutes matacus. The sequence continues at coordinate 376,803 of JAKSZT010053881.1, forward strand.
ATCTGTCATTGCAGTATCATGCAGAACAATTCCAATGCTCTAAAAATGCCCTGTGTTCCACCTATTCATCCTTCCCCTTCCCCTCAGAACCTCTGGTAACCACTATCTTTATATCAATGTTATAAGCTCTTCTGTGACCACATGATAATAACTACAAAATAATAAATCTTCCTTGGTCCGTGGTTACCCTTACATTCGTTCATTCCTCAGTCTTGAGGAATTTGGAATGATGTTTGTACTGACTGCCTCAGATTGAGAGGGTGCTTAGATATTATTTCCTCTTGGAGAAAAAAGTAATAATGGCTTTTAATATGTAAGAGAAAATGTTTAGCACACCTAAAGAGCCAGCATGGCCATTTGCAAATAAAATATCTATCATAAGATATCTTTTGGTTGATTGGTAACAAATGATTAGAATATGTGCCAAACAATGTTCCTTCAAAAATGCATGTGGGATAAAGAATGAAGGGAGAGAAGTTCTGGTAAAGCATACAAAAAATATTTAGAACCATCTCTGGAGACAATTGGCTCACACCAAATGTGGTTGGGTTCATCCTTGTATGTATAATGTTAGTGTTCCTAGTAAAGCAATAAATTAGATTTTGTCAGTATTTAGATCAAAATAGCAAACGTAATGATGCATGTAGCTAAAGTACCCCTTTTATAGGTTAGATCAGAAGCTAAGCTAAGAAAGTTCTACAGTTAAGTCATGAAAAATGCCTGTATGTTTAAAGAAACACATCTCTCTGTTAAATGGTTGGCTCAAAATAACCCAAACATCATCATCACTCAGATTTTGTTTCCTATTAAGTTGTGTTTATTGAGACTCTTTGACTGCAGCTTTCTGCAGGAAGGAAGAAAACTACCTCTGTCAAGCAGTAGTCACAACTTCTTAGTTATTTTGAAGAGAAGAAACCTTGTTCCAAACTGGGAAGCACTGAAGAGAACTTGGCCACTGGAATGTCACCCAGGAATACAGTCATTAATCCCATGCCAACAGTTTTGGAAAAATTGCTGACAGCATCCAAGATTTTGTTGCTGCTCCCTGAAACTCTCAGAGAACCGTTGCATATTTTCCAGTATGAGAAGCCAATCTATCTAATGGTATAAAAAGTCCAGTGTTAAAAATCCCAGTGTGTTATGTGGGAGGTTGTGGGAGGTGTGGGAGGTGGGGAACATGGGAATCCCTGTAATTTTTGTGTAACGTTTATGTAACCTAAGCACCTTTTAAAATATAAAAATTTAAAAAAAATCCCAGTGTTAGTGGCTATGGTTTCCATCAATACTTTTACACATTTTCAAACAAAGTTGAAAGCCTGTACAGTGTGGTGATTAAGAGAGACCCTGGAGCCAGGCAGGGGGCTCAAATTCTGCCTCTACCATTTGGGCATATTGTTTAGATTTTATTTTCCTTCGTTTCCTCATCTAAAAAGTGGGGGTCAAGGATTGTTTTGAGAATGAAATGAGTGTATATATGTAAAGGGTTAAATCAGTTCCTTGTATACAGTAAGCCTTCTATGAATATTATTTCTATCATAAATGTGATAGATTGAATTATTCACCCAACTCTTCACCTCTCCCTGTATCCATGATCTTTATCATGTGACTTTGCCATTTTTCTTACTAGAGGCAGATGTACTTCCCCTTTCCATTGATTGGCTCGCTTTGCGAATGGAATGTAGGCAGAAGTGGCTGTGCCAGTTCAAAGCCCAAGCCTGAAGAGGCATCCTGTTCCCACGTCCCTCTCTTCCTCTTCTGCTGTAACTACAAGAAGGACATGCCTCAGAGAGCCCACTAGTGGCAGAACTATGTAAGAACACAGAGCAGATGTGAGGAAGCCAGAGCCAAACTTAGGCTAGTCCAGACACAAATGAGCGAAAATAAGTGATTTTGCAATTGTTATGTAGCAATGAATGACTGCTGCAACAATTATTGTGATATCAGTGTGCTATTTTAAAAACACCACGTTAGTGGAGCTTTGCTAATATCCACCATTCATCGAGACAGCTCGGGGGTTAGAGTGGGCTATGCTGCTCAACTAAAAATCATATGCACAATCTAAGCCTTCTTTTTCACAAAAGCAAAGGAGAATGAATAAGAGCAAATCCAATGGCACTACTTGAAAAGTGATGCAAATGGTTTAGCAATTGCCATCCTACATGACAATCCTATGCAAAATTGCAAAGGAGACTTAATGTGTGTTCTTGGTACTCCCTTTACCGCCTTTAAATACTGAGCATCCCTGGGCTACTTTTTAGGATAGAGGAGCAAGGAAATTTCATTAGAAAGGGAAATGATAACTTTAACTTTGATGGCAATGAAAACTAAAGTATCGAGTTGAAATGTGCGGTCATAGGAAAGGGAGATGCTCTGAAAGAGAAGGTGATTTCAGTTTTGAGCTAGGACAAGAAAAGTATAACTTCCTCCAGGCCTTGCCTTCCCTAGACACTCCTAAGTCCCACAGCTTCTTCTCTGTTCTGTTTCCCACTATCAAAATCTAACTCTCCTATGTATTCATGCCTTATACCTTGCTTTCTGCTAAGTAACAGCTACCCCACCTGAAACACCATGAACAGTGAGTGTTTATGACTTTTAACAAAGGCTCTCTCTTGCTGTGGTCATGATGTGTTTGGGATCATAGAAACTTCAAGAATCTGATGGAAGCAGGAGATACTATACCAGAAAAATGCACGTACATGCACATTCACAACATCTTACTGCTTGACAAAAACGCTTCACTCAAGTCTTTCAAAGCATCGCTTCAGTTCTACAGTTCTTCAAACAGTATGTTATCTAATTGTTAGAAAGTTCTGTCATCTCATTCTTTAAAATAGTACATAGATTCTGGGAGTCAGAATCCTGACAGTTTCCATGTCCAGCTTCCTAGCCTACTGTTGGATCCCTTCCACAGCAGCATCAATCAGTATCTATCCAGCATCTCCTCAAATGACTTCAGTGATAAGAAACTCACTATGTCAAGCATTGGTTAATTCTGCTCTCAGCCAATTAGAATTTTAAATTCCACAATGCCTCTCTATAACTCCACCTTTTTTTTTAGTTCTACCCTCTGGTATTCAACAGAGCAAATTGAATCACTCTTTTCAAGTGGCCGTTATTACAGTGTTTATCATGCCAAACCCTTCCATCTCCTCACCACTTCAGTTGTTCCTTCTCCACGCTAAATATCTCCAGTTTTTAAGTTATTTTCTATTTGTTTCCTACACATATTTTCTCTTCTCAATAACATCTTCTACACTTATAAGTACCTGATAAATAATGCCGATCCTGGCTGAGGGGACAAATATTTTACTCATTATTTACATGGTGATTGATTAGGGCACTAGAACAAGTCAGAAAATGGGAGCTGAGGAGCAAATTTGGTGGTGGGGTATAGAGGAGTTGAGGGCAAAAAAGAACTTAGTGTCACTTTGCAGATATTAGGTGTGCAACTCATGCAAATATTAAGTGTTTTCTCGGTCTATGTGAAGGCAAGCCACAGAATAGGATGTACAACTATTTTAACACATTAAAATTCATCCTACAACTTCACTTACTATTTAAATGAATTAAACAAAAGTCATGCTGCTCAGGAAATCAATTACCATCTTCCTTTTTCCCTCACCCTTGCAGAGACTTACTCTTATTTGACCTGAGTTATGAAAGGATGATAAGGAAAAAACACCCTGAAAGCTATCCTGCTAGAATTTTCAAGCAAGTCAGAGTAAAACACTCCTATAATTACATGATATATGAAACTTTTCTTTTGCAGAGCACAAAATAATCCCCCAATCCCTAAAAGATGGAGTTCTATTTTTTTCTGACTGATTTTTCTAGAATACAGTAGCAAATCACTTTTAAAGAACATAGAAATACAGGTAAATACACACCTGCTAGGAATTTCTTCTTCAAATCAAACTCCAAATATATTGACACATGGACATTAATATATAGTGAAGCCTGAATTGACTGCAGTCTAAGTAAACTGGACATGCAATTGACTGGAATACTTCTGGAACTCATCTTTCTTAGGAAGGAGCAATAGAAGAATGGTTCAATAAACTCTGATATTTCCATCTGATGGAATTGTGCAAGCATTAAATACAATGTATATGGATTTAGGTTCAAAATGGTACCGACCTCTCTCAGTCTTATAATAAAATACCTAAACTATTCAGGAAAAGCAGTAACTCTATTGCCAAAGTCTGGAATGAGTTTTACTAACTGTGGGGAAGATAGAACTGGATCGAAAAGAAAAACCACTAGACCACTTTTGCTAGGATTCATTTAAATTGCCTCGCTGAAGGTAGGTGAAAAGATCCTTCATCTCCATTTCCATAATACACACACACATACATACACACACATACACTTTGGGTTGAATAAATAATTGAATGAAGCAGCACATTTGCTGGGAATGATCACATATAAGATTTTATAAGTTGAGGTTAATATGCTGATACAATGTTCAAGTTGAGCTGCCCAGGAGACAATTGCATATATTGAGATCCTTTCAATCTAGAGACAGAGACTTGAGATTTTTCAGCATATGAAAGGTAATTAAAATAATGGGAAAGGGTGAACTTGTCCAGAGAGAACAGTAAGAACATAGGACAGAACCATAAAGCAGAGGAAAAGAGAATCCCGAAAGAGACAGAGAAGGGATGGCCAGAGTGGCAGAAAGAAGCTAAGTTCTGGAAGCCAAGAGGAGAGAATGTTTTAAGAAGGAGAAAATGATTAGTAGGCCAACTTCTCTGAGAGGTCAAGTTAGATAAAGACTGAGAGTATCCTTTGGGTTTTTATGAGAAGAGGGTCATTAGTAACCTTGGACAGACATTTTTAGTGCGTTTTTGAGGATTGAGCCAAATAATAGTGGTTTAAGAAGTGAGTGGGAGGTGGGGAAGTAGAGATACAGGGTAAGGACAGCTCTTTCCAGAATCATAATGAATAATGCAATGACAAGTCCTTATGCATCAATCTCTTTCACTGCTTAAAAATGTCAATAGAATACATCCTTAGAATTTCTGGGTCAAAGGATAGACATATATTTTTTTTAAAAAACTTTTGCTAGAGAATGCCAAATTGTCTTCCCTGCTGTTAACTTTTCAATAATTACCAAGTTTACCCTGCAGTCATTGATTTAACCAAATCTTTTCCACTCTTTACATCTGTATCAAAACCTCGCCTCTGTACAATATTCAGGAAGGATAGCTTTCAGGCATTGCAAGTGTATAAATAATTGGAAAAATTGCATTTTTACTTCATTCCTTCAGCAAATATTTATTGAGAACCTAATAGGTGCCAGAGGGAGAGGATGTAGTGGTAAATACAAGTGGGTGAGAAATATATTTAACTCATAATTACGCATGTAACATTAATATTACAATTGTGCTAAGTATTATAAATAAAAATACTATAATAGAGAGGCCTAATTTTGTCTAGATGTTAGGAAACAATCATTGAAAATGAAGGATTTATGGGAGTTGGCCAGTAGGCTGGGTTATCTTTGTCAACTCAACAGGGTCATCCTTTCTTTAGTCTCTTTTGCATATGAGAAGAACTGGGAATTACATTTTCCAGATCGTCTTCCTCCATTGGTTCCAATTTAAGAGTCTGACAATGAATAGAGGGCAGAAGAGAAGAAGGTTGTTATGTTCCAGGGCCAATTGCAAACAGATTTGTAGTCCAACTACAGAGAGGAGATTTGCAGCAGACTCTGCAAATCATTTGATTCATTGTTGCAGGCTGCTGAGATGGGTAGTGGCAACTTCCTAGAGGTTAGTGTTATAGGCCGAAATAGGTGAGATTTTGTCCCTTATAGCTACTGTGTGCACTCCTTATTTCCTAGAGGAGAGGAAATGTTTCTGGCAGAAAAAAATAAGGCCTTGAGGTGGGACGATACTTGGCCATTTGGGGATGAGCTACTCTGGCTGGTGCTGAGTAAGAGAGGGTGGCAGAGGAGACCGGGCAGCAGCTGAGACTGATTACACAGGGAACAATGAAAGACCTTAGCACTCGAATAGGCTTGTAGCAAACTGAAAATCTACACCCTTAAAAAACTTGTGATAACACGGAGTGTAGGATAACTTTTCTTTCCCCAGAAAATTGCATCAACCAGAAAACCCCATTATCCAAACACTGGGTTTGTAAATGGATGTTTCACTACCTAGTTCATAGTTGTTGCTTTTAGGGTTTAATAATGTTAACATTTTGAAGACTATGTTAAAGGATCCTAAAGACAGTTAATAACTCCTTGAAGATATTTTGCTACTTCCTTCAGTTCATATTCAGCCTTCCTCTTTCTAATCAATCCATTAAGAAACATTTATTGAGCAGTTTCTTTGCGCAAAGCAAGAGTTAGACACGGCAGGATTACATCTGATATAGGATGAGGCAAAAATCATTTAACAGTTGAAAACCAACCTAACAGGATGTCCAGTTCACATCTCTAGTTTAAAGAATGACTTTTCAATAATTTATAAGTCCATTAAATGTGTATTAACAAGCATGTGAGCAAGTGTAGAGTGATTGCTACAGGTAGGCCTCAGTCAAAAATGCTCCCCTCCTCCCCTTTGCTTGTAGAACTCCTAAGCTTTCTTCGGCATGAAAAACAATTGTTACCCCTGAAACCTTCCCTGGCTCCCCCAGGCTGTTATATCTCCTTCTTCTATACCCCTCAAGTCATGTTTACTTCCTTCAATGACAGTAATTTAGCCCATTTTCTTGTAACTACATGTTCACACTCTAAATTTCTATCAGATAGGAGCAGATTAATATTCCCCATTGTATCATCAGTGCCTATAATGTTGGCAAACAGATGCTTAATAAATGTTTTCATTAAAGAATTAATTTGGTAAACAAATTCCAGGCTCACTTGGCAAGAACACACTGCCTTACAAAAACAATGTATCTTTTTGGGTGATCATGGACTGGACTTCCCTTTCCAGAAAGATTTATCTGATTTCTTTTCTCTTGAGGATTCTGGCATTTTCTGTTTCAGTAAGATCTCCTGAATTATTTTGTTGTCTTCATGGGAGCTCAGTCCTTTTGATTATTGACTGCCATCTTGTATTTCTGGTCTATGATTGACAGAGCAACTGGAATCTACGAGCAGAAAATCAATAATGCCAGGCCTTCAGACAACCCACATATGCTCTCGAAGAAACTAGTTTCCTGGTCTCAGTGGCAGTCACTGATCAGAAAATGTAAAACTAGCGAGCCATGAATAGAAACAATGTAAACTCAGCCCCACGGTTTCTTTGCATGAGGGGGTTTTTATATTGGTTTCCTGTGTTTAAATTCTGTGATGTTTCTCAAACCCTGGAGGGGGGAGAAAAACTGGTGGATGGAAAAGAAAGGGCAAGGGAAGGGGGGCATCCTGTGAAAATTGTGAAGTGTGCAGATTTGTATTCATTTGTTTTCTCATTGCCACACTAACCTTCACCAGTCCTTAAGCTTTAGGGGCCCTAAATGTAAATTTGTTCTTTAACATAACATTTTCCTTGTTCAAGTATAAGTGACACTCGAGTAGACATGAAAGATTCGAGACTTATTACTTGCAAGTTAGCATTTTACTGCTAATGTAGTCTGCCACCCTTTACCTCCTAGTTTTATGGTCGTCTAATTATAGCCCGCAGGTCGGTGGTGGTCCTCGGCTGCTTCAACTGGAATGTAGCTCCCAGTGAATGCTCCCCATTAGGACTTCCCACTGAGTTATTGATTATCAAGGTAATGTACTTTTACTGTCCTATCTGTAACATGGAAATGTAAAAATGAATGGCTTGTAATTGAGGATTTAAAAAAAAAAGAAAAGAAAGAAACTTCCTTAATGGAGATTCCTCTGTGCTATTTTGGTTACTGTTAATTTAAAACATTGTGAGACAAAGCACAGTTTACCTGTCAAGGGATTATATGAATGGCATTTTATTATTATATGTTTTAATCTCTAAATAAATGCATTTTGACCCAGAGACAGCTGATAATTTACATGAAAGTAAAAGAAGGAAAGAAGGGAGGAAGGGAGAAAGGGGAAAAGGGAGGGAGAGTGAGGGAAGGAAGAGAGAGAGAGAGAGAGGGAAGGAAGAAGAGACAGAAATAAATCACACTTGTCAAATTTAATGGACTTTTTTTTTAAGTAAAGAAAGTACAAAGGCAGCCTCTTCCTAGGCAAAAAAATAAAAAATAAAAAACAGGTAGCAACATTCGTATTAATAAAGCATGGAAACAAAAGAGAATGGAAGCTGAAGCCTCTTTATTATTTAGATGGGAAAATATGACTCTGGGTTACAACAGAACAATCTTTTGTGACGATCCTCCTTGAGAGCCCACACGCAAGATAAATACCAGCAAATGGCACGCAGGAAATGGAGTTTGTTAGATAAATTGTCTGTAGGTGAGGCTTCAGTGAGAGCGGTTCCCCTTTCCTGTGCACACGGAAGACACTTTCATTTGTAGAGCCACTCTTCAATGCTGATACCCTCCATTAAAGCTACTGGAGCAGCAGCAGCGAGAAAGGACTGGCTGGAGAGTGAGTAATAAGGAAAAGAGGAATCTGAGCTTGAGTGCCCAGACCAGGCGCTTTATTTTAAAGGTGAAGGCAGGAATCAGAGGCTGATAAATTCACTTGACTCTCAGAGAGGAAACGGAATCATCGATCACTTTTTAAGCACAAAATCTATTGAAAATAGACCCGACCGTCGTTCTCAGAGGTACACATGATTAGTTTCTGAGGATTCAGGAATCCTGATGTCTTCGCATGCCTGAAAAAGATTAAATGCTGTTTCCTGGCAAATTACATAAAGTATTATCTGAAAACATGCTGGAAAGTACAAAATGCCATCAAAATGTTACACAGCATCGTTCCATGGTTGTGTTTTCTTTCTTAATGAAAGTAGTGCCAATTTGGACATTTGAGAGGAAAAGCTAAATCTAACCCAAAGAGGCTGGCTGCCATTCATTAATAATTTGGGTAGAGGCATATGAATCCTAAATGGTCCAAAGAGGGCCAATTATCCTTCTATGAGTATCATAATCATTAATATTATTCATCAGCCAGATTCAGCTGCCAATCTTAAAGTCTTTTTGCCAAACAAGTCCCATTAAACATCCTCTAGATGGGATCTCAGGAGATCAAGGTTTAGAGAGGTGAAGACACTTGGGTTCAGGTGTAGAATAAGCTGGGCTCAGGGTTGTGCATCAAACAAAGCCACCAACTTACCCACTAGACTCTTCTTTGTCTCAGAACCCTGGTACCCAAGAGACCCTTGAAAGCAAATAAGGTGCTAACAGTCATTAATTAACTTAAAGGTGGGCCTAGTTTAATGGGAAGGTGCTGACTTTTTTATAAGCAGAAGGAATGTTTTTTAATTAGATTTGATAATAACACCCCCTGAGCCATATGAACACCAGAACAGTTCTTAGACTATAAATTTAAAATTCCAGACTTGAGTTGCCAAGGAGAAAGGACAGTAATAATGCTCTCCTCCCTATAGGGCAAGGCTAAAATAAAAGGGAATCCAGGGAGCATAGGAGGAGGTGGGAGCAGAGTAGGGACCTGGACCTGTGGGAGAATTTGCTTGCAAGCAGTGAGGAGTCACAGCCAGCACTGGCTCCTCCCCCACTTTCTAAGGGTCACACTCACACTTCTTCTGATGAGTTGCAAATGTTTCTAAAGCTTTTTTTTTTCTTCCAGGATGTTTCCTGTCTCATTAAAGAAAAATCCCCACAAACTTTTAGCTCTCTTTTAAGCAAACTGCTCTCTGTATGCTGTAATTAAGTTTCTTTTTTTTTTTGCATCGACGCTGCCAGATGGAGGGTGCCATAAATCATATGAACAAATGTTCAAGCTAAAATCCTCTCTGTGAACACCATAATTTAAGTGAATTCATTCTCAGTTCATCTCTTGGAGACATGATCTCATAGCATCTGTTCTGGACAAAGATAGCTGTCCTTATTACCTGGGAAAACAGCGGTGAGTTTATCCCAGATAAGTATGGGGGGGGGGCTTTCCTCATTCATTCATTCATTCATTCAGCCATTCACACAAACATTTACTGTCTCCTATTAGGCAAAAGTGTGTAAACACACACACATACATAAATACACATGTATACAACATTGTGAGGGAAAAAAAATTTTAATAGTGTAGGTCTGTTACTGCTGTTTTCCTGAAAAGTAACCCCTCCATGCATGTGTCTGGAAACTCATTTATTCAGTGATGGATAAGCAAACTGCTCCATACCTTCTCTGGGCTGCGTTTACCAACCAGTAGTGTGGGGGAGAGTTTGGACTATAGCCAAATAAGGGGGGTTCTTCCTAGTGATCCTCTTGTTGTAGCTGGACAGAATGGCATGAGGGCAGCAGCAAGATGTATGTATAGATGGTCTTGTGGTGCCTTATTTTGATTGGCTTGTATCTTGACCACTATCTTAAGATGAAAAAATGACTGCACACTGTTGCAACTTGAGTTGTCAAAAGCAGCAAGGTCTGTTAGTCTTAGTTCACAACCCATACAACATATGCTGCCATAGCATGACACCACCTTCATGGTGCAACTGCTTCTACCTGCCACTTGCCAAGGTTCACTCAGCGTTATTCAGCCAACGCGCTGCTATTGCTGTTGTTTTTAATGAATGTGAACCCATAGCAATGTCTCATATTCTAGTTCACCACAGGCTTCACCACTCCCTATTACCTACCTCTTCACCCCAGAGGTATTGAGTTTTCAGCTCATAATCTAGACTGTGGTAGGTCTCCTTTGGTTAAAATGTAGGGCTGAGATGGCAACATTTTTACAAGTACAAAAATGGTATGTAGATCACATTTGGATCTGAGAGGACGAATGAATAGATTGAAACACTGAATCAGGGTCATCAAGGACTTTGAGAGACTGGAAAGTCAGACTGATGACCAAGACTGATTTGAACAGGAATAAATGTGAAGTCCTTTACTTGTGTTCAGCGGAATGCACAGGGGTGCTTCAACAATCATGCACGTGGTTAAAAAGATGTGGGCTTTTTAGCTGACAGCAAGCTCAACATGAGTCAGTCGTATAATTCAAGGTTGCAAAAAAAGTTCAAAATGTTAACCGTTTGAGGCAACAACTGTAGAAATATGGTATCCAGATCAAGGGAATGATGTGTCTGCATGCTGCACTGTTTATACTTTAAGAAAGACATTAACCAACTGGATCTCATCTGAGAAGTGATCTGAATGGTGATGGAATTTTAAGCCATTTCCTGTAGGTAACAGCTGAAGTGAAATGAAATATTTAGACTGATGAAGAGAAGGCTTCAAGGATCTGTGATTGCCTTTCTTGAATATTTCAAAGTTTCCCCTGTGGGAGAAGAATGATCTTGCTCGCTACAAAGAAAGAGAAGCAAATTCAGTCTGAAGAAGTTCGTGCCTACTTTTATATTTGTACTTATTTAAGAAACCAGTCATTAGTGGACATCCATGATAATCTGTTTCATTTAAAGATGTTCTCTGCATTTCCAGGCAGACTAACCAAGTAGTCAGGCTAGGGATTCCCTAGTCTGAGACAAACTTACTGTTAGATGGGCCAGGCCCACACTAGGGACTGGGGAGGCGGTCTGCAAAATGTTACGGCTGGGTCTTCACAGCTCCAGTATCTACTAAATTAAAACTTCTTGGGCATGGGTTGAAATATCTGCTGTCAACTTGTTGCCTGGGTGCTGGGTAGCCATAGAAAGAGACAGTGGGGATGGACCTGATACTATTTCCAAATCTCTGACTCTCCCTTGACCTTGGACGTGCTTGTAAAACATATTTGCTCAGAGCATTTTCTCCCTTTATTAAAGGTGAGAACAACTCATGTGCCCACCACCAGGTCCTCAGCAAAAGTATGAAACGATATGGATGAAATCTGGGTGACGGTATGGCAGCCCTTTTGCTCTATGCTTTCCAGGCTTGGTAAATGAAGGGGGCCCTTTTACCCATCCATGCTTTTTAATAACCAATGTTCTGTGTCTAGTGCTGTGCTTCACCCTAAAGCTGCTCTGGGTGGTGGCGATGGTGAAAATTGAAGACATTTATAGCAGATACTTACACAACATAGGTAATTATGACTACAATTGATACTGTTTTAATGATTCCTGATCCTATGGTGATCCAGGGGGTAGTTAATAACTCCCTTGGTGAAAACTGTTTACCCATAAACACTTTCATGAAGGCTGAATCGCAATTAAGGTAATGGTTCTGGTGTAGGTAAAGGTAAATGACCTCGTTAAAGCCCCAGCCTAAATGATACCCTAGTGACCTGAGAATGTTAGTAAGCAGCAGTTTACCCACATTGAATATTTCATTCACCATATCTCAAGCCCTCTATCATTATTGTTGTTTGCTTTCCATCCTTCACAGTATGGCATGGGAATGCTGGATGATGGCTGGGATAGCATATGTACTGTGTATGTGTATGCCCAAATAATTTGAACTGCTGGCTAGAAGCCTGCACATCTTGAACTGTAAGTTACTTGGGTGACAGTCATCCCCTTTGTCCTTGGGAATTAGTGGCATTAATCTTGGCTTAACCACACTCAGATCCTATAATCACTCATCCACTGATTTGTTTCAGCCAATGTCATAAATCCATCTAAATCTTTTACCTATGGAGAGAAGGAGCAAATCCTGAAAAGAATTACTCACTTGACTAGCCTGCTGGTGCTGTCATAAAATGCTACTTAATTGTTACTAACACTGCAACATTTAATGGATCTCCATTATGGGATTTCTAACCCTTTACTCTCAGTATGTGGCAGGCTCTTTGGGGAACATGGCTGTCCTCTAAGATGCCTGTGGTTATTATCATATAGTGCAAGGAGGGTTACCACAGCCTCACGGGGTTCAAACCCCTCCTTTGGGTTGCCAAGCACTGGCCAGAGCCAAGTCTAGCCAGGATTTACTTAATGGAGTGCACAGTCAGTCTTGAACCTTTAAAGGGCTGAATTGGCCATCCCATAGCCCTTCACCAATCAAGAAACAGGGAGAATGAGAAAGTTGAAAAACCACCAGGCTTTTCCCATAGATATTCCTATAAAGTTAAAGGGCTGGGATGTTGATGAGTCCTCTGCCTCTGTCAAAAGCATCTAATCCTTTCCTTCCTATTTCTGTTCCTATTTGCCAATACACAATTTTCTGTAGTAGTACAGTCCATACTATAAATTTTCATTTCCTTCTGGCCAAAGACTAATTTCCTAGTTCAGAGGTGAAATGAAGAACAATTCTTTTTCCTCTATTTGGCTGGAATCTTAAACAATGGCATAAAGGTCCACCAGAAATCAGTCATTGAGAAATCATCATCATGTGATAGTAAAACCTACACATCTCTTCAAGCCACTGAGTGCATAACTTAAGCAAGTTCTTAATGCTGCTTCTGCCACCTCTAAACCCACAGTATAGGCTAGAGTTCTCACCATTCCCCACGGAGTGCAGCTTATTCTGGCAGAGGAGGGTCAGTGGAAAGAGCTCTGGGATGACCTCATCTGGTCAGAGAGAGGAAAGCGACTCGGGCTATGGATTCCAACAGCAGTGGCATAGACTACAGTGTGTGTGTGCATGTGTGCATGTGTGCATGTGCGTGTGTGAGTTTATGCCTGCTCCTATATATCAGCAGTGTGCCAGAGTGAAGGCTGGTGCTCTATTATTGGGCTGGCTGAGTATAGTATATATATGCATGAGCAGCTACCAATTCTTTCAGTCTTTAAGTAAAACCACTAACACTCTTACAATTCAAACAGAGCATTTGTTCCTAAAGTCAGACTACAGTACCATAAGAAATTGTTTCATCTTCCTTATGACCTAGGACTTAAAAGCTTCAATTAGTTTAGGAAATAATCTGGTGACTAACGGGAATTTTCTCAGAGACCCCACCAGCAAAACTTTCCAATACCAAAATTCTTCAAAGAGCCTACATACTTAAATAAGAAAAGCATACCTTTTCAATTAAGATTCAGATTTTTGTGTAAAGTCACTATTTAAGCATCAAAATAAGAATTACTGACCTGAACCATTTCAGAAATTCTAAGAAAGAAGAAAGAAACAACACAAATTCCAGAAGCTGCTGTGTCTGATCCAGATGGCGTACCGTGAGTCCAAAAATGCATGAACAGATCGGCAGCATTGTTTTCTGTTTGTTTCATTCTTAGTAGTCCACACAGTTGGCTTGATCTGTCTATCCACAAAGGGATTGCAACCACTGAGTCAGGAAAGCACTTAGGCTTCAGTGCAACTCCCCATGCCACCTGGCTGGCAGCTTTCTAGAACTAGAGAGGGGCAGGTCAGAGGTTCAGGGAAACTTGCAATTTGCAGGGGCCATAGCAAGAGGGAAATGGGGCTTCCAAATGCTGCCAGTTAGATTAGGTACTCCCAGAGCAGGGGAGGCCCAGCTGGCAGTTCCTATTTTCTATGACACTGTCACTATTCTTGGCTTCATCCTCCACTCAGACTACTTAGTCCTCACTTGACCACAAGTTAAGAACATTGCTCCCACTTTGAACACAGAACATTTGACACAGCCAAGGCAGCCAGTGACTAATCTAAGGTAAATAAGTCTGCTTTTATAGCAGAAAAGTCCACATATAGAAAAAAATGGTGGAATACACTAACATGTAAATTTATTTAACTGTATTTTCCTTGGAAAACGTCGTGTTAGCAAGCAGGAATGCATTGTTACTTCAGGAGTCAAGAAGAAAAACTGCTCAGCAGTGCAGCCTGGCTGATATGAATTATGCTATTGAGGAAAAGTGTTAGCAGAGGCGTTTCCTGAATGGAATGGCTCACTTCACAGGACCCAGCACACTCAGGTTACAGCTGATGCCCCCGACATCCAGCACTGGAGCCAGATCATGGCAGGAAGCAGATGGTGTCATATTTTCTGGATCTCACTGTCCAGTTGAGTTCAGCGCCTGCCAAGTACAAAATGAAACGTCTCTCCTTTCACAGAGCACCGCACACACAGCAAGCGGGGTTGGCAGTCGTGGAGGCAAGTTACAGGAGAGAGCAGAAGCACCCGAGGCAGCAGGTGCAATCGGACTGAAGACTGGAAGGGTACAGGGTGGAACTGGCAGCAGGAGGTCACTCTCTCTTTGCAGCCATTCAACAGACGGAGCAGAGTAGTTTGCAAGTCAGATGCTGAGAGGAGCAGTGGAAATTCAGTCGCAGCAAAAAAAAAAGATAAACAGCCAGGCGAACCCTTGAGTGACCAGATGGACAGTTGGGTCACAGGTCATCAAATCAGTCACACAGTGCCACATGAAGCAGCAGGCTGGCACTAACAGGGAAGACCCACCTGGCAGGCTGGCAGACAGGCATGCAGAGCACAGCAAAGCTACCTCAGAAGAGACTGAGAGGGAGAACAGAGGGGAATGGGATTCCGCTCCATATCCTATTGGCCTGGTTAATTTTCACTGTCTGCAAAGTGAAAATTTGTAAACCCTTCCTACTCACCTCATGAACGTTTACTAAGCAGCAGCCAACATATATAATGTCTTGTTCAATAGCATGCTACACACTAGAGACTTTAGCCAACCCTGGCAGAGAATAAGGTGCTGGGGGCCTATTCTGAGACCCATATATGTTGATGGGTAGAGAGAAAGGGAAAGGAATAAAGCTTGCAGAGCTGCAAGCAGGGAAATGAAGTGGAAAGGAGGCCCAGGGTTAAGGGAACAGAGGACAATGAGAAGACCCCTTAGAGGGGGTCAAGGGAGAACATGGAGATCCGTTCTCAACAGCTGGGGCAACAGGGCAGAGAGGAAAGCATCTGAACTTCAGAATCAGAAAAATTAGGTTTCAACTCTCATCAGCTTTGAAACCTTGGACAAGAGACTCCACCTTTCTGAATGTCTCTGTGTTGCTATTTGTAAGATGAGAAGAACGGTCTCTACCTTGAGGAGTTTTTGTGAAGATGATGCACACACAAAGGTGAGAAGTGCCTGGCCTTTAGTTCAGAGAACAATAGCAATTGTTACTCCAAATTTAGCTTAAGGTGAGCCTTTGCCTGCAGAACCAGAACTGGCTAGTTCAGGACACTTTCTATTGCAAATGCAAGAAAGCCAACCAAAGTAGCTTAAGCAGATGAGAAAATTGATTGGCTCATTTAATTGGCAAGTCTAGGGACACAGCTGGCTTTAAGTAAGGCTGGATTCAGAGGCTCTGGTGATGTCATAGGGCTGGTCTCCCTTTCTCCATTTCTTGGCTTTGCATCTTTTCAGGTGTTGACATCTTTCTGTCCCACAACTGGACAAGAAGATGGTGACAAGAAGCCCTGGCTTGCATTGTCCTTTCCACCTAGTACCTAGTGTCATTTCTGACCAGTGCATCTTCACACCCTAGACCACCTTGCTGCCACAGGTCTGTGTGTGTGCATGCCCTGCAAGTGGTGGCCTTTTTCTACCTGCCCCATCTTCCCTTCCTCAGACTTTCTCTTTAGCCATGTTAACCCAGTCAGTGTGGATGGCAGGGAAGTATGTATCCTGAAGCCTTGCCCCAAACCTGTGCCATTTGACCAAATCACTGTCAACTTGCCTTGCTTTGTCAACCCCACCCTGGGGCCATGCTTCAGAGGAACTGTGCTGTTGATCATTGGTACCCCAGGCTTTGCCCTGCAACTTTCCGTTCCAAAGCATAGACTGTCTACTAGAATTCTGCCTCTCTCTTTCTCTTTTTCCCTACATGCTATCTTTTTCTTCTCTGCCCAGAGACTCCCAGATGCTGCAAATCTAGACTATGCTCATGGTTCTCTCTTTCTGTCCCATACTTCTTTTTCCAAGTCCTCACTCTCTTCCTCATTTCTCCCTCAAAATAGTCATGATGTTTGTAGTTATCTACAGCCTCATGTGCCAAATTTCTACTGCCTTGTAAGCTTTAACATCCAAGACATCTGGGGCTTGCCCTTTGGGGTGGGAGTATGCAGTATAATGAAAATCTTGGCTGGTCTTTATCCTCAGTTCCTGGGAAAGCAACATCTAGGTCTTTGGAATTTCCTGTGATAGGAGTGTGTTTTGTTTTTCTTATTGGAATCAGGACCATACCTGATAGGTCATATGTTAATGAGATGACAGAGAGAGGCCAACCACTCCCTCCAGTCTTCTGATGGGGACTGGCCCCATCAGAGAGAGCACCCATATGATTAGAGGGATGAGGCTTTCAGCCATGTCGAATCAGCCCCAAATCCCTGACCTCAGGGAAGAGAGGAGGTCTGCAGATAGAGTTCAACCACATGGACATTGAGTCTATCAAATATGCCTACATAATGAGACCCCATATAAACTTGGGACACTTGAAGCCACAATGAGCTTCCACGACTGAGAAAATACATCACTGCTGTGCTAGAAGGGTGATATGTTCTGCCTTCCATGAAGAGGGCATGAAATATTGTATTTGAGACCTTTCCAAATACTATTCATCTCTCCTTTTGGTTTCTTCTTATTTGTAAACTTTTATTATAATAAAGCTATGGTCATAAGTATAGTGCTTTTAGTGAGTTCAATGTGTCATTCTAGCAAGTTATCAAACCCAAGGTGGAATGGGAACCCTCGAATTTGCATAGGTGTGAGTAGCCTGGGTCCCTGAACTTACAATTGGTACCTAAAGGACACTCTTGTAGAGGATTGCCCCTAAGTTGTGGAGTCTGGTCTAACTCCAGGTAGGTAGAGTCAATATTGAATTAGGTTGACTGAGTTACTGCAATGTTTGCCGTTGTTGTCAGAAGCTGTGCAGTTGAATTGTTAGAAGGTTTTCGATAGTCTTTACAGAGCATGAAGCAGCCATGTTGCTTGTCTACCAAAGCTCATATGCTCAAAAGTTTAAAAATATTTGAGGAAACATTGTCCCCAGTTTTCAGAAGCTCTTCCCCTGCATGAGCCCCCAGGGTGATGACGGAGATACCAATGCAATATTTAGGCCAATACAGAAAAGGTGGGAGTACTGACAAGGACTGGGTAACTTGTTCAAACTCTAATTTCTGTTTTTCTCCCTCTTATTCTTGCACTAGACAGACCAGAGGCATAAGAGGAATTAATGCTTAACAAGTTGAATAACTAATCGTCTGATAATGAGTCCCCCCTTAGGCTCTTAATGAAGTGGGTGTCATCTGTAAATTCAGTGTTTTGTGGAGGCTTAAAGGCCTTTACTGACATATCATAAATATTCTTGGAGAAATTAAAATGCAGTAGCACTGATCTCTTTTTGGTTTCTTGTAGACTTTTCAGTCTCTAGGATCCCAAAGTTTAGAGGGTCTTCCTGAATAATAGCTAGACCTAGAAAGTACTCAGAAAGTGAGGATCCATTTCAGCTTTGGTTCCTAGTACCCCAAATAAAAGGAGAACCCACCAGATGTAAATGAAGAACCATGGACTATGAGAGAAAACACCTAAATCTGAGTTTCTGCTTTGCCATCAATAGTTGACAATTCACACACCTTCCTTGAAGCACAGATTTCTCATCTATATAATTAGGAGGTTGGAACAAATTGTGACCTCAATGAGCTAATTTTGTGGTTGTGGAAAGGTGCAAGAGTACCAACATGCCAGTGCAATAGTTTACACAGGGTGCTGTGACAACACCAAATGTGGCAAATAACTAGAATAGCTATGAGATGCTATTTCAGAGGACATTTTTTTTTCTTTTTCTTTTCCTTTTTTTTTTTTTTTTTTTAGGAGGTATTGGGGATTGAGCCCTTGACCTTGTACATGGGAAGCAGGTGCTCAACCACTGAGCTACATCTGCTTCCCAGAACCATATCTCCTTTATCTCTATGGGACCCAGTATATAGCATATGCATGTAAAAACAAATTGGATGGATGGATGGATGGATGGATGGATGGATGGATGGACGGACAGACGGATGGACGGACAGACGCATGGATGGATGCATGAAGAGATGGACTAACTAAAAGGTGGGTAGGAGGATAGATGGATGTGTGGATGGATAGGCAAGATGATGAATGGCTGAGGAAATGCTAAGGACTAAGGAAAACTATATGGGTGATTGAGTACGATGAAATGCTATGCTAGCCAGAGATAAACTGAGACTAAGGACTACATTGTCTCAAGTATTGTGTATAATCCACATAGGCATTTGGAGTACTCCTGAAGTTTCTGCTGAAGCCAATGGAACATGGTATATGCATAAAAAGCCAAATTTTGCCCATAATAAATTGACTGATAAGACAAACTTTATGATGAAAGGCTTAATATAAATGTTTCCTTGTTAAGTCTAGGGACAGGTTCATAGTTATTTCTTCTGCCCCAGGGTCACAGTACTCTCTAAGCATTAGATGAGTACAAAGTTATCCTGTGAAACACAATGTGACTTTGAATGGAGTTCATTTAAATAGCCATATTAAAATTAAAATTTTAAAATAGGCCAATTCAGCAGACAGTCCATGAAAAGAGCATTGAGTTTTGAATCAAAGTATACAACCCACACCTCCTTCATTCATTGACTCACTTATTAATTCTTTCAACAAATCAGAATTAAGACCCTACTGTGTGTCAAGTATTGTGTTAAAGAATGTGCCGGGGAGAAGGAGTACAAAGATGGGCAAGACACACTCAGCTCCTGCATTCGTGGCCTTTCCTCTGCAGTCTGTTCACAATGCCCTTTTATCACTTGATCTCAGCTACCCCGGCCTTCTCCCAGAGAGAAGGAAAGTAGAGAGAAATGTGATTAGCCACCTCAATTCTCTTTCCTTACTTCTGAATTGCATTTCCCTCACCTGTGCTTTTTAAAGGCAATAATACACACACACACACACATACACAATGCTAGGCTTTTTCCAGATCTGCTCCAGTCCCCATTACCTCTCCTCCTCTTCCATAGACAGGAGAGTCCATGTACCTTAATTATGTAGCCCCCCTGGCAGACACTAACTCAGCACCATGCTGAGTGAGTTAATGTTCTGGGCATTCCTGCCCTCCCACTTCTTGCCCAATGACTTTTCTTCCTGGTGAACTGAATGGATTGCCTCTTAATGTGCAGCTTCCCTGAAATCACACACTGGTCCTCACCATGTCACAGTGCAGAGAGAGTAGTAACTAGCTGGAAACACAAGTTTTATGGATCCTGAGTCTAATGATGAACCAGGCTATACAATTTTTCAGAACTTACCATAGACTCTGCTGTAACAAAAATAGAGCCAAAGTTAAGAATATCTTAATATCCAAAGCACAGAGGATTTCATCTAAAGCTGTGCTGTTTACCTGCTTAATACCACTGGCGATTCAAAATCAATGTAATACAAGCATCTGCCAGAAACAATACCAAATGCCCAACAGGCTATAAGTCGGTTCTGTGACACCTTAACTAATAAGGGATGACAGTGAACAAGCAGAAAAACAGGCTTCAGGATTTTTAGACAAGCTTGTGCCTAATGTGCATGGTATTCCACATTAGGAATGCTTGGAGATGGTGCTGCATTATTAGCATGGGAAAATCAAAGGACAATAAAGATCATTCCAAGGCATTCTTCCAGACGAGTAACCTAGAATAACACTGCTCAGCTGAGAATTAAAATGGGGACTTGGCAAGGTCTTCCCGGGGTTGTTTCGCACAGGATTTTAATCACTGATATCTACTGGCAAGAGTAGCCTTAGAAATAGGGGAAAGTGGTCATCCTCTGGGTGGGTGGGTCCAAAATATCTATTCATTTGCCTATTACCCTCTCTGACAATCTTCCTCTCTTTGAATTAGCAATAGTACCCTTTCTAACCCATATACCTTTGAACTAGGTATGTCTTTGCACTTGACATTTCCTCACTGTGGATTGTTTTCTTTCAGAAATCTCATGGCTAGCTCCATCTCTCTTCAAATCTCACTTCCTCGCAGTGGCTTTCCCTGGTCACCCTCTATAAAATAGCAGATTCTGTTACCCTTTCCCTGTTTACTTATCTTCTAATATTTAGTGACTTTCAGTCACTTGTTTATTATCTGCCTCCCAAGTGGAAGGTAAGCTTCAAGAAGGAAGGAACTTTTTTCCATATAGTTCAATACTTTATTCCCAGAGGCCAGAACAGTGCCTGGCATAGAGTAGGTGATTTCATTTCCTACGCTGCTCAAAGCAGATACCCTGAAATGTGTTGGCTAAAACTATGGGAATTTATTAGCTTAGTTTTGAGGCCATGAAAAAGTCGAAATCAAGGCATCAGCAAGGTGATGTTTTCTTCCCAAAGACCAGAGATCCTTGGCGTCTCTGACACATGAAAGGCACATGGCAGCATCTGATGGTTTCTCCCCTCTCTTCTGGGTTTCATTGCTTTCAGCTTCTTGCTTCCATGGTGTGCACTATCTCTTGCTCGCTCTCTCTCTCTCTCTCTCTCTCTCATGCTCTCCCTCTCGCTTTTTCTCTCTCTCTGTCTTTATCTCTCTCCCCACCCCTCTCTGTATTCATCCCATTTATAAAAGACTCCAGTTAAGAAAATTAAGACACATCCTGAATGAGGTGGGTCACACCTTAACTTAAGTAGGTTTGTCCAAAGGTCCTACTTACAATGAGTCCACATCCATTAACCAGTCCACTGGACACCATTCCAGTGCACAAGAATGAGTTAAATTTAAGAACATGTCTTTCTGGGGGGTACATAAAGTTCCAAACCACCATAGTAGGTGTTTAATATATATTTGTTAAATTAAAAAATAGATGTTTCAGAATGGATTTGCTCGTATGTTCACTTTCCTTTGTGAAAGAAAACCAAAGTAGGAGTTAGGAGAAGAGGAAAATACCATCAGCTCTGCTATTACCTAGCTGGGTGATTCTGGCAAAGCAGGTGAAACTTTCTTGGTCTCAGCTTTTACCTCTGCAAAATAAAAATCTGTGATGGGGGAGAAGCTCATCTTCTCCACTCAGCAAATTTTCATGAGGAGGGATTTTCCCTTCAGTGCCTCTGATCTTCTACATACTTCTCATGATGGTGGAATGACTTGTATGACCAATGAGGTAGGGAGATGAACGAGGCATACACAGCTCAGCCCCTTCCTCCCTCACGACATTTAGGTAGTGGCCTGCCTGCAGAGAGTATGTTTTCTGGTCTCCTCTAAGCCTGCAGAAAACTTTGTGGTAAACCTTGAGGTGCAATTGGTTAGTTGTCCAGTGTTGCCAGTCAGTGTCTGTAGGGTAAGGCCAGTTTGATTCTTCGGTTCCGTGTTAGTAAACCCAGTATGCCTTATACTTATACAACACTCTCCATCCCCTGCTTTATTAGAAATAAAACAATACTCTGATTTCCACCTGCCTCGGTGTTTAAGTTCAGCAGGTCCAGAGGAGTACTATGTATTGACCCAGTTATATGACAGAAGAGGAAATGGCCACAATTCTTACCATGACAAGTTTAGATAAATTCATGCATTCTGTTTTTCCCTTGAAATATAAGTCTTTGTGTAAAGTATGGATATATGTTTCTCAATGTGGACGTTTATGTAAGTGCTCTATTTCTTTGAAGAAATGTAAAGGATGTACATGTACATGCACACAGAGGAGGGAGGGTATTTAAAAATTGCATGTGTGTGTGTGCATTTCTCTATGTAAGTAGGAAAGATGGGTACAATATTGGGGAGAAATTTCTTAGAAATGTAGAAATAAGACCTATAAAATGGAGGTTTGGTCAGCATGGGTGGTCATATAAAATAACCAGGTATAAAGAGTATGTTACAAGAGATGATCAGTTAAAGGTTTCAAGAAAACTCAATATGCAAACTCCACCTCTCCTTTCACTACCACCATGAAGTTATGACTATGGATAATTCTAATTATAACAAGACATTTATGAAGCATAACTAGGAGAATATTTCATTAAGGTAGGACATCAGAGGAAATGTATCGCTGAGTGTGGTGGGGGTATTCCTGGGGAGGAGTTAGAGGTAGGGAAGAGATGGGGACAAGGGGGATGAACTGTGCCAGTGTACTGGATAAAAGTCAGCCATCCTCCCACCATTAGGTGTTAACATCCATCTTGCCACTGTTTACAAAGAATCAGAAGAAGAGCTGGTATATATTTCTTTCATTCTGAGTTGTATATTTTTTCACATTTTAGGACAGTTCTGAAATTGGGAGGTTTCTTACAATTGGTGGTGTATCATCATTTTATTTTCTTTGTCAGCAGTACATAAAATAATGGCTCATCTCCCAACTGATGGGTAGACTTGTAGGGATACAGTTATTCTCACTCTGTTTTCTGCAACTCATTATGAAGAAATGAGCCTGAAGTGTGGTTTGAAGTAAATTTTACCGGGGATCAAATGTGATTTCAACAATGACCAGTGTAAACATGTGCTCTAGTATGCCACTGGGCAGGTATACATAGGGAAAATCTTTCTCTACAGCAATTTGGGAATATGTGCCAGGAGTTACATAAAGTTTGAATCCTTCCTTGCAGGAAGTCCCATTTTATGGAATATACCTTTAAAAATAATAATGAGAAACCTAAACAAAATTTTGTGTACAGAGATGTATATTTTGGGGCCTCGTTTATACTAAATCAAAAACATCCCCAAAATTTAAAAAAATACAAGTTCAGTTGCCTAAATTATAGAACATGCAAGGAGTGGAATTTTATCTAGTCATTAAAAATGGAATTTTAGTCAATATTTAATGGCATAGATTATGCTAGTAAGGTAAATTTAAGTAGGAAATAGGATATAAACTGCATATTTTGTATTTTCCTAATTTTGTGAAACATTCTGTATGTATAAAAAGTTTAATGCAGGAAAGTGCTAACAACTATTCTCTCTTGTATTTGTGGAAATTCAGGATTTTTACTTCTATATACCATCCTTCAGTTACCAAATTCTTTACCATGTGCATGGATTACTTTTATAGTTATAAGCAACTCTGCTACCTCCCATATGTAGTTTGTTTCTTCCCCTCAGTTCCTCTTGTTCCTAATAGGCTGAAAAATGGCCTGTTTCTACCCATAAACTAGCTCTTCCTGAAAGTTATAGCCATCCTCTCTGAAGAGGGAACCAAGGGCCATAAAAAAAGCACCCTGTCCCTCAATCCTGGATGGCAAATCATGTTGGTCAAAAAAGGGTTATCACGAGCTGGCCTGCGCTGCGTGCTGGCTCCTGCGGACAGCTGGCACAACAGAAAGAGACAAAGAGGAGAGATGAGAGACACAACAAACCAGGAGAGCTGAGGTAGCTCAAGCGATTGAGAGCCTCTCTCCCACATCTGAGGTTCAGGATTGGTTCCCAGGGCCTCCTAAAGAGAAGATGGGAAGAGAAGACAAGCCAACAGAGAGAGCAAGACAGAGTATAAAAACAACAAGGGTGGGGGTGGGGAATAAAGAAATAAAATAAATCTCAAAAAAAAAAAAAAAGGCTTTTTGGGTTTCCTGGCATCCAAGCCTTGAAATAAATTGCTGGCTACTCACTCTGAGAATCTATATCCCTGAGGAGACACTGCCCTTTTCAGATAAAGGGCCCATGGATTTCTTGTAACAGAACATAATGGCCAATGCTAGAATGGAAACTTACAAAATTCTCATTTATTATCCCTAGACTTGACCTTAGCCCATCCCTGGACAGAGAGGGAAGTTCATGTTCTCCATCTTCTGAACAGCTCGTTGTGCCCCAATGGGGGAAAGAAGGCAGGGTGCAAAAAAGGGAGAATGTGGGAGGTGGCCAAGAGCTTTGCCTAAGGAGGTCAACATAGGTTCATGAAAGCATCCCAGAAGGCAAAAGTTCCTGTCAGTGGACAGGGAGATCCAGAGATTTTAAGTCAAAACAAATGAAAGGTAATAAGAAATTGGGAAATACTGTATGCAAATCAAATAGATAATATGGGATTCCTTAAATTATTGATGGAAATTAATTATACAGAAAAAAATGAATATTTTTCTCATTGCAGCTTTGAAAGTTGAAACTGGAAAAGCCAAAGCAAAGCTATAATTGTGGGATCATCCACAAGCAACCAGATTTAATGCATATATCACGCTTCTGAAAAGTAATTTAGAAAATTAAGGCAGAATGGATTGTTAACTTCAGATTAGTCAAAGTTTCAGCCGTTTTCCAACCCTGCCTCTTTCATAAATGGTTTGCAAAATGTGTCTCTTATCCCTTCTCTATTATAATCACCAATAATTAAGCCCCAACCAGAACAGGTAAATCAGAATGCCTAGATGTAGCCCATACATCTATATTTCTTAAAAGTGCAGATGATTCTAATGTGCTGCCAGGGTTGCAGACCACTGACCTAGATTATCTAACACTAGGGAAAAAAACAGGGGAAAAATCAAACATTTAACATAAAGAAAAGGTCAACAAAATTCTACCATTCAAACACAAGTTTAGTCTTGCTCAAAGAAAGAAATAAAAACTGGAATGTGAATAACAAATGATATGCTACTTTCACATACATCTTTCCATTTAAAGCTTAGCATGACCCTGTGAGGTAAGCAGAGTAAATTGTGCTCCCTCCCAAATGTAGTATATTTTCCCATTTGAGAGACAAGTATCTGAGGCTCAGAGCCTCTGGAATGCTTGCCCAAGGTCACACAACTAGGAAACATCAGCATACTCCCAAGACTCTGAAACCCATGCTTTTCAAGTCATGTGTAGACCATGGAAAATGCTTTTTTAATATAGTTCAGTTCACTATCCAACTGAAGCCCAGTACCTCTTTAATTATTAGCCTTCTTTCCATAAGTCTCTCTATAACCAAGGCTGGTGGTTGACATTTTTTAGCAGTCACAGTTAAGTCACATTACAAACGAGCAATATATGATGAGAAAGTGAAAATCGATGCCACTAATTAAGAAACTGTCCTCTAATTTGCTTGCTTGACACTCAGCTTTAAAAGATGCATGAGGGGAAAATCTGAGACTGGATTGATCACTTCTGAAGGAAATGTGGGCATTTCTTTGAAGCTGTCAAAGATAAAAATAATGTTAACATTTACTATACTCTTACTGTGCTAAGCATATGAATTTACTTAATCCTCACAACAATATGTGAGATAGGTACTATTCTTATACCCATTTCACAGGTAAGGAAATTACCACCTAAAGAAGTTAGGTAGCTTACTTTGGTTCATATTAGTTACTAATACTTGTCACTGGCTCAAGGAGAGAGCCCACCAACTCTGCTACCCTCCATCAATCCTCCGAAAGGTATCATAAACCAGTGCTCATAGAACCTCTCTAACCTCCTAGCAAAAGAAGAAGCTCATTCCTATCAGAAAGCAAATATATACTTTTTCATAACTTTGACAATTGGTGAAAGTCATGCCTCCCCACTCCCCACCGTGTTTACCAGTTGTGCTAGGTGAGAGCCTTCCCTGATCTCATGCAAGGCTTCGATGACCACCCACACAGCTTTGGCAGCTTTGGCAGCTTTGGCAGTGTTGGCAGCATTGGCATGCCTTTTAACTGCTCTGTTACTGCACTGTGACTCTACCCCCTGTCTAACAATTACCATGTTGTTCTGTAATTGTTAGCTTATCTCTCCACAAGTCTATAAACTTAAGGGCAGAGATCATGCCTTTTCAACTTTTTACTCTAATGCCTCTTTCTGTGCCTGTGGTGCCTTGGAGCTATATACCCCAGAAAAACATGTTCTTAAACTTAATCCATTCCTGTGGCTGTGAACCCTTAAGACTTTTTGATGATGAAGTTACTGCAGTTAAGGTGTGACCCAACTGAATCAGGAAGGGTCTTAATCCTATTACTGGAGTCCTTTATAAGCAGAATTAAATTCAGACAAAGAGAGAAAAAGCCGTAGGAGGAAGCTGGAAGTCAACAAAACCCAGAGAAGCCAGGACAGGCCACCACATGCATGGCCATGTGACAGAAAAGCCGAGGACCAACAATTGCTGGCAGCCATCCCCAGAGTGCCACAGTCTTCTGGGAGAAAGCATCACCTTGATGATGCCCTAATTTTGACTACTCCTAGCCTAAAAACCATGATCCAATAAATCGCCAATGTTTGAACAGTCCATTGCATGGTATTTGTTTTAGTAGCCAGGAAACTAAAACAGTGCTCTTACAAAGAAAAGAAAGAATTAAATTCTCAAATCAAAAGATAGTTATAGAATCCAGATGACAATGCACTAAGTTTAAGGCTCTGAAACTAATTCTGTAACTAAATTCCTTTCATGACAAGACAATCTAGTATAATAAAAATATGTCTATGCAGTTATTAAATAAATTTGCTTCTGGGAACTTTATAATTAATAAAGGGCAATTGACAAGTAGGAAAAATTTAAGGGACATATGAAATAATTCTACTAATAATTTCAAGTTTCATAATTATCTGGAAAGGAAACAAAGAAAATTGTGGACTATTCAACTAATCAACTTTTAAGTATTTCCTTCCAGCCTTAACTCAAGTTTAGTCCTTTTTTTCCTGCTTCCAATTTTAAAAAAGCAAGCAATATGGGAATGTATAAAAATGTCAACTGCTTTTTAAATTAAGAACCAAGTACATGCCTTTATAGTCAATAAACCAAATAAAATAACATGTATAAAGGAAGAAGAAAAAGAAAGAGAAAACTAGAAAAGGGGCAAAAGAAGGAATTGAAGAGAAATTTTAAAATAGGAAGAGAAAACAGTTTAAATTAGTTTTGGAAAGTCAGCAGTGAGCAAGGGAATGGATCAAGAGAGAAAGTACCACATGTCTTAACCTCTTAATAATCCCCACTCTCGGTAATTGTCCCCATAAAATTCTAATTTCAGAGCCATATAAAATTTCTTCTGCTATTTGACTTGATGGGTGAGCATTTGCTTTCTCATCAGTGCAGCTCTTCATATATCCTATTCTTTCCAGTTTTCTTAGATTTTCAGCCCCCAACTCCAGGAGTCTAACTAGAACTCACCTATAACTATCTACAGGCAAACATCTCTCCTTCTCTTGCTTTCTCTGAAGATGCCACCTATTTAATAGAGGATTTCCTTGTAAAACAGGACCCTAACCTGAGTTGAACTGTGAGAATTTTAGGATATCTGCATAACTCACTTTTCTTGTAAGAAAGAAGATATGGCTCAATGTCCCTGCATTTTAGAAAATGTTTTGCACTTCAGATAAAATTTAGTCAACAGCTAGATCAAGTCTACTGGGTAGAAGAAGACTGTGAGACTGTGTGTGGTGCACTGAGTTTAGCTGGAGAGTCAAGACCAGCTACATAATTTGTTGGACCCAGGGCAAAATGAAAACGTAGGACTTCTTGTTCAGAAATGATTAAGAATTTCAAGATAGTGACAGCAGAGTGTTTAAACAGGCATGATACCCTTCTAAGTGCAGGGGGTTATGCAACTCACAAGTCACACACCCTGGGGAAAGCTGGTAGCCACAGGTAGGAATAATGCTGGAAAGGAAAAAAATGGGGAAGCAGATGTGGCTCAAGTGATTGAGCTCCCACCTACCATATGGGACGTCCCTGGTTTGGTTCCCAGTGCCTCCTAAAGAAGACAGTGAGCTGACATGACATGGCAAGTGATGCAACAAGAGGCACAAGAAGAAAAACATAATAAGAGATGCAACAAAGCAGGGAACAGAGATGGCTCAAGCAATTGGGTGCCTCCCTCCCACATCAGAGGTCCCAGGTTCAGTTCCCGGTGACTCCTAAAGAAACAAGGAAGATGAACAGACACAGCAAGTACAAACAACGAGGGGATGGGGAGAAATAAATAAATAAAGTAAATCTTAAAAAAAAAAAGGAAAAAATGCAGTAGTGGCTAGTGTGGGCTGGTGATGAGAGATTGGCTCAAAGTGTAGACAAGTCACAAATTGCCAGTGAGTGACTGAATTGAGAGCCTTATTAGAGATAGACGAGTACAGACATGAAAGAGAGGGAAGAGAGAAGATGAACAATGTAAGCCAATACTAAGACAGGAGTTGGGCCCAGAGGCCACAAAGTGTCAATTCTTATTTATTAACATTTTTTTCTGCCTATCAAAACTGATAATGGCCACAGTTACATGCAGCAAGAAGAATTTCCCTAAATACCCGTGGGTGTGCTGAGTGAATGATAAACTAGCATGAAGGAGCCTTCGAGATTCGAAGGCAGAATAAAATACAGTGGCTATCAAAAGGTTTCTTTGACTTTCAATTGAGCATATTTCTCTTCTCATTTAGACAATTAATTGATTGAGGAAAGAAAACGACATTCCTTGTAATGCTGCCTACCCTGTCTTTCAGGGCCCTTATGAGGATCACTTGGCAATAAGACATGCATTAAGACTTGATAAACCAGAACCTCCACTAAAAAGACAGGAAGCGTTGTTCAGTGGAGAAAGTTCTAGGGCAGGAATTCAAAGACCTGCATATATTACCAACATCATAACTTATTACCTGTGACCTTGAAGCATTCTGATCCCTTCTGTGCCTGTTTTCTCTCCTGTAAAATACTGATAACACCTCTCCTATTTAGCTCAAGGTAGGATAATGTATAATAAGATTTTTTAACTGTAAAGTGTTGTATACATTTAAGGCATTATCATAAGGAGAACTTGGCACTGTTGGAGTCACCTCTGAATCTAAAGAATTAAAGATCAGAAGCCATGAAACTCCATTTCTCCAGATCAAGAACAGAAGATGAAGTTGTATTTCAGCCCTATGTAAAAAAAGATTGATGCCCATGATTGCAGAGATACATGGCAATATAAGTACACCATTTCTTGAGTGTTTAGTCCTCTGTGTTTGACCCATATGGTCATCTGCACTCTATCAGCAGTAATGCATGCAAAAGGGAGAGTAAGCCGTTGGTGTGAAAAGTAGTCAGCCATGTTTTCTCCCATGGTGTCAGGTAGGCTGGGGCTTACCAAGCAGAAGCAAATTCCTTCCTACTCCTTGGGAAATAAGCTAGTTACTATCCCCAGAAATGATTTTAAATCTAATATCTGCCATCAAGTAAATCTGAAGGCCTCTTTCTACCTCCCCACCTTCTTCTTCTCTCTCTCTCTCTCTTTTTTTTTTTTAAATGGGAGGTCCCAGGGATCAAACCCAGGTCCCTCCATATGGGAGATGGCCACCCAACCATTTGAGCCACATCCGTCACCCCCCACCTTCTTCTCATCTACCACCATTACCTACTCTCTCTTCGCTCTATCTCTCATTAACCCTCACCCTAGACCCTCACCCTGCCCTTAGGGTGTAGGCTGACAACAGAATGGGCCACCATGTAAGGGTTGGAAATGTCATGGGAAGAAGAAGCTGAAAATAGATGGGAGTGATATGGTAAGATACATATGGAACTGCTTCCTGCTTTCCATGAAGGGCCCACAATAAAGGAAGAGTGGAGGTGTCCGTTCATCTCTGTTTTCAGACTTAGATGAGAAAGATCAAAGAATTCTTAACAGCAAGCCAATTCACCAGGTAAGAAACTAGGCCAAGGTGTGGTGACAAAGGATTTGCTATAAATCTAATGTGTGCATTTTTAAGTGCCATTTTAAAATGGCATATCTATGTCTATTCTTAAGGACATGGCTGAATGTGTGGATTTAAATCCTGGCGATCACTTTTGGGGTAATAAGATTAACAGTCAGTGGCAGGATGATGTTTCCAGGAAGAAAAAAAAAAGATCATTGCAAATATAGGTTTTATATAAGTAATGAATGATAACAAGCTCCAGATATGTACCTGTTGCCCTTGAAACTCCAGATTGCACAGGAAGTACTGGTCTTA
Organism: Tolypeutes matacus; assembly: GCA_026826555.1. Taxonomy (NCBI): domain Eukaryota; kingdom Metazoa; phylum Chordata; class Mammalia; order Cingulata; family Chlamyphoridae; genus Tolypeutes; species Tolypeutes matacus. The sequence goes on from JAKSZT010053881.1 coordinate 407,428, forward strand.
CCAGAGCAGAGGTGGAGTTCAAATTTCAGAGTGCCTGAAGAGGTAACCCTGAAATTCCTTTAACAAAAGACAAAGCCTTTCCTGCCACAGCCACAGAGAAATGCCTTCTTACATCTGAAATAGTTACTATCAGTGGGAAAGAACTGGCTTGGCAACAATTGAATCCCTGCTCAGTATTACTTCTGCTGTGACCCCAGACAAAGTTCATCAGTATTACCTCTATGTTATGCGGAGATATCATTGCATGTTCACACCACAGTGTAATTATTTGTTTACATGACTTATATCTCTGTTATGGGTTCTTCAAGGACAAGGAATGAGTCTTGTTCATTATCATACCTCCAGTGCCATACCTGATACATAGTCGATATCAAAAATCTTAAGTGAGAGAAAGCTGATGTGTCTATTAGCCTGCACTAAGGGAAGTGCAAATCACAGGACATGCACCATCCCTATGTCCATTAGAGAAACCTAGACAGTCATGTTCAGTCTTGGATCCCATGTTTTAGAGCAGTGGGAAATTCTAATGTGTTTCCCGCTGTTAATCAAGATGGAAGGTAGGGAGGAGAAATGCTCAGCAGAATCTGGAAACCATTTCAAATAAGAAACAAATGAAAGAACTGGGAATGATTAACTTGACTCTAAGAAGGAGCAGGGAAGACATGCTTCCTCTCTTCAGATATTTGAAAACCTGTCAAGTGGAAAAGGTAGATTTTTTCTGTATTACCCCAGAAGGCAAATTAAGGTCAAAGATTAAAAAGTAGAAAAAGACAGATTTCAGCTCCCCAAAGAAAGAGCATTCTGAAAAAACAGAACTCTTCAACAAAAGAAGATGAACATTCCAAAGTTATTCAAGCTCAGTGACCTAATCAGGCCACTAGGATCCCTTCCAACTTCAAGTTTCTGATTCTCTACATCGTAAATGCAAATATACCTGGAAACATGACTATGGAATCACACCAGGGAATAAGTGATATCAGCTTCTTTCCTAAGACCAACTTTAATAGGTGGGAGAGCAGAGAAGACAACACTGAGCTCCTGAAAGAGGAGGGCAGACAGTAAAGACAGTCACTGAAAGGCAAGAGGAGACTGTGGTCTTGAAGATGAATTTTCATGGTTCAGTTTTGCCGACTGCCTGTCCTAGTCATAGAAAATAGCTAACTAGCATAAGGAGTATAATATAAAAATGAGCAAGATTATGTGGAGTTTGGTGGAAAGGCACATCTTTGTGAAAGTTGACACTTAAAAGAGCTGCAATCACACATCTGTTTTCTTCTTTGGTTTACAATTGAGAGAATGGGATCAGAGGACACAGGAAATTGAAAGACACTTCACATTGATAAGCATTTCTGAGACGATATTGTAGCAATTTGAAGAACACATTATATTTTCAGGCCGCATAAAGAAAGAGCAAAAAATATACCCTTTAATGCTTAATTTTAATAATAATCTTACTTGTTACAAATATGGCATTTCACAATGAAAGCCTAACTGTTTCAGTCCAGTAATGTGATAAGATACAGCTTATAACATTAAAAATCAAGTTCAAATACGTTCTCATGTTTTATTTTTCATTGATCATGTGAATTGCTTCTAAATAAGATTGTCTTACTTTATTAATTTACATAATTACTGAAATACAGTATGTGAATCCAAATAACAAACTCCTGATAATATTTCAGATTATCATGACATTATTTTGAAAGTGACAAAATTAAAACACAGTTACGTTGAGAGTGAACGTATGTAAGATAATTTTGCTGCCTTTGAGTCTTAAAATATAAAGAGGTTATTTGGGTCAGAACATTTATGCTCAGATACTAACAGCTTGAAAACCAAAGAACAGCTGGTAAGTACTATCACGTTTTCGGGTGACAATGTCTGGTTTTGACAGAATCAGAACCATGTGTTTTTATTGTTGTTTGTTTTCAATTGAATCAAGACACTTAAAGAAAGTTGAGAAACATCTTCCATGGAGATCTAAAAGTATATGTTCAAATTTACTTAGAATTTTCAAATAACACCCTATCAAATTAGCTTGACAGTCTCTGGTTCAAGTCAGTAATATCTTGCTTGAGTTCAGACCTTCGGCAAGCACAAATATTTCACTCAGCTCTATCTGTAAAATTGTGGGAAAAATAAAAAATGTGGAAAGGGATAAAAAGCTGCAAGCCATTAGATAGCTATCAGAAATTGTCTAAGGCACTAAGAAGTAAATGCTTTGGAATGGAAGCAGCTAAAATACAACAAGGTTCGTTGACAAAACAAATCCCAAGGTCCATCTTGGGCAAGCTGATAAACAGGGGTGGAGGACTGATTAAATGTCTTTCCTAACATCACTGAGACAACAGCAGAACAAAAGCAGATACAAAACCACACCTCCTTATCCTGCCTCCCATATCCTCTTATTAATCATTTTAAACTGAAAGCTTGGTAACAGCAATCCTGCCTGAAATATTGTTTGTTTACCTAAGACGACAACCTAGAAACTGAGAAGTGGCACATCACAGTCCTGCTGTCATTTCCTTCTAGTAATCTGCAATGACTTGAATAAAATCTGTTGACTTTCATGAGGAAGAAGCATCATGGCTGGGGGATGATACATAAAATGATAAACACGTTTATATTTTATGTAGAATCTTGGTAGACTCTTATTTTTTCGAGTAATTAACCAAATAGCATGGAGTCTCTGAAGAAGGAATATCTCAGTGTCATTTCACACACACACACACACACACACACATACACAGAGACCAATCACCCCAGTCAGATAAAAAAATCTTATTTGTCTCTTGTTGGGTCAAAAGATGCTCCCGACAGCTTTGGGGAATCTTGTTGCCTAGCTAAAATAACAGGGTGTATTTCACAGGAGCTATTAATAAGGGCTGCAAGCACGTTGTGAGGAACAAGGCTAACAGCTGGATGGAAATGACAAGTTCTGAGCCAGCTGAAAGTCCCTGCCCTCAAGTTTTGCATGTGTGCACATGCACACTTGTACTCACACAACCAGCTTGGTAATGTTAAACATCTCTAGATTTATTTTTTAATATGAACTAAAATGTGTAGTGTGTTCTAGAGCTTTGGCAGAACCAGACAAGCCTGCTTCTTCCTGCCACAGGCTGGAAGCATCTGGCCCAGGCCAAAAAATTTGGCACTCCAAGGAGGTGAAGGGCATGAGAGGGTTTGACCTGCTCCTCAGCACAGTGATGCAGAAAGGAAGGGAAAATAGCACCTTACACCATCTTGGCATATGAATGATGGAGTACAGGATGGAGGCTGGGCAGTATAGGCTTCAGTTTGGCTAATACCTACCTCAGGGTTGGAAGGAGCTCTGGACTCCCTGGGGCAGGTTGGAGGTTGGATGATACAAGGTTGACAAGGTATGGTCTCCACAGGGCAGGCCATCACAGGTTTATCTGGTAAAGTCTCAGCAGAATTTAGGGTTCCAATGTCCCCCACCAATATTATCGTCATCCCATATATATGGCTCCATCCCAATCCTCTGGGATCTACTCCTTTCCAATCACTTTAACTACAGAACTCCTGCAAGGTTGAGATTTTAGTTTTCTTTGAAACTCTGCTACTCGTGCAAGGAGAGTCTGAGTTTGGTTCTCAGATATCTCAAGCCTGGGGCTGCACAGGACAAGAGTTTCTTTCAGCACACACAGAGAAACTTTAACATCATTCATGCAGTGTTTAAGATGCAAATTTGAAGCTGTTAGCTCATCTCTTTCTTTTGTAACTGTATCCAGAGCATCTAAGCCAACATCATTATGTCTTTTGACTCCACAAAACTCTGTTAAGGTGTTGAAAACACTCTCACCTAAATCCTTGCTTCTTATAAACATAGAAGTAGGGGAATCTCATGATGATATTTTGCGTATCTCCATTGCTAACTCATGCCATGGACTGTTAGTGGCCTCTTCATTATTGGAAAGGGAATCATTAGTACCCTTAAGTCCAATTAGAGAAGAAAGCCAATTGCAAAATCCCAGAACCACCTCAGGCATCCCATGTTTAAGATTCTGTTCCTCAAGAACCATTCCCAGTACTAAGCTGTATTAGTCAGGGTTCTCTAGGGAAACAGATTTAACAGGAGATATCTGTAAATAGTATGAGATTGTATAAGAGTCTCTCATTTGACTGTGGAGATACACAAGTCCAGGTTCTGTGGGCAGACTGCAAACCAGGGGCTCCAATGAGAGTCCAATGAAGGTCTTTGATGAATTTCCGGGAGGCGTTGGCTGTCCAAAGACGAGCTGGGAAATTCTCTCTGTGTGCTGAAATTACTTCCCCTTTTAAGGCATTCAACTGATTGGATAAAGCTCACACTGCTTTTGGCAATCTCCCTGGTTGATGTAGATGTAATCAGCAATCTATGCAGTAAACTCACTGATGACTAAAGCACATAAATATCCTTATATTACAATTAGCACAGTGCTTGCTTGACCAAACAACTGGGCACAATTACCTGGCTGGGTTGACACATTAGCTTAAACATCACATCTCCACAACCTTTCTTCAACTACCAGTATAATGGCCATCTCTCCCTTATCATCATATATATCCCTGATAAGATCAGTAAAGACAAGAGAAGCTTTGTTAGTAACTAGCTTTCTGACAGTTAACAGTTTGCTCTGATTGTGGTTCACAGGACAGAATTCAGCACTATTGTAAAAGCCTACTTGTCTATACCCATATCAAGTACTAAATCCATTTTCTTATTCCATTCCATTATCTTGTTTTCAAGCTTGCATCTTACCATAATCAATTACCTCCATAGGGATATCAGTAACCTCTGTAGATGTTCTTATTTCCTTAAACCCAATGCCTCAGATGGAAGCAGAAAGGCTAGTTGTCACCCTCTGTCTGATGTATCTATCAATGCAGAGTCAGGAGTTCCTAAAAATGCAAAGCAAGCTGGGGCTCTTCTCAAACTGGTTCTCAGAATCAGAGATATCTGATTCATATGACTGAATCAGTCATTTTAAAGTTGTCATGCAAAGCCCAATATCTGTCTAGAAGAGACTTTGGAAACTGGAGTAAACACAAGCCTGTTAGGGGATCAATGGGATAAAGGTCCAATTTGGGAGCCTCCAGGTATTAGCAAAGGCAATACATGGACTCCTAAATTTATTTGTGGAATCTTTACAGCCAGTATAAACCCAGGTTCTTTCATAAAATTGTCTTAATTCTCACATTAAAACTCATTTCTTATCCCCATGTTACAGAAGACAAAGCCAAAGATATGCTTTCCAAGATTCAAGACAAATATCTGAGCTGTAGTACTGAATCAAAGAGAAGGTTTAAAGAAGAGGTTAAAATGTGTAGGGGGGGGCGGGAACAGATGTGACTCAAGCAACTGGGCTCTTGTCTACCATATAGGAGGTCCAGGGTTTGATTCCCAGGGCCTCCTGTTGAAAGACAAGCTGGCCCATGCGGCAAGCTGGCCTGAGCAGAGAGCTGGCCTGAGTGGAGAGCTGGTCCATATGGAGAGCTGGCCCACACAGGAGTACTGGCCCGCGTGGAAAGCTGGTGCAGCAAGATGATGCAAAAGAAAAAAGACACAGAGGAGAGACAATAAGAGATGCAGCAGACCAGGGAGCTGAGGTGGTGCAAGATATTGAGCACCTCTCTCCCACTCTAGAAGGTCCCAGGATAGGTCCCCAGTGTCACCTAAAGAGAAGATAAGCAGACACAGAGGAACACACAGAGCAAATAGTGAGCACAAAACAATGGGGGAGGGGGTATAAATAAATAAATAAATTATAAATAAAAAATAAAAGAATTAATTAGGGTGGGATAAACTATTTTTAAAAATGTGTAGGAGTTAAAGATTGCTGAGTAGATAAGATGTTTGTAAGTCTTCTTTCAAAAGAAATCTTCTCCAACCTCTCAAAGCTCATATTCAATCTGACTATATAAAAGAAAATGTAAATAGCTCTAGTTCCAGAGTTCTTGAATGTTTTCCCCAAGAATATAGAGCTCAAATTAATGTAACTGTGGATTAAAAGTAGCTCCAAACCTGCTCAGGCCTGATGGGATTTTCTTAGGTAGACCCTCAGAATATAGGCTTACCCATAAAAAATGTTATTTGTCAAATAAAAAATGGCTATGCAGATTTTTCTCCAGACTAAATTGTGTTGAGAGCTTGGAGAGGTAGGAGGAGATGGTGGGTATTGTCAAAAGAAGTAGTTAGTGCTAGAGTTGATAGGTGTATGTCCAAGAGACTTAAATCTTTGGACTGTCCATGTGCCAGCTGGGCCCTGAATCTCAACAGAGTTGCAACACCTACTCTCCAGTTCATTGGACTCATACAGGACAACTAACAAGGAGATGATGATGGACAATGACCATCCCAAGGAACAGAAAAAGTCTGCAACTGTAAGCAAGAGAGTCCCATCCATCTGCCCCATGGGATCACAGCCCCCTCTCAGTTAGAGGCAGAATAGGCATCACCATCCCAGAATCCTCAGGACTGGGGAATGAAGGATGGACTAGAGTAGACTTACTGGTATTCTAGTGTAGACTTATTGTGATTCTAGCAATGGAAGAACTTTTATCATTGATGTTGAGACAATGTGCTCTGGAGGTTCTGAGGGGAGGGAGAGGGAAAAACAGGTGTAATAGGGGGACATTTTTGGGATTTGGGAATTGTCCTGAATGATATTGCAATGACAGATACAGGCCATTATATATCTTGTCATAAACTACAAAATTGTGCAGGAGAGAGTGTAAACTTCAATGTAAACTATAATCCACACTTAGTAGCAATGCTCCAGAATGTGTTCATCAATTGTAACAAATGTTCCACACTAATGAAGGATGTTGTTAATGTGGAAAAATGTCTGAGAGGTTGGGAGCAGGGCATATGAGAGTTCCCTATATTTTTTATTAATATATAAGTAATCTAAGTATCTTTAAAAATAAAAATAAAAAGGTAATTTTTTTAAAAGTGAGACTAAAGTACAAGTGTCATCATAAACACTTTTTCTCCAAAAAGTAGTTCAGATTTTTCTTCACTTCCCTCAACCCCTAAATGGGACATTTGAAAATCCACAGCTGAGGTTAATTTGATCCTCAAAGTAATGTTCCAAATGACTTTGGAAACTATCTATACAACATATTTGGTTTTTGCCAATCTGAAAAATTGGCTTGAAATAGGAGGTGGATGTGTTTATCTTTCTATTTTTCTCTTCCATGAAGATTTCTGGTCAGATCATACATTTAGGATTTACAGCTCTTCTTTAGAGAGAAACAAATTTGTAGAATATGCCCAAAATCATCCCACAGGTAAAACTTAAAATCAAAACCAGAAGAAAAATTGCTTTAGGAATGGAAAACAGGTAAGCCTGAGTTGTGTGGCTTGGATTCAAGACAACCAGAATCTGTATTTTAATGACCCTTAATGTCTGGCAAAAGATTAGCCTTGGGCAAACAGAATTAAGATAATAGGATAACAGGGATCTCAGAATCATTGCTCTGAAGAAAATTTATTAAGTGACTATTAAGTACTAAGTGATTTACACACATTCTATAGTATCTACCCCAAAAACATTTTATGGTTGTGGAAACATCCAAGAGGTAAAATGATTTGCATCAGAACTTTCATTCATTCATTTAACAAATATTCATTAAAAGGCACATGTATCAGAGAATGTAATGACTTTGTATATGCAACAAGGAACAAAGAATATGAAGCCCCTGCCCTCATGAAACATGCATTCTAGTGAGAAAGAAAGATAAACAGATGGTATCGATATAATATAATGAGATTGAACTATATTATAAAGGAAAAGAAAACAGAGAATAGGCATGGAAAGTGATGGGAGTGTACTATTTCACTTATGTTGGTCACCAAAAGCCTCTTTGAAGAGCTGTCATTTTAGAGAGACAAAAAAACAAAACAAACCAGGAAACACACGATGCTGTTGGGAAAGCTCATTAAAAAGAGGGACCAACAGGTGCAAAGACCCTGAGTCACAGAGCACTTGGCTTGTTTGAGACACAACAAGGGGGTCATGCGGCTGGAAAGAAATAAAGCAAGGTAGAGACAAAGTCAGTGAGGTGGCAAGATGCCTGATCATATAGGTCTTTAAACACAGTGAAGACTTTGGATTTTATTTTGTGTGAAGTTGGGAGGGTTTTGAGCAATGTATTAGTCAGCCAAAGGGGTGCTGATGCAAAATACCAGAAATCTGTTGACATTTATAAAGGGTATTTATTTGGCGTAGAAGCTCACAGTTACCAGGCCATAAAGCATAAGTTACTTCCCTTACCAAAGTCTGTTGCCAGGTATTAGAGAAAGATGGCTGCCAATGTCTGCCAAGAGTTCAGGCTTCCTGGGTTCCTTTCTTCCCAGGGTTTGTTTCTCTCTGGGCTCAGCTGCTCTGCTTCTCTGTGTGTTCACTTCCCAGGTTCCAGCTCAAAAACTCCAGCATCAAAACTCCAACTAACTCCTCTGCTCTGCCATGTAGTTTTATCTGTGAGTCCCCACCCAATCAAAGCCTTAATCATTATTTAATCAAGTAAAAGTGAAACTGCTGAATCCCATACAATCTAAAATGCAAACAGGCTAGTTTACAAACACAATCCAATATCTATTTTAGGAATTTACAAATAATATCAAACTACTACAAGCAAAATAATATAATTAGATTTATATACATTGTTTATCCTCATGGCTGTTATATAGAAAATAGACTGATAGAAGAAGGAAATAGGGAACAGAGTATAAGCAGCAAGACCTGTTAGAAGGCTACTGAAGCATTCCATGTAAGAAATAATGTTTTCTCAGATGAGAGTGATAGTGGTAGAGGTAATAAAAAGTCATTGGGTTCTGAACACATGTAGAGATAGAACCTAGAGGACTTGATAACAGATTTGGTCATGGTTGGACAGAGAAGTGAAAAAAAGAGATAATTTGGTGATGAAAAATAAGTTTTGGATTCTGGATGCATAAAGGTACAATTTATAGAGATGAGGTTATTTGGAGGGGAGGGCTCAAAGCTGGATTTGTTATCATTTAAATATCCTCATAAACTCCCCAGTTGAAATGACAAGCAAGCAGTTGGATATATGAATTAGAATTTAGGGAAGAAGGCTGAGTTTGGTATATAAATGTGAGAGTTCTCTATGAGATTAGAAGTGACCATAGATTGGGGAGTAATAGAAAAACTAAGAAAGTATGTGGGTCCTGAAAACAAAGTGTTCCTGGAAGAGGAGGAACCAACTGTGTTAACTGGTGCTGTGGAGTCAAGTAAGATAAGGACAGAGAATTGACCATTAGATTTGGCAGCATGGAAGTTAACTGAGCCATGACCTGAAATTGACAAAGTTGGTTGATTCCCTTGGAGTGTTAGGGTTGGGCGCCTGATTGGAAAAGGTTCAAGAGAAAATGGGAAGTGAGGAAGTAGAGACACTGAATTCAGACAATACTTTTCAGGAGTTTTGCCATAAAGTGAAACAGAGAAAAGGGGTCAGAGCTGGAAGGGGATATAAGGTCAAGGGAGTGTTAAATACTTTCTAAGATGAGAGATCTATCTAGACAGAAAATCACAGAGCTAATGAAAGCCTGTGTTGGTACTGGTATTCTGTTATAGACATATTGTGATTCACGCAATGGAAATAAATCCAACGTTAATGTGGAGCCAGTGGCCACCGGACGCTTTAGGGGCAGGGAGAGGGAAAAGCAGTTGTAATACAGGGGTTTTTTCTGAACTTGGGAATTATCCTGAGTGACATTGCAATGACAGATATAGGCCATTTTATATCATCATATAACATGCAGAACTGTGTGGGAGAGAGTGTGGTCTATAATGTGAACTATGGTCCATGCTTAGTGGCAAAGCCCCAAGATGTGTATATCTATTGCAGGTGATGTGCCACACTAATGAAGGATGTTTATGTGGGAGGTTGTGGGAGGTTGTGGGAGGAGTGGGAAGTGGGGCGAAGGGGAATCCCTACAAATTTTGTGTAACATTTATGTAATCTAAGTATCTTTTTAAAAAAAAAATTTTTTTTAAATTACTATTAAAAAAAAAAAAGAAAGTAAAGAAAGGCTGCATTGGTATTAGGCTATGGCCTGTCAGTTCCAAGCCTACCCTTCTACACTCTGCTTTTGTGATTCTGGGTCTGAGACTCTGCAAACTACATTTTCCCATTGCTGGTTGGCTCTTGTTTAGTTCTGCCATTAGAGGATTCTAGAAGGATACTGGAAAACTAGAAGAGAAATAGGGTCCATGCTGCTTCTGGTGTCCTATCAGGGTTCCAATAGCAGCAATTGGTTCCAGTTTCTGTGTATTTCTATACAACCCATATCAGCATCATTACACCCTCTCATCAATACTATAACCATCTAGCTGGCAGCCCCTCTTCTCATCCCCTGAGGCACTAGGACCAGCACAAGATGAGCAGTCACCTTCTCAGGAGCCTCTGTAAGGACCCCTCCTCCAGGCTTCTAAGTTCTAAAAACCCCATCCGCTACCCTTTGCTCCCCCAGTCCTAGGTGTTGTAGCTGTTTCCTGGAGTTATTACCTCTGTGTTTCCTAGCTGTTTCCTTTAAGTCTTTTCTATCTTTCAATATTTATTTAATTTATTTTCTAAATTAAATTCTTTCTGTTAAAATAATTTGGTACTTTGTTTTCCTTACTGAATCCAGACACAGAGTCAGAGTCAGGATTTCAAGTCAGGACTGAGAGGGGTAAAAGCCCACACCTTCCCCACTATAACATGCTGCCTTTCCAATAGAAATGTACACATTTTAAGCTTTCAAAATTGTTTTAACAAAATATAATGAGATGGAAGACAGTTTGGTGGTTCCTCAAAAAACTAAATATAGAACTGCCATATGATCCAGCAATCCCATTACTAGAAATACATTCAGAAGAACTGAAAGCAAAGTTGCAAGCTGACACTTGCACACCTATGTTCATAGCTATGTATTCACAATTGCTAAAATACGGAAACAACCCAAGTGTCCACCAACTGATGAGTAGATAAACAAAATGTGGTATATACATAAAATGGAATACTATTCAGCTATAAGAAGAAATGAAATCGGGATGCATATGACAATATGGATGAACCTTGAGGAATTTATGTTGAGTGAAATAAGTCAGAGCCAAAAGGAATAATATTGTATAGTCTCACTAATATGAACTAAAACAATGAGTAAACTCACAGAGGTAAACTCTAGAGCAGGGGTTCATAGCAAGGGTTCTGTGAGCTTGAATTGAAATTAAAAAAACATTCTTGTGGGGACGGGTTGGTACGGGTATAATATATTTATTAAATAATACACAGTATAGTGTGGATTTAATAAGGGGTCCGTGGTTTTCACCTGACTGGCTAAAAGGTCTGTGGAACAAAAAAAGGTTAAGATGTGGGTTGAGAATGGGAGTTGATGCTTAATGTGTATAGAATTTTTAAGAAGGTTTATTGTAAATGTATGGAAATGAATAGAGTTGATGCTAATACATTATAGTGACTATAACTAACACTGCTGATTTGTAAATATGATTGTGGCTGAAAGGGATAGTCTGTGGATGTAATATTTCAATTGAAAAGAAGCTAAAGAATAATGTATGGACTGTATAACAGCAATTTTTGTAGTGGATGAAGTTTGTGGTTAATAGTATATGTATAAGAATATTCTTCCTATATAAAGTGTTAAGTATATGGTGATCCATGGGAAAATTACATCTAATGTAACTTATGGATTATAGTTAAAGTAATATTGCAATATTTTGCAGCAATGGCAAAGAAGATATTATATCAATTCTAAAGGACAATAGAGGTATATAAGGGGTATGAGATTTTTCCTTTTGGAGTAATGAAAATGTTCCAAAATTGACTCAGGTGATGACAATGACCTGAATTGTAAAGAACAATGAGTTGTGATGAATATGAGAGCTACTCAGTGTACACTTTGAGTGGATTGTACAAAACATAGGACTGCATAACACAATGAATCCTGTGGTGGAAGATGAACTGTGATTAACAGAACAAATATGATAACATTCTCTCATGAACTATAACAAGTATATAACACTAATACAGGGTGTCATTAACCAGGTGAGTTGGGGGAAAATACACCTAGTGTAAGATATTGGCTATAGTTAGTAGTAATGTTTTGATGATGCTCTTTCACAGTTTGTAACAATTGTTTTACAACAATGCAAGGTGGTGTCGGTGGGGTAATATATGGAAGCCCTGTAGGATGATATGCATGTTTGTTTTGTAAGTTCAGAATTTATACTATACACTTATTGTTTAAGGATGTTTATGTATGAATGATAAACTTCAATTTTAAAAGATTAAAAAATTTCAAAGAAAGAAAAAACATACACATGCAAAAAAAAATGTAATGAGGAATTACTCTCCATAAAACTAAAGAGTCTTTCTGAAACATTTTCAGACAATATTCAGGCTCCTTTTCTTGCTTCTGTGTTCCTCTGTCCTCCTCCTTACCACCACATGACCTTTCTTGATCTTCCAGTCTTCTATTTTAATTCTATCTATCTACCTATCTATCTATGTTATCTACCTAATATATATCTATATATTTATCTCTCTAAAACTATGATATTCTATTTTAATGCCTTATATCAAAATGCTTGTTTTTCCAGGTCCATACTTCTCTTTCTTTTCTCATTGTTCTTTACAATTCAGGTCCTATACCCCATGCTCCATGATTGGCCATGGATAAGAGAAGTTTGGTATTCTAACCAGTTTTGGAAATTCATGCCCTGATCATAAATCCACAGTCTTGTGAAGAGCACTGAACTGAGTGTCAGGCACTTATAACCAAGTCCCTGTCTTGCAATAAGCTCAGTCACATGTAAAATTAAGGCCATTTCTGCAGCCTCAGTTTCCCCAGCTGTAAAGCAAGGAGAGTGTAACAGATGACCCACAAGACTCTTCCAGCATCAACATTTTGCTAGGCCAAAGCACTTAGTTATGTTAGGCTTCCAGAACTTGCCCTGTCTTTTAGCTCTTTTCTTGATCCTGGGCTTTGCAGCTAATGGACTGTTATTCCAATCTCTAAAAGAATATAAAATTTGATTGAATTGGCAACAGTCCTTTAACTTACCCTAAAGCTTAGCCAGCCCCCTTGCAATCTAATTCTTCCATTCACACCTTGGTTCCTTCCTGAGAAGTCCTTAAATTTGCATCTTTAGCTCACTGAACTCTAATTACTCTCCTCCTTTCCTTCATCATTGCTTAACCTTATTCATCCTTGGTTTCTCTTTTTAACTAATCCAGGGCCCTCTTTTTAAGAACCACATTTTTCCTTCCTTGATTTCATACTCACATCCATACACATTACAGATGTCTCCTCAAAGTCATAAAGAATGCGGCTGTTAATTCATGCACTGCCGCTGAGCCTTCGTTTGGAAAAAGGAAGCCAAACAAAAGAGTTTCTGTGGATGTATGTGAGGCAGCTGCAGAGTGCCCAAACTGAGAGCCAAAAGAGTGGAATCAAAATCCCAGCTCCGACACTTATTAGGTTGCTGCAAGTTCTTGAGAAAATGTCTTAATACCCTTGGCCTATAGTTTTCTTATCTAGATACAAAAATATCTACTATTTATTCAACCAACATTTGTGAGATAATATTATGTGAAAGACCATTTAATAGCCACACACTCCTCCTCAGTCCCCAATCCTAACATTAGTGAAAATCTTGATCTTCTCCTTAATATTTAACCTTCCCTGTACTCGGGTATATCATGTAATCTCTGATCTCCATTTCTTTGTAAATGGATGTACCCATCTCTTCCACCATTTTGTTTCTTCACTCTCTCCTCATCCTCCACAATTTTCCACCCAATACGTATTCAATTTCAGTCTTTATGAATCAACTCAGCATGTCTCTCTCCAGAAATGTATTCCCTTTGTTTTCCCAATCTCCAGCCAGGTTGCCTTACGGGCTTTCCTCCCACATTCTCACAGCCCATTAGGCATACCCTATCCTTTCTGTCCTGACACCATTCACACAGTACTACAATTTTTGTTTTACTCATTATTTTTCACTAGACGTGCTTCCTTGTGGACATAGATTGTTTGATTTAACCTAATATCCTCAAATTGAGCTCAGCCTATATATAGTAGGCCAGCAAATGCTAAATGAAGACAACAGTACTCCGGCATTCACAATTTCAGGTTTCAAGCTCAGTATTTTCTTTCCTTCTGCTTTACAGACTTTTTTTTTCTTTTTCTTTTAAATTTTTTTTTTTTTTGGGCTCTCACGACCAAAACTGTGGAACCTTTGTAGGTACATAAAGCACATTCAGGCAAAAGAGAAACAGTAAGGAAGAATATGCATCACTGCATCTCATTAAGTAGAAAATATCCTAAGAGGAATGTAGGGGAGAAAAATCACATTACAACAACAGAGGGAAGACCCCAAAAAAGCTGCTATTATTATTGTTATTTTAATTAATGGAAAGGAATTTGGCAGGATACACCAATTTTAAGGAGCAAGGGAATGTCATGGGACCACTAGCAATAGTGGATCTTCACCTCAATTTCCATCCTACTGTTCAGCTGGCCTGTAAAAGTGCATCAAATATACATAGTCGCCATGTGGATGAGGAAACCAACTTGCGGTTAATGAGTTCTGAAGAAAAACCTGGAAGCTGGGTGAAAAGGGCAATGGATTAATCTTGAAATTGAGAGAGGGTACAATACATCTTTCTTTTCTTTTCCATAGAAAGCAAAGCATGCCCAAATCTCTGAACTTTCACATCTCTGAATATTCTCCTTTGGTGACTGGAAAAGAATGGCTTCATTCAGAAGGTATTTTCAACTATGTACACATACTGATACACCCAGGTACTCGCAGGATCACAGTGTAACTTGAGGCTTCCATGCTTTGCTGCCGACTAGAAACAGGATAAGGTACAAGAGGCCTGGATGACCTATGCACCTCACAAAACTACTCCACCGTGTCAGCAGGCCTGTTTGCTGCCCCGAGAAGCTTTGCAGCCAGCCTGTTAAAGCAATCCTGGGTCCCAGGTGATGGATGCCAAGTCAAGCCCAGTAAAACCAGGTTGCACAAAATAGACTGGGGAAAGGAGAATGGCTTTAACATTTTCTTGAAGGTGTAGACTGAAATTTTTGTATTTCAATAGGTCAAAACATATTTGACTGTACACAATTCTCTCACACCTGCCTCTGTGGTCTCCTCTTGCACTACTCTAGGTTGCAGCCACTTGACCCATCCAGGACCCTGTTTCCCTTGCCGGTTTGTCTTTTCCTACTTTTTTCTAGCTCAAACACCAGTCTCTGCTGACTCCCTCAGACTCCCATAGAATCCTAAGCAGAATTGCAGTGCTTATCGTATTTGTGGAAATCATATGTTTATGAGCTCACTTCACCCACTAGGCAAAGAGACCTCGCAACAGTGACCAAGTTTCATTTCTATATTCCTGGCAATTAGCACCACATATAAAACATAGTAGGCTCTCATTAAATGTTTGCCAAATAAATGAATTTCACTTACTTATGCTTCAGTTTCTTCAAATGCAAAATGTAGAGGTGACATTAGACTGTCTCCAGGGTTTCTCCCAGACCTGATAAGCTGTGATTCTACAAAGCACCCTCAAAAGTCACAGGGACCAAGAACTTAGGGTTTGCAGACAAATTTGCAATGCAAGTGCTTCCTGAGTATACACTGCTTAACTGACAAAAGCAAGCTAGTTTTCCTCTCTTTCTCACAGTGCTGCTTCCTTTGACATTCCCACAAGGAAATTTTTCCTGGGAACTCCCGACTTCCCTGAGGATCACATCTCTCTCACACGATCTCCTCTGAGCCCTACTGGATACCAAAGGGCAGGAGGAGACCACTATTAACAAGGTTCCTTAACACTGCAGGTTTGGCTGAATTGAAGAGACGCTCATTACACCCCAAGTTCTTTGACCCTCTGTGTGTAGAGAACTCTAAGGGGTCTCCGCTGGTGATTCAGGCTTCAACCTAGAAGCCACACCTGTAACTACTGTTCACAAGTCCTTGGTCAGGCCAGACCCGTGACCCCACCTAACCGCAAGGGGAACAGAACGTTCAGCCTCGCTAATGCCAAGAAAGGAGAACCAGGTAACTGGGAGAAATACTAGAGACTAGCACATTGGTGTCACCTGCATGTGGGAAATATGCAATCAACAAAAGAAGGAAACTCATAAGAATGAAAACATTTACAGTCACCCTACTTATCTAGCATACATAAAATCAAAGCCCTGAATGTTCCTAAGTATTATTTTGTTCAAAGGGCAGACCTCTGGGCCACATTCCCCAAGAGATTTTGCTTCTGTAGTTGGAGTGGGGTCCTTGGAATCAGTCTCCCAAGTGATTCTGGATACAGTTAGTATCCAGCTTACATTATGAGGAATGTTGCCAACTCTTCCTTCCCATTCAGACAAAGCAAATCAGAATTTTGCAAATGGGCCCATCTGTAGATGGAACATTTTTAAGGTGATGTGGATTATAACTTTCACAATTGCAAACACACAATCACACGGTCCTTGATTGTCCCATCTTCATTTCATTGATTATTTGGAATAGTGGTCACACTCCCAGATTCATGATTTGTGCCTTTTGTGTGTTTACTTTCTCTGAAAAATCACCTTAGACATTCACCCCAAGCAATGCCTCCTCACTTAAGTCCCAGACCCTTACAAAGATCAAGAAGGAGGATGTTTGAGACACTCTGGGAAAGAGGATAATTATTTCTGGAAGCACTTCAGAGAAACTAGAAGCTTTCCAAACTCAAATTAAAACAAAAACACAAAAAGCAAAAAACCTCTCCTTTCACAACAAGATTCATTTGGGCTAACACCTCTACAAATTGTTTGACTCCATATATACAAAACGTAAATATAAACAAATTTATAGAGATGGAATTAGATTAGCTGTTATTATGGCAGGGGAACGATAAAGGGATTGAGAGGTGACTGCTAAGGGGTAGTGGAGCTTTTGGAGTAATGAAAATTGATTGCAGTGATGAACGCACAACTCTGTGATTATTATACCAAAAGCCATTGAATGTACACTTCAGATGAATTGTATGATTTATGAGAATGTTTCAATGAAATCGCTTAAAAAAAAAAAAAGCAAAGGAATCTTTGTGTTTGAAGCCTCATCCACACCTTCATGTCAGTTCGTCAGCTCTTCAGTCATCCTTAAAGAAGATGAGAGTAGGCTGGAGTAACAGAAATGTGGGGAACTTAGAAAGCATTCCCTGAAAAGGGTCAGGACTTCAACTCTTAGGTTACTAAGGAAGGAGAGGAAGGGAGGGGGTGAGAAAAGGGTACAGTCTAGGAATAGAGAAACAAGACCAAAAGTTTCCTACTTTGCAATCATGCCAGGAACCTGGAGACTGCCTCACAGACCATGAGTGCCTTCAGGGATATAAGTGCCAGAAAAGGGGAAACCTATTCAAAGTCCATCCTTCCTTTGTACCAGGTCTGGAGGCACACATTATCTAGAGAGAGCTTACACAACCTCCCCTGTCCTAGAGAGTGAGTCGTAACTGCTTTCATGCAGCTCCAGGTCTTTCCCTACCAAGTCTCATCTTTCCTGAAAATAAAAGTAAAGAGGCAGGGGGAGTGGGAGGAACAATGCCTTCCCCCATCACCCCACCACAGCTTGTTGTTTTTTTAATACTTTTAGTCAAACAGGGATCATTCCATTTTACTTCCTTGAATACTGGGGATCCAGAATATGTACCAGCTGTCCATCTAAAGGATCATTGTCATAGTCTGCTTTTTATGACTTTTGGATGCCATGTACACCTGCACAGACACTTATGTGAAGTCATCCATCTCAGTTAACTCCAATAGTCAATGCAGTTCACTCTTTGGTAAATACTAGCAAGAGAAGAAGATTGATTTCCTAGCACTTCAAGCCCAACATATACAGAATGGAACTCATATCCCCCTACAAACCCATTCCTCCACCTATTTTCCTTGTCTGCCACTGGCTTGGTTGCTCAAGCCAGAAACCAGGCATCATCCTCCATTCCTTTCTCTCCCTCACTGCCCTCATCCAAGCAATCACCAAGTCCTATCAACCATATCTGGTACTCACCTATTAAACCTGTCCATTTCTGTCATTCTTTCTGCCATTGCCAGTCATTCAGGTGAGGTCACCATCATCTCTCACCTGGATTACTGTAAATTCTCCCAGCTGGTTCTACCTGCTTGCCTCTGCAACAGATAGACGGCCCTTCTAAAACAAACTGGACCATCTCATATTCTTCTTTACTACCCCTCAATTGCCCTCAGAATTTAATCTAATCATCTAAGCGGGGTGTATGAGGCTTTTCATGATTTCTCTAGCCTCAACTTTTCACTTACTTTTCTAAGCCCAGCCCTTTATATTTCCCATAGTCATTCCCCACCTTCCTGCCTGCCTTTGAATGTGCTAAATTCTCCATGCTCTTTCTAAGCTGTAGGCCTTCCCAGATATATTTTTTGGGAACGAGCATGTCTCACTCCCCTTTTAGCCTTAACCCTCTAGTCTGGCTAACTCTAAATTTTCCCTCTCTCAGCTTAAATGTCACTTTGTCTTACAAGCTTTCTTAGAGTCCCTTGCCCAGACCTGTTCCAGGCTAGATTAGACGGCCTTGTAAAAAGCTTTGAAAAGCATCAAAACATTTATTACACAGTATTGTAATTGACTGTACATTTGTCTGTCTTCACCTGTAATATATGATCCAAGGCCAGGGAATGATTTGCCTTGTTTCTCATTGATTTTCCACAGCCTAACAAGAACCTAGCATATAGTAGGTACTCGATAAACTTGTAGTGTTATCCAGAGTCTTAATTAAGGTAGGACGGTATCTGTCTATACAAAGCTATTAAATGAAAACAATGCAGAGCATCTATTATCATTTGCTGTGTTCATAATCACCATTAATACGGTGACTTGATAACAGAGAGGAAGTATTTTGTATAGAAAGAACCAGTCGATTTTAATTTAATTTTTAATTATAGGTATGTAATTAGAAGTCTCACACAAAAATGCATATTCTGAATGCATTCAATTTAATTTCAATTTTCCAACAAAGGTTCTAGTTAAATCATCCCATAGAGTTTTTGCCTTGATAAGATCATTGAGACTGTAGCAAACTTCAAGGAGGAAAAAAAATCCTCATATTGATTTCTTTTTGCGTATATTTTTAAAATACAGGAATAACTGACACCAAGGAGCAGTGCATTAACATTTTTTCGTGGACAATAAGGAATCTTTCACGGACACAATACTGAGTTACATATTACTGGATTGAGTTTCCAAGCACATTGCTCCTTGGTGATTTCTGGCTCATAATGTATTGACTTTCTGCTTGGGCCACAGCTTACAAAATTCCATTTCACCTAGCACCATACCAGGTTACCCCTATTTTATACAACTCTACACTCAATAATATTCCCAGAGAGGGGACAACCCGGGAAGTGTGCAACTTCTTGCCAGACCATATCTCCTAGATAGTGTATTCTTAGGAAAGAAAAAGAGCACAGTGACAAGCAGTCACTATAAAGCTTATGCTCAATGATGATGACAGATAGAGTATATTTTCTTAAAACAGTTCTTTGCTTGTTGCCCGTGTTTTAGACATGGTTGGTGGGCAGGTGATTTGGGGAACAAGCCAGCCTTGTGAGTCTGACATATGTGAAGGTTCATATTCTGACTCTGTTTCTGTTAGCTGTTTGTACTTGCACAGGTGAATGCTCTGAGTCTCAGTTTCTTTATCTCCAAAGGAACTATAATGCTACTTATCAAATATGATTATATAATGATTTAAAAACTTAGCCTATGTGAAAATATCTAGCAAGGGCCAGGAATCTAGTGTATTTATAAAAAGTTATCGTAGGCATCCCCCCAACCACTCAAATACAGGAAAATTCAATGAATGACTTTTCTGTCGTTCATTCTCCTTCCCCACCTCCCCAATTTATGCCATATTAGTGTAAATGGGCCAAGCTCCTTAGCACTACTGATGCTACCACCAGTGTCTAACATGTTAAAAAGTAATCGAAAGTCTTGTTCCCTACCTGATACATGGCAGGTGAGGAGAGGAGCAATCACATAAGTATGGCTCAATTTCAGCAAAAGTTGACACCAACCTTGTAAAAAAAAACTACCATATTCAAAGGACGAATCTTGAGAAATGCCTAAGGCACAATTATCTAAATCACATGGAAAGGCAAAAAGTAAAACATATATGCCATACATTACACAACTTAAATATGTGCACTTCAGCTCCGAATTGTTGTTTTGTTTTGTTTTGTTTTGTTTTGTTTTGTTTTGTTTTACCGGGAGGTCCCGGGAATCGAACCCAGGTCCCTCCATATGGCAGACGGACGCCCAACCATTTCAGCCACATCCGCGCCCCCAATTGTTTTTAAGCCAAAATTCAATTTGCCTTAGTTCAGAGGTATCCAGGCATAAATTTTGATGAGTTAAATGGAAAGCAGTCATGATAGCGTACATATATCTTTCTTATTTTGCTTCACACTTCAAAATCAAGTCACCATGGTTAGCCATTTTGAGATGTAGATTTTTTAATTTTATTTCAGTGTCCTTTTTCCTTGGCATTTTGCCTTCATATTATTGTTCAAGTTTTACCCTTATCAGTGGCCACCTTATTTCCCATTTTCTTTGCCCTGGGTTTTATTTGTAGAGGTAAACTTTAATTTATTATCATTTTGCCTCAATTCCTGGCAAGTCAAACCATTGCTTTAAGAAACTGTCAGTACTGTTGAATTTCCTTTTCAGTGTGACAATCTTGAATATGCTTCCACCTTTTGCAAAGATTTAATCCTTTATTTTTATGTTAAAAAAGTGTGACTATGTCAAAAAAAACTTAAGAATCAACCAGAAGAGTCTCCCACTGACCAAAGAAGGAATGATGGACATAGAATTTCACCACTTTGCAAGCTTTAATGAAAAAAAAAAAGAATCAAGGTAATAGTCAACAGTGGCTGCTAAAATCATTGAGGGAAAAGCAGATGGAGAATTTAATAATGGATAGATCAGCCTAACAACACTTAATCCCACTGATCAATCTTAACATCACCCAACAAGAGGAAGGCAGACCGTATGTGCCTCGTGATGGTAATAGAATCTTCATCACACCACCTATGAGGCATTCTGGCCAAAAAATCTAACCTGAATATGACTAACTTCTAGAACTAACTACTGATTTATGGAGAACAGGAAGTTATGTCAAAGGACATTATAGGGATGCAAACAGCTCAATCAAGAATGTGAATAACAAGGTGAGTAGCTCCACAGGACAAATGACACAGTTCTTTCCACATATAAATAGCAAAGTTAAAAAAGAAGGAGGGGAGGGTGTTTTTAAAAGATACTTAAGAGATATCAACCAAATGCAATGTCTGGACCTTGTTTGGATCCTGATTTGAACAAATGATACAATCAAGGAGGAAATCTGAGTACTGACTGGATATTTGGTATTTTGGGTGTGATGATGATATTTTGTTGGTTATGTTATAAAATGAGTACTTATCTTTTAGACACACTTGAAGTATTTTCAGATGAAACCATACGATGTCTAGGATTTGGTTCAAGAAAGATGAAACAAGCTTGTCCCTTTATTGATGATTATTGAAGCTGGGTGTATTAGTCAGGGTTCTCTAGGGAAACAGAATCAACAGGAGATATCTGTCAATAGTATGAGATTTTATAAGTCACTCATGTGACCATGGGAATGTACAAGTCCAGGTTCCACAGGCAGGCTGCAAACCAGGGGCTCCGATGAAAGTTCAATGAAGGTCCTTGATGAGTTTCTGGGAGAAGTTGGCTGTCCAAAGATGAGCTGGGAAGTTCTCTCTGAATGCTGAAATCACTTTCCCTTTTAAAGTATTCACCTGAATGGATAAAAGCATCACTCATTGCTGATGGCAATCTCCCTGATTGATGCAGATGTAATCAGCCATCCACCCAGTAAACTCACTGGTGACCAAAGTCCATAAATGTTCTTGTATTATAATTAGCCCAGTGCTTGCTGGACCAAACACCTGGACACAATTACCTGGCTGAGTTGACACATTAGCCTAACCACTACACTGGGTGATGGGTATAAGAAGGTGTATTATACTCTTCCTTCTACTTTCTTTTATGTTTAAATTCTTTCCATAATATAAATAAATGAGAGGATAAAAAGGAACTGATACCCATGCCTCTTTCCTTTTCTCTTTCCACAAAGCAGACTAGATACCCAGATCCACTCACACATAATTATACCATATTCTTTGGTTAAATATATATATATATATTTTAATCACTGAGATGAAATTAGAGTCCTATACACTTGTAGAAATATTTATTATTCTCTAGTGGTCTCTCCAATATTTTCCCTATATTCCATTAAGGACATAAATGCGTCATATATGAGATGTCAAAAGAAATTGCCTTCTTTTGCAATCACTTCCAACTTCCCCTAGTACAAAAATCCAAGTGAGTGCTAAAAGGGAAATGTCTTGCGACAAGGTCAAGCAAGACAGATGAGAAATTTAGCTCGTGATGAAAAACTAACAGGTGCATGTTTTATTGGCATGATAAATGTGGAAAAACCAGATGTGGATTCCCATATAACATTATACTAAACGATTTAAAGTACATCTTTCCCCAAAGAAGCTTTTTTTTTAGCTCCTATTCTTGTCATCCTGATTGCAACTTCTGTAAGCCTCTTAGGGACCAGGGCAAAAGAGTTCATGAAGATTCTGTTTTTACAGGAAATTTATAGAAGCATGACCCCTGTTCAACTGAGCAAGCCTGTTTGTCAGGGGGAGAAGAGGCACAGGTCAGACTGACACCAGGCCAGGCTCCTCTGCAGGGCTAATGAGCCTGAGTGAACCAACTAGCAAGTGCAGCAGCCAGAGCAAAGCTGACTCCACCCTTACCTGAAATACTGGAAGGTACTGGAAGAAATGCCAGCAAGATTGTGGGGCTTTGTTTGATCTGGGTGTGCTTGCTTGTTTCTGCCATGCACACTTGCCATCATTTCCAGGAAAGGCCTGAGTAACATGAAGAATCAGTGAAATTCATGAAGCACCTCTTCGGCTCATCTTCGAAGCTGTAATTGCAGAGCTGTGAATAGTGATGTGAGACTCCTCTAAGTTAAACAATGTGTTCTGTGTTCTATCAACCTTTGTGTCCCCCAGATCCAAGCACAGTGCCTGGCACATTTGCAGCTCACTAAATGATAGTATAGATGAACTAAGGAGGAAGGGAGAAAGCTTGCTAGACTATCTCCATGGATGATTAACAGGGAAAGGGTGTTTTACGAACCCATTGTTACAGATGTTCAGAATGCCTCTTCTCACTACTTTCATCCAATCGCTCCACAAGGCCACACATTTACACTCAGGTATAATTCTTCCTCATCTCCCACCTGGAAAATAAAATCTCATTCTCTCTAACTAGTCTCCTGCCTCCAGGTCTCCTCCCTCATTCTGCCTACTGCCTCCATCTCTAAAATGTAATCTGATTGCATGGTTGCCCCACGCAGTACCTTTCAGTGGTCCTCTATCACCCTCACAAGGTATGTTACCCAACCCTCTTTCCTTCTGAAGCCCCAAACAGGTCTTACATGAATCAAGCATTCATCACCCAGGATTGAAATTGTGTAATTGTTTACGAGACTGTGCCTCTCCTTGCCATATCTCTTAATGGTAAAATGGTTTCTGCTGACTGAGATTTACAAGAAAGACTGGAAGAGTTAACTTAAATATATGCTCAGATTTTTCTTTAGCAAATGAATGAAGCACAAATGCTCCCAAATGTTTAAGAATATCAGATTATCTTTTAAAAGAAAAAAAAAAAAGTTGACTGTAGTAATATTGAGGAAATCCTGCTAATTAAAATTTTAAAACGTTCTTGCTAGGATTCATTTTAGTCAAACCCACACACACACACACAATGTGTTCAAGCTGCTGTATTTGTTGTATTTGTCAGTATTGATAGATTTAGAATCTATCAGCTAGTAAATTAGCTCGGATGCTCAGAGTAGCTCGTCAAAACTCAGAGACTTGATGTTGTCATGGCATTTATAGATAGAGTCCACGGCACAGTCATATTTCAGGCAGAGACAAGCTCGCTCTTGTTCACTGCCCGGGAATGAGCAAAAGGGTGGAGACCCAAATGTGGCCTTTCACTGGAAAGGGCAGGGCTCAGCAGACAGAGTCAGCAGTAGATACTTTGTGAGACACCAGCCCCCTGATCCCATGATACCAACCATGGATAAGAAACGATAAAAAGGTTGAGAGGTGACCAAAACAATGCTGTCACTCCTTTCCAAATACTATACAACTCAGATTCTCTAGAATCTTCTTCCTCTAACCCTTTCTACAAACTGCTTATCTACTTTTCTACTCATATACTTTTAACGTGGTCCTGCTAATAACAGACTAAAGCCCCATAGTTCTCCACCTGATATTCAAGACTGCATCTTCTCTTCTCACCAGAATTATCCAATTGTACTTCCTAAACCCTGATTTATCCCTCCTTGAAGATATTTTTCCTCCATGAAGACTTCAACTACTCCAGCCAGTACTGCTCTGCCTTGTCTCTGGAAATCTGTTGCATTTATTTTACAATTGCCGAGCAGTGTTTAACTGATTAATGTGAGCATAGGTGTCTTAAATAACATCTAAATCATAAACTCCTTGAGGGCAAGGGTCTCAGGTAAAAAGAACACCACATTAACAATCAATCTAGCTTAGCTCTGCCACGTACTTGTGCTGTGCCCTTGGGCAATTTACTTATCTCCCCAGAAAACTATTTTAGCCATATGGAAACAAGCATGCATATCCTGAAGAACTCTCAGAGTTACTAAAGATCAGGTTAGTTTTAAAAAGTGTCAAAGTACTTTATCAACCAAAAAATCTCACTTTTGTGAGATATTAGAGATACACATGCACACATATAGATAAACGCAATTACATTTAGTATCCTATAGAGAAAACTACTTGGAAGCTAATGTTAGAATTAGCCACATGTTCTATTTTTTTTTTTTTCCAACCTAATAGTTTGAGCACATCACCAGCTAGAATGTGAGTTTCAGGAGGCTAGCACTTTACCTAACAGAGAAGATTCCTGATAAGTGTTTGATGAATAAATGAATAAAGGAATCCATATAAAAAGAGTTTACTACAGTTATCTGTTATGTTCTGAAACCGTAAACATCACAGACAACCTGGTAAATTGTAAACCATCTTGTAGATTCTGTAAAGTGCCATGGTCTAATGATCTAAGAAACTAATATTATGTACCACTGGACACTAAAGAAACCCAGTATCCCTATTAGAAGTTCATTCTTTGAGAGAACAATGACAGACTATGTGTTACATTCAAAGTAGAACATTATAACAATAGACCAAGATATTCTTTGGGAGAATGGCTGACAAAGCATAGTGTCAACATGGCATTCATATCTAGACCTAGATTAAAGGTCAATAGAACAGAAATTGTATTCAGTGTGGTCTATGGCAATGGGACTGGAGTCTGCCACAGATGTGACATACAGCTTCTTCAACAATCTCGTCAGAGTATCCCCTGTGCCATAATTCACAAATATAAACTTGGAAATGACAGCCAACCACATGGCCCTAGAATCATACAGTCTGATCTCATTTAAGCCACTATAACCAGAAATGAGACCCATTGTCCTGCATATATAAGAAAAATAGACGAGTGCAGGTTGCCCTCAAATAGTTCTAAAGAGCAATCTGAGAGAAGGTAGAAGTCCTTTGATGTCTCACTAGCCAGAGCTCCATTTAAACAAATCCATGTTTTGCATCTAGTGTTTGGTGGGACATGGGGGTAAATGCTAGGAACAAAAGTGTTTCAGATATAGTCCATGCCCTTGAGAACATTACAGTCTAGGAGGTAAGACAGAAATGCTAACCAGAGAATTTTGATTAAAATGGTAAGTGTTAGGTAGAAATAGGTGTTCCTAATAAGGCAGAAGGTACACATGACAGGGGTGGTTCAGGGGCTCTCTCACAGACTGGCCAAGGGCAAACCAGCACCAGCAACTTCAAACCTTTCAAAGAATGGCTGCTGCCAATATTTCCACAAGCTACTCTAGTGGGAAACCACCTTCAGAAGTCAGAGACTTTTATAACCACACAGTAACATGTAGACTTTACATTTGGATCTAATGAACACCCCCTGAGTACTTACCAAGCACAGTACTGGCCATGTCCATTGATTCTTGTCTGGCTTTTCTGGCTCAGACACTTAACTACCAAGCTTATGGACCAGTCAAGGAAACCCACCTGTAAATAAATAATTATGTACAATAAAGTATTATGTTATAACCCATTTAATACTCACACCAAGACTTGGGGGATGAGAATTATCACCCCCACTCTATAGATGAGAAATTGTGGCCCGGTTGGGTTAAGTGACTGCCCAACGTCACATCAGACGGTGTGCAGAGCCAGAACTTCATTCAGCAGGTCTCCTGGCTCAAGCTCAGAATGCTTCACTGAGAGTACCTTGACTTGACCTTCAGCAAACATGTCAACAGGTCTCTCGTGCCTTCTCCCTCAAACTCTGTGATGATTATTGGCTTCTCAAAAATCACAAAGCCCCTTAAAACCAGTTTACCCTTTCCAGGGAAGCCTTTTCTATAGATCTGGCTCTCTAACCTTTATCCCATCAAAGCTCCTCTCCTAGGATTATGCCCTCATGTTCCTTTACTCATAAAGTCCACCAATGCAACACAGTCTTTTAAAAATATTTATGAGTATTTGAGTTTAAGAAGATATATTTTATCCTGTCCCTCCTGAGAACCCAATACACTTGTGGTCAAGGAAGAAATAACAAACAAAAGTGTGAGGGCCTAAGGAGATAAGAGATTTTGCAAATGTTCTGGAAGCCAGAAGCTCTGACTGATAAAATACAGCAGAGGAAACTGCAGCCTCCTTGATGTTAGAAGCACAGCAACCAAAGAGCCAGCCAGCCTACAGCAGCATCTTCCTGAAACTGGAGGTGCCGAGATGGCAGCTATGGTAGAGGGCCGGGAGGAGAAGAAAGGTAGTGAACAGGAGGATTATCGGGAAATGGAGCCACCTCTGATCTCACTTCTCCACCTATGTGCAGGATATGATTCAAAGCCACAAGATTATGTCATAGTCATAATAAAATTGGAGAATCCTTCTCCAAAAAAATTTGATCAAATTGTCTATGAAGATTTAGGGAGGTTAATGGGTGTTTGAATGCCCAGAGAAAATCCCTAGGCATTCAGGCACATGTGCTTACTTTATAATACGGCCTGTCAATTGAAAATCCGTTACCACATGCACAGAGTTCCCAGGCAGCCACTCCATGGACTTATTCATAAATACCCATGGAAAGCCAAGGCATTTGAGAAAAGCCTCAAACATGAAATAGATATACCAAGTTAAGAAAAACAGAAAGGAAAAAAGAAATAAACAAACAAAAACAAAACAAAACCCCAAAGGAAGCAGAAACCATTTAGGAATAAAAAATAAGGGACAAATTACCCTATTGTTGTCAGAGATTTGGCATCATGGTATTCTAGAATATATCACATTCATAAAACAAAAATAGGTATCTTTGAAAAAAAGAGCAAGATGGAGCTCTTGGAAATGAAACTTATGATTGCCAAAATAAAACATTTCATAGAATAGTGGATAATATATAGGAAATCTCACAGTTGGTAAAACAAAAACACAAGTGCCCCAAACACCATGTTTTATTTTGTTTATATAGTTATCTCATTCTGAAATCACATTGTTTATTTGTTTAGTTGTTATTTCTGTGTACTCACTAAAATCTAAGGTGCTCAGTGAGTATTTCTGTGAATAAAATAAGTGAAAACACATAGAGACAATATGAAACAAAAGATAAGAGATATAAGAGTCATGGGATATTCAACACTTGAATAATAAGAATTTCAGAAAGAGACATGAGAGAAAGAAATTTTCAACGAAAATAAAATAAACAGAATTTCCCAGAGTTGAAAGGGAAATGTGAATCTCCAATTCAAAAAATTGAATAGTAACCAGAATTAATGGGAAAAAAGACCCCTTTTTAGAAAAACGAATACTAAAAAGAAAGTGATTATCTTAAAAGCAACCAGTGGGGTAGGAGTGGAGATTGCAGGAAGAAAGTGTATCAAAAAAGGAAGAAGAATCATCAGACTTGTCATCAGCAATACCAGACACTGAGCAAGGGAGAAAAGTAAAGACATTTTAGCCACTGAGCAGGAGCACAGCAGAGTGATAAAATGAGCATTGACTCTGGAGCCAGTCAGTTCCCTGGGTTCAAATCTGACTTTATGATTTAATAGCTGTGTGACCTTGGGCAAATGACAACCTCTCTGTGCCCCAGTTTCCTTATCAGTAAAAGAGAAATCATAACTCCTAGTTCAAAGTGTTGCTATTAGGACTAAATGTATTAATTTTAATAAAGCACTTAGAACAGAGGATGTCACAAAACAAGAGTCCTTGTTGAGGACAAGGAGACAAAACATTGACCTCACTTGTATTTATTCTTAGGTAGTTACTTGAGGATGTGTATGAGTAAAATTACTTGATTATCTTAGGATACTTTCAGTAGCAGAAAATATAAAACTTAAGGCATACTGACGTAAAAAATAATAAAGTTCATTTATTCATTCATATAATATAAAAGTTCGGAAGTAGGGCAGACTTGAGGTGCAATTCAATCAGAGTGCTAGCTGGGCTTCTCTGTGATTCTTTCAGTCTTCCCTCCCCTCCTTTATCCCCAGGTTAGCTTCTCCAATTGTCGTAAGATGGTTTCAGGAAGCATCTGTGGCTACATGACACTCCAATAACATCCAGGAGGAGAGGAAATGGGACTTACCACAAACATAGTACTAAAGTGATAAGCTTTCCACTGATTGGGTCACCACTGTGTCCAGAGGAATGCACAACCTAATTGGGTTAGACCTTGGTGTTCTGAAGCAACTACAGCTGAAGAGAAAGATGGGATGATCTTGATTGGCTTATACCAATCAAGGCCAATGCCTGAGACTGGGATTGAGGTCAATCTCTCCCAAACTTCATGGCCGCTACACAGTGGGGTCTGATGGAATAATGTTTGAGTGACAATCACAGTACCCACTATGAAAAGAGAGTGTTTTGGTTTGCCAAAGGGCTGCCGAAGCAAAGTACCAGAAAATAGGTTGGCTTTTACTTGGGGTAAAGTTTTACCGTTCCAAGGCTGTGAAAAGTCCAAACCAAGGCGCCATCAGAGATGCTTTCTCACCAAAGTCAGCTACTGTTGATCCCGGAGTGTTGCCACACAGTGAAGCAAGATGGCCGCCAATCTTTGCTGAGGTCTCAGCCTTCCTTTCTGTACTCACCATCTTCTCTTGAGCTGATCTGTGAAGCCAGCCTCTTGGGGGCTTTGTGCTTAAGCAACCCTCTAGTCCTCTTTCATAGGCATAGGGTTTGTCTCTTAGGGTTTCTTTCCTTGCAGTTTAGCTGCAGGCAAAACTGGAGTCTTTTCTCTCACATGACAGAATCAAACATGGCAGTTCCCTTTTGTGTGTATGTCTGTATGTGCGTTTATATCATACCCATCAAGGGGGTGGAGACTTAAATTGAGTCTTGCCTCACTGATGTAGTCTAATCAAAGCCCTGAAGCAATCTTGTCAAGTAATCTAACCAAAGTCCCCTCAACTGAATTTAATGCAGTCAAAGGGTATCACACCCAAATAAATAGATTAGTTTATAAACACAATCTTTCTCTTTTGGGGATCATAAAATAATTTCAGCCACAAAGAATAAACAAGAAAAAGGGAGACTTGGGACCCAGGGAAGAGTGCATCCAAGCCAGGAGCATAATGAAGGCAAGTCCAAGGAATGGGACAACAGGCCTGAAAAGCACAGAGTCCAGATGGAAGCAGAGGGTTGGATGGCTCCAGAGGGGAGAACTCTGAAGAAAAGGCTTCTTTCATAGAACAGATAGTGTAACTGAGACATTAGAAAAACTTAGAAGTATGATAAAGAACGCAAGGGGAGGAATTGTGAAGGAAATAAAAAATTATACAGGGCTGAAATCATAGCACGCTGCTGTATTCTTCAGGGATGAATAACTATGTGGCCATAATAGCATAAATGCTACCCATTGGCCAACATTCAGAGTCAACCTAAAGGTTATACACAGGAGAAAATTTTAGTTATAGGACAGAATGTGAATGTTATCAACTTTGACAATGTAAAAATAAAAGTGCAGGATTCAGATGAAAGAGAGGACACATGAAGAAAGATGTAGGGGCATTAATATCTCTGTCTTACAAACCGGGAAGTCAAGAGAAATTATCTATAATTAATGGAACAAGAAATAGAGTTACAAAGGCAATCAACAGAGGAACAAAAGATAGTAATATATTTATTTCAGAGGAAGTGAGGACTAGAGATAGGGATATGTGTGAGCTAAATACTTAATCATGATAGCAGGAAGTCAATGGGAAATGTCTAAATTAGATATGGCATCAAAAAAGGAGCAGACACATAAATTTAAAGACATGGAGGTTGTTGCTAGAAAACAAACACAGAAAGCATTAAAAGTGGCAGCTTCTAGGCAGGGTATCAAACCAGAATACTTTGAAGTGAAATAATAATAATTTATGCTGGGACAAATCATAAATCAGGACTCTCCAGGATGTATGGCAACCCTTGTTAAAGGGAATTATTTTTAAGGGTTCTTTATTTTGTAGAATCAATAAGACTGTCCTGGAAAACCCATGGGGAAAGGGGTCTGAGGGATCTTCTTAGCATCTAGTATTTTTAATAATATGTATGTAGTACATTGATCAATGCAAAAATTCTTTTGGAAAAATGAAAGCTGATTTGGTCAAAGATACTAAGAGCTTACTATGAGTTTACTCTAGAATAACATTTTAACATGATATTCAAGGAGTCACTGTCTCAAACACTAGCAATGCTATCTCCAGATTAAGTTTTGGCCTATCATGGGCATACTGATCACATATAAACATGATATAGATGTTGACCCATTAATTTAAAAAGAAATCATTATTTGTTTAATTGAGGAGAAATTCATATAATATAAACTTAACCACTTTACAGTGACTAACTCAGTGGCATTCAGTACACTTGCAATGTTATACAAACACCACCAACATCTAGTTCCAAAACATTTTCATCATTCCAGAATAAAACCCAATAGCCATTAAGCAGTTAGTCCCTGTTTTCCCCTCCCCACAGCCCCTTGCAACCACCAAATATGGATTTACCCATTCTAGATATTTTATTTAAATGAAATCATACAATATATGACCTTTCATGTCAGGGTATTTTCACGTGGTAGAAAATGTGGTTGGAAGCAGCTCTGGAACGATAATCTTTCAGTATCACAACCTTAGCCAAGAGTCTTCCTCACCAGTGCTGTTTGATAAATCTTGGTGAAAGATTGCAGAATTTAGGTAATATGTCCACAACTTAGACTGAGCACCAAGAACAGTAGAGTTAGTTCCTTTTATTGATTGCATTATTACAGGTAGTGTGGCTTGATACCAGCAAAAGTGGGTAACACTGACAGTATTATAAGCCAGGCAGCCACTCCAATCTGAGCATATGACAAGGCCCTACCATATTTATGTTTGGTTTTTGGGTTCTTATATTTCATGATACCCACGGTGCTATGTACTGGTTCAAACACAAATCACTTCCAGCTAGCTTGATTTTAAAAGGGGGGATTTACTCCAGAAATAATCAGTCTAATGGTCATTGGGAAAAAAGCACCCACAGCACCCAAATTGGCACATTTCAGAGAGATTAATTCACTCTCGATATGAATTCCAAATTCCTGGGGAAGAAACCCACTCTTCACCTAATAATTACCTGTGTGCAGAGGGTCACAACCTGAAGAAGGCAACAAAGAAAGGAGGTTCTAAAGTAAGAAGGGCCAGTGGCTGTTTAACCTCTTTCAGCTATTTCCAGTGACAGACATGAAGCTCATGATTTCACAAAGTAGTTCAAGTTATTATTTGACAATTCTCTTGTTAGAAGTTTCTAGCATAGCAGTCAGGATCATAGTTTTGGAGTTATTCTGGACTCATGTCCTGACTGAACTGAGTCACTTGGATTGAGCTCTTTGTCTCTTGCCATGCTACATCTGATTCGACCACCAGAGCCACCAGTGTGGAATTCCGTCACCTTTGTCAAGTTCCTTAGTTTCTCTGAGACTCAGTTTCCTCACCTATAAAATAGGGTTAATAACAGAGCCCTTCTCATGGGATTGTTGTGACATTTAGATGAGATTCACTAATTTAAGAACTCTGCTTAGTGCTGAACACAAAGTGTTTGAGAAATAGCTATGATTAGTACTTTAATTTTTCATATTACTTGTAATACACTAAACTGAAATATACCTCTCTTGAACTTCTACCTATTGAGCCATATTCTACTGTCTGCAGTCACACAGGCTAGGTCTGCTTCTGCATGACAGCCCTTCAAAGATTTGAAACCAGACTTCTCAGTTTAGAATAACTGCCAGATGCAGGACAATATAGGAGTCAAAATAGTGGCCTTTGGATTAGGGGCTTGAAGTCTGACCATTGATAAACCATTCACCAGTCATGGGACCTCAGACCTCTACTTACTTTCTCAGAAATTCAGATTTCTCATCTGGGTACCAAAAATAATTATATAAACCTCACGAAGTTAAGAGTTAAATGAGATGATACCAGCAGTGTTCCAGTACTAGAGTAGACCCTTAATATTTATAATACATGTTTTCTTTTGTTTTATTTTGTTTTGTTTTTGTGAGGAGAAATATCAATGTTTGACTATGGTGGACAATGAATGGTGGATTCATTATGAATTTGATAAAGATAGTTCTAGAGAGCATTAGAATTCTCTCTTTATCTGCAAAATTTACCAGTCCTTTGTCCATTTCTTCAGGGCCCTGTTCTCTGCTGATGACTGATTATAGTTTGAAATGTTATCACTCCAATTAACATGATTGCACTTTAACTGGAATACATAATGGCAGCTATTGCCAGGCCTTGAGTAGGATATTGGAAGAGGAAGTCTTAAGCTGAAAGAACCAATAACAATATGTAAATCAGTGGCTTTCGAATTTTATTGTTTCAGAATCACCTGATTCAGAAAATCTGGGTAGGATCATCCCCAGGTAATTACGGTGAAAACCAGAATTTGAAAATCAATGTTGTAAGTCAGTGATTCTCAACTTCTCTGGGCCATTGGAGTCATCTGTAACATCCTAAAATACTAAAGCCCAGGCATCATCCCCCAAAATAGTTTCAGTTCGTCTGGGGTGGGTCCTGGGCATAGATATTTTTTAAAGTTCCCCAAGAGATTCTAATATTCAGTCAAAGTTGAAAATCACTGATGCATGTCTTTCTGCACCCAACTAGGCTAGGATGAGTGATATGTGGGGACCAAGTAATATAATCCTCCAACAGGCTCCCAAATTGCTGGACCTACCTGTCAAAGCCAAACTCCCTTTTGAAAAATTCTCCACCTCTCTGCATTTTTACATCCATTTCCTCTGTTCACTGCCAGGCCTGAGACTTTGTTGAGTGCTATGGAATAGCTGTTATGCTTCTCTCCAGGTGGGTAAAATGTTTCTGAAATATAATTTTCAGAGTACAATAAAGCAGAATACATTATATATGTATAAGTTAGTAGTAGTCATAATAATAATGAAGCTTCAAAGGGCTCTTACTAAAAATGGTTTGACTTTCAAAGAGGCCAGAGTAGTTTAATGTAAGGGTATATTACCATTCTAGTGTAGAAATCTGCTGGTGTGGCATCTACTGATGAAAATACTCGTTGCGAGTACTTATTCAGTAGGTGTGGTAATCAAATACTACATTTAAAGAGTGACTTAAACAGTGGCCCACGTTCTGTTTCTAAGGGTTATTCATCTGCATTTAAATACTAAAGATATAAAATCATGTCATTTCAGATTTTTCTAAATCCAAGTCAAGGAAGATTGCTCTTGTTCTTGTTTCTACTAATGAAGTTTACAAGAGAACAAGACAGAATAATGATGGTTTATTTTTTCAAAGTCAAATGTGCTGTGTTACCTGGGCTCATCTGGGCACAAGAAACAAACATTGAAGGTATCGTACGTGCTGTGGGCGAGGTGAGAGCAGAATCTCAGTCCTGCAGCCATGTCTCAAAATTACCTGTAGGATGCTGAACCAGGAGTCAGAAGAGAAAGCCTAATGGAGCTGGCTTTGCTGAGCCAGGGGAGTTCAGGGTCTGGAAGGTCAGTCAGGATCTGGTGCTGCCCTAGAAATCAGGTCATCTCCTCGTGTGAGCTCAATAGGCTACTTGAGCTGGAAAAACAGGCTTCTTTAGCCGACTTTGGCAGAATAGTGTAAAGGGGACTATCTAGCCTAGAGATATATATGGACTGGGATGGAAAAACCATGCCAAATGAGGCTGCTTCAGGGATCAGCTTCACTCATCATCTCTCTCTCTCTCATGAATCTCCACTTTTTCTTCATTTCTGCCCTGTTTTCTTCTAATTACTGACTTGCCAACTCAACCCAAACTTAACTGGTCTAATTGGTTTGGCTAATAGTCCTACTGGTTATTGAACTTAGTTCTTTG
Organism: Tolypeutes matacus; assembly: GCA_026826555.1. Lineage (NCBI taxonomy): Eukaryota > Metazoa > Chordata > Mammalia > Cingulata > Chlamyphoridae > Tolypeutes > Tolypeutes matacus. The sequence goes on from JAKSZT010053881.1 coordinate 442,064, forward strand.
CACCAGTGATCTCGTGAATTACCAGCCAGCCAATAGATAGTTCCCTGGTACAATTTTGTGGCTATCCCTGCACAAAGGGACCAGCCCTGTTTTCTGAAGCAGGGGATTATGGATGAAGTAGAGTCAACTAGAATGGAAAGTTGGGTATAGAAGGCATCATGTTTTATATCCTCTTAAAACCATTAATGCTCTTTCTTAATCTTATTATTCCTGACCAAAACAACACACTAATCTGTATGCCTTTTCAGTTTCTTGTCACACATGGCTACTACTGTCTTCTCCTTCTGTCAATTGACTTTTTCCATTTTTGCAGTTCAATCACTTGATAAAGAATATCTGTTTGGTCCAGATGACAATTATTTGTCCCTATTTGGCAAAAGTCTCTTTTAACGCCACACTATAGGCTACTGGTGAACCAATGAATCTGCTACCCCTGAGCCAGGTATCTTCCCCTGACATAATCAGTTGGGTCCAAGGTGGGGTAGGGTATCACATAGCCACTTACGAGTACCTTAAGATTTCTTCATTTAGGTGGAACCAAGTAAAGAAACACTTCATAGGGGAGTTATATCAGACATTATTTCGGTTGTGGGCAACAAGATCAACCGAATTCAAGTAAAAAGAGGTTTATTAAAAGGTATTCAATAGTTAACAATATCTCAGATAGGCCCCCAAAAAACAGGCTTGGATGATATACCATTAGGGATAGAGCAGAGTAGAGAGATACCTAACCACTGGGTGCTGTTCTGGAAAAACTTAACTGCTATTAAACCTGTTCCACTTGATACTAACTACGGAAATTCTACCATGGCTTCCCCGCAGGACCATAAGAGGCCTCTGTCACTGGGTTTACCTGGTAATCTGATCTCACTTCTGACATCTGCTACCTCATAGAACTCACCTCCACTTCCAGGACTCACAAGAGGGATTCTATTTGGCAGAACTTTGATCATGGGTGAAACCTTAGCTACGAAGGATTTGGGGGAAATATATGTTTTAGTTTTCCAGCCTCTGTGATTAAGAATCAAGTTAGTCAACAGTTCAAAATGGGCTGAAAGAGCCAAAATACCGAGTCCACCACAAGGGAACTATGATATTTTAACATTCCAGCTTCTCATTCAGTCAGTCGAGAGCACTGTAAAGAATGCTTTTTTTGGGGTAACATTCAGGGACGTACTCTCTCGCTGGTCTCCTTCTAACAAATGTGAGCTGTCTGCATTGGCCTAGTCAAACTTTTACTTCACTTACTCCTTTCTTCATGTCTTTGCTGAAATCTTTGTACCATCCTTTGGAAATTCTTGCTTCTTCACCACAAATCTGTGTGCACCATCAAATTTCAGGATCCAGCTTCTACCTTGCTTCCTCTAAGATATCTGCCTTCCTAAGTAATACTATTATATTGTGATCACTCCTTCAATCCAAAACTCCTCATTCTTCCTCCTCAATGAATGCTATTGGGTTTATAAGAATCTTTCAGGAGCATGTTACACTGTTCTTGCTACCTCCACCCCCACAATGGAGTGGACATAGAGCACTCATACAATAGGTCCTTAAAATTTAAATACTGGTGATTTCAAATACAACTAAGAGTAAGAGGAAAATTCCTTTTAGAGCTAACAAGCCATTGGCCTGAAATAAAATTCATTCAGTCCAAATTAGAATTTTCCATATGTCTTAGAATCTTGGGAAAGCAAATTAGCCATTTACAAATTCGAAATAAATGGCAAATACACAATGGACTGACCTGCCTTTTTAACAAGTTTCTGACAACATTTAGGAAGCTGTCTGTGAAAGGTAAGGGGCCAGTATGGGGATGTGAGTGGGGTATATGGGAGGAGGGCAGGAAGACAGTGGCAGAGGGATATTTGTGAGCCTGGGCAGATTGAGAGGACAATCTCATTCATGAGGACATGACTAAGGGAAATATCAGGATATTCAACCCTTTTATCAAAAAGTTTCCAGGACTCTCTTACTGCAGAAGAAAAAGCACATATACGGAGAAACAAAGTGGGTAGATTCAAATAAAATAAGTCAAGTAAAATAAAATAAGTACGAGGACATGGGTAATGTCATCTATTAAATATATTCTGTTCACAGCCCCTGGCATAGGGACATATGTGAATAAACTGATTAGTGCATATTGATTGATTATTACCTCATGAACCTGAAACTTGTTTCCTTTCAAAATTTGGAAAATGTTCTCCATACTAGGCTGAGTAGTAGAAAGTCATCCAATATGATTCTGTTCATGTATGCCTCATACATATGCATCCTCACTAAACTCTTCCCGTTGTCACTGCTAAACCAGGCCCCCCACTCCCGCCCCACCTTTTCCAAGCCAGGAACACCTGCTATCCTGGGCACTCTCTGCTGCTGCCACATCTTGCTGCGTAATTCCATTGTCAACCTCACTGCCTGGCGTGCATGCCATTCTCCTTCACTGGAAGAAGGAATGTTTAATTATTTTTAATCAGTGGACATGGCATCTTGCTAGACAGCGACACTTGGGGGATCCAACACCATCTGCCTTCCACCAGGCGCCAGCTGCTCTGGTGGATGTTGGGAGAACACTTTAGGACATGGCCTTCCGCTGCCAGGCGCCTACAAGCCGCTGCCTCTCGGCACATTCTCGACCGTGAGGCCGCCACTTGGGTTCATTCCCTGTCACGGTTCGCCTCTCACCCTTGCTACCCCCCCCCCCCACACACACACAGAGGTGCTCAGCAGCCTCAGCGCCCGGAAGAGTTCCCAATGGGCCTGCCAGTAATAATGGGGTGTCCAAATATAAATGTCACCCTAACCCAAATGGCCACAGAGCCTTCCATCACCATTAGTCAGCCTAATGGATCCGCTGACTTCAGTCCCACAGAGAACGGTTACTGCCTTCGCAGCGGGCCGACCCAGGGAGAGCAGTGTCAGCCAGCTGCTGAGGAAGAGGGGACAGAAATGCCTCAGATAACTCGCCGGGCTGTCCAGGGTGCGCGGGGCCCTGTGCATGAGCTCCTGGTCATCTGCTCTCTGCAGGTTCGTGCCACAGACCCTTCCCTTCCACCTCCTACCCTCGAGGCAGTTCCTGGAGGCCCCCACAGCTGCGCCGACACTTTCACTCCTGCAAAGCCGTTTCGTTTGCTGCAGTCGCTTTAGCCGCACCGCACGGCCCCTGCCGGGGACGCTTGCCACCTCCTTCCCAAAGAGCCCAGAGGACTCCCAACCTAATTCCACACTGTGAATCTAGGCCCCCAGGTTCTTTCACTCGCACCCCTGCCCCCAACTTTGCAAAAAGCCAAAGTAAGCAGCTCCAATTTCAGCTTTTATTTTCATGCAAAGTGAAAGAGAACATCGCCTGGTACTGGCTGAAGGGTAGATAATAGCCCCAGCTGTGCTTTCTCCCGGAGTCAGTTTCATCTCCCCCCAGGAAAGCAAACTGTTTTTGTGCCTGGGGGAAATTACGGAGACTCACACTTTCATCCAGAGAGGGACAAAGGGAGAGGTCAGGTGCTGAATCTGCCCGGAATGGGGACGTGTGAAATGTGATTAACCCAGAAAGGAGCCAGACAGAACTCGGCTGGGGCCTCTCTTGTCCCTGTGTGTTTTCCAGGGTCAGAGCAGGAGGATGAGTCAACAAAAGCATTAAATAAATATTTTCCCATTTAACCCACATGTTAATACATATTTTCACAACCCCAATAGCCCTGATTGAATCGATAGTGCATTAGCCGAAATAATGAATGTAGTGCATATCTGTTGAATTCTCAGCATTCGGGAAAAGAGAGGGAGGGAGGGATGAGAAGGGGAAGAGGTTTAAGAATAAGCATGTAGCAAGCACACTGTGCCCCAGTCCATCAGCAGCACTGCTGAACCTTTTGGGGGCCATCAGATAAGCTCGCTTAATGTTATTTCTCAGGCTAAATACAAACCACCGGTGCCTGTAGAATTAAAGTCATCAATAGCTGAGCTCTCCTGCATTTACAGGAAGACACAAGTAAAATTCCTACTGATATGCCCATCAGAGTTGGAAGTTCTCTGTCCCTTTTCAGACAGACAATCTGTAAAATCTCTGCGTGGTAAATGAAGCTAGAAGTACATTTGTCTCTTTGTCTAAATATGTAATGCCAATTTCATTTTCAAGCAGTATGCCTGGGCTGCATTCATTATTGTGTTAGGGTTTTGTTTCCACCAAACCACCCCTCCCCAGCCCCACTACTTGGACAACTTGTCTCTGGTTAGAGATGTGTGCTGAAAACAGATACCGTTTGAAATTGACTGGAGATGTATTAAATAATCACATGAGAAATTCCAGGAAAAAGAGAGTCAATTATCAAAAGTCTAACACTTTTCAAGACAGGCACTGATACTTTAAAAGTATTCTTCATATGTGAATTATTTAGTCCTTTGTGACTAAGGAAATCTTTGTGTGCACTGGGGGGAGGGCAGGGAATGTACAAAACTGAAAAGAAAAAATACAATATATGGCACAGCGAGAACATGTAAGTTAGAACACCTGATTACTGAATCAAATCTTGATTACTCTCCTATAGGAAGAATCTGTAGATATTTTCCCAAATACCCCTAAAGGATTAACATAATCAGCTATCAAGTACCACGGCAGCTACTTCACAAAAATGTACTTAAAATGGCACTTATCTAGCAGTGGGAAACCCAGTTCTGAGAGAAGGTACTTCATATATTAAGGCTTTAAATAGTTTTCTTTTAGGGCCCTCTTCACTAAGAAACAGCTGCTCTGGAGGTTGGGGGGTGGGGTGGGGGTTGAGCATTGCCAGCATTAGTCAGCCAGAAAGAGGAGGGGCTCCTTGTGCCTGAGCAAGGCTGACACTTAGGGTTGAGAAGGAGCTCACCTTCTAGTGAGTTTCCACCTGATTCTCTGGATGGAGAGGGCTGTTGAAATGCTCAGAATTAGGCTTCCAGAAAAGCCAGCTCAAATGGGATTACCTTCGAGGAGGGCTAAGAGAGTCACTAATATTGACCTTCAAAATCGAGAAGTGCCAATGTCCCCCAGGAAACTTCCCGAGAGGAGCTAATCCAGATTGTTCCTGATCAATACCCTCTTTTTCTTTATGACTCAACTCCAGCCACGGAGACTTTCAGGGGCCTTTGTACTACTAGGTAGAGCTCTCTCAAGCAAATGTATCAATTGACTTGCTTTAGAAGAGGAGGTTGAAAGGGCTGGTCCCTACAAGAATGGCAGCTTTGTCTCTCAGATGGGCTGATGGTCCACAGATGGGAAGTAAAATCAGGAAGCCTTGTCTGAGCACAGAGGGGTGCTCTCAGGAGAAGAAATTTGTATTTGAACTAGCTTTAAAAGTTTGACTACTCTCGCCTACTCCTTTCCTTCTACTCATTTTATGAGCAATATATATTCTGAGTGATCATCATACATATTCTGTAATTTTTCACTTAGAAAAATAGCTTTTGCATTTTACACAGCTTCGAATTCCAAAATTAGTTCAACATCTAGCAGTGAATGTAGAAATATATACCCCTTTCTAAGACATTCTTAGGGCTGGTATCGATTTATGCTACATCATGATTTTAGTCTTATGGGATAATCACCTTGTCAAGGCTATATTTATTGTTGTGGCTATTAAATCACATTAATTCCTTGGCGATTACACAAAGGCAAAAACTCCACAAACTGCAGCAATGACAGAATTCGGTTTTCCTCCCTAAATAAACTCAATTCAAAGATAGCCCTGTCCTACTTTTTCAATGGCATTCCAACTTTTTTTCCTTTTGCATATCTCACATTAGCATTAACTTTAGAGTTGCAGAAAGGAGGGAGGCTTTGCCGTAGATTTGAAATCTGGTGGAAAAGCCCCTTGAGGGAGAAGTATGATGGAGACAAGTGCAAATGGCAACACAGCATAGAAGCAAATTGCCCAGCAAATAGGACAACTTAGTTTCACAGAAGTATTTGCAGTGCTAACAAAAAACAAACAAACAAACAAACAAAAACAAAAACAAAAAAACAAAAAAACAAAAAAAAAAAGGAAAAAAGCAAAAATCATCCAATACTGGCTGCTCTTGATTTAGGTTGCTCTCAGTGGATTTCTATGGGAATAAGGATTCTCTCTGGTGCTCAGGGAGTTTGGAATAACACTGTCCAGATGCAACATGCCTCAAAACTCCTGAGGTGTCTTAGTCGTATGAAAGCAAGAAAATGAGCGAAGCGGTTTCTTACATTAGGATATGAGTTGATAGATGTGCGTGAAGCCCACGCCAGGTCCAGCATGGATACAAGAGATGACCTCACTCCTCGGTGGATACAAAGTGGGCGAGCAAGTGGCCACTGCAGCCCCTGCACGATTGGAGCTTGGAGAAGGCATTCCCTAGAAGAGCAAATGCTTCCCTGTTTCTGCTCAGCACCAAGTCCCATGACACGAAGATTTGGCATTAGCTGGTATCTAGGAGTTCTGGCTGGGGACAAGAAATATCTGAGTGAAGGTGGCTGACTTTCTTGGGTCCTTTGAAAAGATTCTGCTTTGTTTTCGTATTTTTAATAAAGGGTCAGATAGGATTTCATCCAAACTGGCTCACCTGTCTTCTTGCCTTGCTTATTGATTTCAGTTATTAATTTTGGGCTGACCTGTAGCTTACTTGAAGCCCATGTCCATGACCAAAAGACTTGCTTATATGCCTCTGATGTTCTCATTTTTATGAATGCCAAATACCTTTCGTCTACAACCCATACCTTAAATGAAGTATCCAGGCCAATGAGGAAAGAGAATAAGCAGGAATAGGAACGATGCATAAGGGTCACTTGGGATTCTTATGTTATTGGTTCATTTGGGACCGGTGAACTAGATCATACTTAATGGTGCACTAAGTTTTGACTCCAGTAGAAATGATAATAGATGCATCTTAAAATGTAGATGCCTCCACTGTAACAACACAGTAAAACAGTCCCAGAGATGGAAAAAAAACCTCCACTGACCTATCATGGGTTTTGTAAAAGAAAAAAATGAATACCTAGCACTTCATGTAGCTAGTTCCTAATTTAATTGTTTCTTGTAGTGTTTCGTTGTTGTTGCTTTTCTTTTCTTTTCTTTTCTTTTTTATTTTCTTATGAAGCATGGAGCACTTGAACTTTGGGATATATGATTTTCTTCTGCCTTCCATAACATCAAGGGAAGTAGCAGAACTATTCTTCTTTGAAAGGGTTTGCATTTCCCTTAAATGTGCCTGTCTTGGTAGTAAACTACTTTTCTTTTGATACCTCACATCACACTTCTTACCTCCTTCTTTAATTTTACTTTGCCCAGACATTTCCTCCAGGCCACCTTTCCATTTCCACTTCCCATCCCTTCAGACTTTCCCTACGCATTTTTACAGGGTGCTCTAACTCCAAGGGCTTGAATTTTATAATAGATGTGTTACTGAGCTGCCTGAATAGAAAAACCCTAAAATAGACTTCACCAGTGTGCCTTCTAGAGTTTGCGTAGCTTTTTATATTTATGATTCTCACCTGTATAATCATGCTAAGAAACAGCTTAGAATCAATTTCCCATGTGTGGTACTTTGGCCTCATCTGCCCCAGACCCTCTTTCAAACTGTTAACTTTTGAGAAAATGGAAGATGTTCATTTCCCTTCCATTCCTCCCTCCCCCTCTCCCTATTCTAGCTCTGAAACCTGACCCTTTCCATTTTCCCCAAACCTTTCTCTCTTTTTCCTGGACTCTTGGGGAATAATATGGACCTTCCTCTACTTAATAATTTTCCCTACTGTGGCCAAAAGCAGATCATAATGCACTACTCTGGCATGCTGTCGCTCTTTCTCTCTCTCACCTAGTTTTACATTTCCCCACCTGTTTTTCTTGGTACTCAAATTTTCCAGGAATTCCATGAAACCTTCACTCAAGCTGTTCAAGTGTATATTCCTTCAGTCTGCCAAACAGCTCTCTCTAGGTGTGTTTTCCCCAAGTCCCCAAGTACTTTGCTAACGAAACTGCTGAACGGGAGCTAATTTATCACTCTGTTATCACTATATTAGGGCATGAGAGAGCCATATCTAGGATGAATTATGGAGCCAGCCAGTGTCCCATGCATCCTGTATGTCAAGGTAAGCAAGTGCTGTGTTGTGTTAACTGCCAGCCTCCTAAACAGCTGACATTTGTTATTTTAATTAATAGTTTACTTTGCTGAAATAAGCTTCTGTGAGAAGCTTTGGCTTTTTATTAAATCTTCACTGCAGCATTGTTTTCCCCAGATTGGGAGACAAAAGCTAATTTTCAAAACTGCTTTATCCTGCAAGGTCACAGTCAACAGCTTGTGTGCACAACATCTGCTTCTGTGCCACAGATATAAGTAAAATTTGCTTTATTTTGAAATTTAAATTTACTTTTAGTTGGAGAAAAATGATGAATCAGTCATTAAATAGCTATTAAGTGATGTTGATTAGGAAAGACTTTTTAACCAGTCATTTTGTCTCACAACTGACGCTGAAATTTCTCCGACCTCAGCATTCCACTTAGACATCGCAGGGAACTGTGGTCACTGGCACATCTGGATCTGGACCAACTTGTCTTTTCATTAATGCAAATCATTATTATGTAATTACTCAGCCTGAAATGTAGAGATCATTGATTTCTTTTGCCCAGTAGCAGTATTTTTAAGTCACTGATGACAAAGGGAACTTTCAGGACACTCCAAACTATACAAATTAGCTCCAGTTCAAGAAAGTCAAACTTACTTAAAAGGTTCCGACACTAAATTTAGTTCCGAGATTTTTCTCTTTACTTGGAATAAATTAACCAAGGGAAGTTGGTTCCTTCGTGTTGCCTTAATTACTTTGGGTAATGTATTTTACTCATCACATTTCCAAGACAATAACACTTGAGTACTTGAGTGCTCTTTCCCCAAATGGACTTGTGTTCTTCTGCCCTTGCACATGTTCCATACCATGTCCTAACTCTCAATGGGACCGTTGCTTTTCTGAGACTACCAGTAATTCCTTTGGAGAGAGAGATCCTAATTTGAGCAGTCTCACATTCCTCTGATATTTCGGGTCTTGTATCCTTGAAGTAAGAGATGTCCTCAAACTTTGACTTTCAATAAACAAATTGTCTTTTGAGTATGAGATCCTCATCTCTTTGAACCATAGAGGCTACTGACTTTTTAAAAAATATTTTGTGTAGATTGGATGATTAGCCCCAATTCTTTACCCATCCCTGAATCTATATCCCTGCCTTGGTCTCATTGTGGGAAGAATTTTTCCTTATCCTTGATTTTGGACTCAACCTTGTGACTTGTTTTTTAGCAAATAGTATGTCAGTGAAAGTGACAATGAACCAGTTCCAAGCTGAGGCTTCAAATATCTCTCTACATTTTTGCTTGGTCACTTGCACCTCTACCTTGCCAAGAGAAAGTCATGCCTTGGCTAGCCCACCTATATAAGGAAGATGAGAGACACTAGAACAGAGTTGTCCCAGCTGAGCCCAGACTAGGTCAGCTGACCTCCAGCCTACTTGCAGTCACATGAACAACAATTATTGTTATTTTAAGTCTTCAAGTTTTGGGGGAGTTTGTTATACAGCAATAGCCAATTGTTACACATGTTGTCTTTTTTTATTCCAGCATTTTTAAGGTACAATAAACTGCACATATTTAAAGGATACAATTGATAAATTTTGACAAATTTATACACCCATGAGTCACCACAATCATGACAAATGAACATATCCATCACTGCCCAACATGTCTTAAACTTTTGTAATCTCGCCATCTTGCTCCTCTACTCCCTTCCATTCCCATTTCCATCCCCAGGGAATGTGTTATTTAGTGTGCCTTTGTGTTTGTCTATTTGCTTGTAGTATACATTTAACAGTTTTTATGTGGGTTATTCTCTACCATCCCTAGTTCATACGTAAGCACTGTGCTCAGATTTAGTCATTACTGTCTTAAGAAACCCACTGATCAGATGGAAATCTTTGGTAGGAAGAAATCAGAGAGCTGATCCAAGAGCATGAACTTTGGAATTTCATGAGAGTATTTGGATTCTAGCACTGATATTTAATTACTCTGTGATTTAGATCAAGTAGACTAAACTCTCTGAGCCCCAGTTTGCTCAAATCAAAAATGGTGATAAATATACCTATCCTCATGGGCTATTTTGGGGACCAAATGAGATAAAGCATTAAAAGGGCTTAGCATAATTGACAAATAGCATATTATCAGTACACTGTAGCTGCTATTATTTAGCTTCATAATGTCAGAAAAGCTGCCACTTACGTACACGACAGAGACTAGAGCAGCAACTTGCACTGTACCTGGCACATAGTAGCCACTAAAAATAGAAAAACACTGGTTGGATAAATGAATGAACAAATTGATTTCAACGTTTATTTCTTTGGCTGCAACAAGGCATTTCACTTTGAAAAATGAGAGGTTCATTACATTGAGTCAAGTTGATACTTCTCTCTCATTTTTTAATAATCTTACTCTAAAATTTTATACTTAACATTTGCTATATTCCCTAAGTCATTCTGTGCAGACTCCTCACAGAAGCAGTAGCGATTACCTTAGGAAAGGGGGTCCCATGCCCCAGACTGGTACCTGTTGCTTATATTCTAAGGTGTAGGGTCACTCACAGCCTTTTCTGGGAGCTTGCACTTGTCTCAGGTTTTCTTCCCTCTTCTTCCAGTTCCACCTTCTTTGCAAAATCAAAATAAAGAAATAATAAGAGAAATAAAGGGCCATCTTTCTGCTTCTGGTGGGGACTCCAGGACGCAGGGGACAAATTGGACTATCACAGATATGATCCCGTTCTTATTCTGTCTCCCTCTGCTGTTTTTGACCCCAAAAGGCCTTCTAGTCTCTGCAGATGATCTCTTCCCAACATTTGCGGAGGTCGTCTCGAGCATCCTGCTGTTCTGCATCCATCCTAGGCCCTTTAGGAGAAGGCTGCTTCCCATCGCTGACCCTGCTCGTGGGCTGCCAGCCTCAGGTCCTGACACCTGGCTTTAATCACCCATTTTCCTGAATGTGATCCTCAGAACTTTTCCTTAGCAATCACCTTCTGGCTCCATGAACCTCATTAAGGGAACTGATGCTCCCTCCTCACCTAAACACACACAGACCCCAATTGGGGGTCTGCAAGGCTACTTTGCCACCTCACAGCTCAAAGGTGCTTTTCCCCAAGCCAGACCCTTCCTGGGCCAATTATCAAGCTCCAAATCCCACCTTCCTATAAATGTGCTTTTGTGATGCCGGGGCAGGGGCTCTGAAAACTACAGTTCCTGTTTGTCAGCTGACGTCCTGCTTGGTTCCACCAATAGGAGTTTCTAGAAGGTGACTGGCAAATGAGAGGCATGAAAAGGGACTTGCTTCTTCCTGTGTGTTTGCTTTTGCTGATGGCATTGCCCCATCAATGCCCTCAACACCCAACAGCAGCGGTGGATTCCAGGTTCCCTCTATTTTGCTAGCCTCATTAAGCCTTTCCAGATAGGAGCAATAGCCAGGCACTTCCAGCTCTGCAGGGCCCTTTCTGACCTTCTAGCTTTTGATAACTCCAACCTCTTCCCTTAGTTCTCCCAGCCTTCAGGGTGGTAACTGCTTCTTGTAGTTATTATTTTCAGTTTGCTTTTACAATCCTTCAAGACTCCCAGACCCTTCCTGCCTTGCCTCACCTCCCCTACCACCCCCACTCCTTCACCCCCCAATTTACTAACCAATACTGGTCTGACATATTATCAGAAATTGGATTTCCCAGAACAATGGCCCTGAAGGGAGAAAATACATTTGCTATGATGGTATCTGGTGTTAGTTTTTTTATTGCCATTGTAACAAATTACCACAAACTTAGTGGTCTAAAACAGGGGTTCTTAACAAGGGGTCTGTGAGCTTGAATTGAAGTTCAAAAAAACATTATTCTTGTGGGAATGTGTTGGTGCAGGTGTGATATATTTATCAAATAATACACAGTATAGTGTGAACTTAATAAGGGGCCCATTGTTTTCACATGACTAGAAAAGGAGTCCATAGAACAAAAAAGATTAAGAACCCCTGGTCTGGGAAGTGGATGTGGCTTAAGTGATTGAGCTCCTGCCTACCACATAGGAGGTCCCGGGTTCAGTTCCTGGTGCCTTCTGGAGAAGACAGAGAGCTTGATGGGACAGGCTGGCATGGTGAGATGACACAACAAAATGACACAAAGAGGAAACACAATGAGAGACACAACAAAGCAGGGAGTGGAGGTGGCTCAAGCGATTGAGCACCTTTCTCGGAGGTCCCAGGTTCAGTTCCTGGTGCCTGCTAAAGAGAAGATGAGCAGACACAGAGAGCACACAGCGAATGGACACAGAGAGCAGACAAAGACCACAAACAATGGCGGGGGGGGGGGGATAAATAAAAATAAAATTTAAAAATCTTAAAAAAAAAAAAAAAAAGAACCCCTGGTCTGAAACAATATAAATATATTCTCTTACAGTCCTGTAGAATAGAAATCTAACACAGGTGTCTCTAGGCTAAAATCAAAGTGTTGTAAGGGCAGTGTTCCTTTCTGGTGACTTTAGGGGAAAATCCATTTCCTTGCCTTCTCTAGCTTCTCCAGGCTGCCCCCTTCTTCTATCTTCTAAGAAATATTTTGCCTCTCATGTTACCGTTTCCCTAGTTCTTTGCAGTAGGAAGGGTTCTCTGCTTTTATACATTTATGTCAGTAGATGAGACCCACCTGTACTTCCCAGGATGATCTCCATCACAAGATCCTCAACCTTAATCACATATGCAAATCCCTTTGTCAAGTACAGTAACACGGTCATAAATTCCTGGCATTAGGACATAGACATCTTTAAAGGGCTATTCTGCCTACCACAGGGTCTTTCTGGTTTCCATCTGATCTTCCTTCTTTCTTGTTTGACATGCTTCCCCATCCTCCCCACAACTGAGGGTTTTGCTCAAATACTTGAAGCCTGTTTATGTGCTTTGAAATGACAACAGGAGATAAAGAGCTGGTGACTATTATACCAGTCAGTTCACCTCTCTTGGGGCCTCAGTTTTCCTATCTATAAAGTGGAAGGATTGATCATAAAAGTCCAACCTGGCTCTGAAGTATCAGGATTCCAGGGAAAGGATACAAGAGGCATCCTAATTACCTTAAGGGAAGAGAGTTAGGGAACAAAGCAGGCTGGCAGATAACTGGGGTGGTGAGGATGTCAACAATGTATTGGCGCCTGGCACAAAAGGCGCAGACTAAGGGCTTTCTGCTCAAGTTTTTCCTGTCCTGCTCTGACTGGTCTGAGTGGAGGCAGAAACAGCTCATCCAGTTCCTGTAGTGAGGGCAGGCAGGCCTGTCCACCAAAAAAGAAGTGCCATCTGCTGGAAGGCTGTGTTGGCAATTCTCCATGAGTGTGGCAAGACTTCAAAGACTGTAACCCTGTTCTCAGGGGCTCAGGAGTTAAACTGAAGAACTTCCTCATATGCCTTTCTTGCCAGGGCAGGACTCAGGGAAAAGGAGACGGAATGGAGTGGGGTGGGGAGCGGCTGGTTAGCTAGATTCTACCTACCCACCCTCCTTTATTTTTTGACAAAGAAATTGCAATGAGAATATAACTGGAGTTCCACATTCAGGATTTTTTGGACTCATTCCAAAACTCAATACAACTCTTTCTTTACTTTGAGACCAAGTGATTTCTCTGTGTTTTATTCCAACCATACTTTTATTTCCGGGCATAGAAGGGACTACCAGAGATCGCAGTGTCACTCCAAGTCTTTGAGCTTCTTGGGGGGAAGACAAAGTGGTGTTAAGCCTGCAGCTCTCTCAAGTCACCCACAAACGTGCCTCTTACCCACTGAAAGGTGCCTCAGAACCAGGTGGTTTATTTTTTTCCCATTTATGTTCCTTTGTCCTTTGAGTGTGTATGTGTGGATATGGGGGAACTAACCAGTGGAAGAAAACGAAAAACATGCTTTCCCCCTGATCTATGATATGTTTAGTACATATTTTCTATTTTTTAGGGATTTGTGTTTTTCAGTGTCAGGCTTCATTTCAGAAGGCATTGGGGTTGACTCTGTGATGATTTATTTGTGTGGAAGAGGGAGGTTATTGGTTTTTCCTCATTTATGTGTAAGGCCTCTCACAGGAAAATATTTTTAGAAACATTTTTATTTGTCTTCATATTTTTTCCAGTTGCGGTGTATTTGCGCACTTTTGGGGTCAGTTGCCTAGATCCCTTTGGTGTGCAAAGCTAGAAAAGAAATATTTAAAGAGTAGAAAATGTCCACGGTATCCGTCATGACATCATGTTTGTAGACATCATCTGATTAATAATGGAAGGATCCTGGTTTTCTTGGATGATAAGGTTGAACAGTAATGCTGAAAGGCTCCGCATTCCTTTCTGTTTTTCTATTCCACCTATATCCATTCACGGATGAACTCCACTGTTGACAGGTCTGATTTCCTTTCTGCTGCAGCAGGCAGCTCTGTTATCCTGCCTCAGGCTTGAACCTGCAGCCACTGAATCTTGTATCTGCTCTGCCTGAGGCCTTAACCTGCTGCTCCTCCCTTCATCCTTTATTTGTTCCTTCCTTGTGCCACCTGTTTGTCTTACCTGGCACTCTAAGAAGGCATCCTTCCATCTCCTTATTCCACCTCTACTATTAAAAATAAAAGCCCAGGTGGCTTTCTTTCACCTTGTGTGTGCTTGAATCTGCCCCAGCAGCTGTCGAGTTGCGTTTTCTTCAGATAGATGAATTCCAAAGCGGATTTCCATTTAGAACAAAGAGAACAGACCTCACTACAAGCAAGAAAGGCATGTAAGTACTCTGTGCACACTTAAAAGAAAAATTAATAAACAGGAGTAGTGATGTGTCCAACACCAATGACACTGAAAGCCAAAGGCCCTGGTAAAATCTCTTTTTAAGTACAGACTCGAAGCACAGCTCTTGTCGAGGCCAACAAATCCCATCCTGCTACCTTGCTAAATATACGACTCCATACATATCTTATTCTAGAATTGTGTTGTTCAATCTGGTAGCCACTTGTCACCTGAGGCTCTGAAGCATTTGAAATGTGGCTGGTCCAAGTGGAGATGTGCCGTAATGGAAGACACACACCAGATTTCAAAGACTTAGTATGGGGAAAAAATTAATGTGAAATAACTCATTGATAAATTTTTTATATTGAGTTCATAAGAAATGATAAAATTTTGGACATATTGGTTAAATAAAATGTGTTATTTTTGTTTACATATTCTTTACAACTCAAATGGGATTTTCCTGTATCTCCAGATTGCTTCTTTTTTTTTTTTTGAAGAAAATAAACTTTAAATTATGTGGCTTGTGTTATATTTCTGCTGGGCATTACTGTTCTAGAGTTTGGTTAAGGAACAACACTTGGGATATTGTTTTTCTACCACTTAGAAAGCAATTTTAAAATACCAAAATTAAGGAATTTATTATTCTTTATTTTCTTGTCTGGATATTTTATATGATATTGGGTCACTAGAAACAGTTTTTGTAAAATTTGGGCACATACTATTTTTAAAGGATTTAGTTAACCTCTTTAATAAAGGCTGGTTTCCATTTAGATACTGCTTTTTCCTCAATAGAGGCTGGTATCTTTCTTTTATATGCTGCTTTTTCTTCAAACAAGCTCAGTCTGTTTTGAGATTAGTTTAACATTTACAAGGTGCGGTTTGTATAAGAACTTACAAAATAATATAACCCCTACCCTCAAGGAGAATATACTCCTAATAAACAAAGACTGGCAAAGTCTAACTTCTACTGCTCATAAAACTTTAATAGATCAAGATGTAAGTGCTAAAAGGAAGAAAAGGGTATGGTGTAGATTATGTTGCCATCATGTTTTATAAGTTTTTTGATGTTGATTCTTGTAATAAATTTTAAGCAAAAGGAACGATAAAGCTTTGCTGCTACTGATGAAACCACATTGTTGACACAAATTACAGATTTGGGGAACCCCAAAAGATATTTTCCAGGGTCCGAAAGATGCTAATAGAGAACAGTTATATAGCATTTACTATATGCCGAGCCCTGTTCTAGATGTTTTGCAGATGCAAACCCAGCTAGTGCTCACAATAATCTTATGAGGCAGAAATAATTTTTATGCTCATCTTACAGATGGGGAAACTAAAGCATGGAGAGGCTAAGTAAATTGTCCAAGGCTATGCAACAAATGAGCCTAGGAACTAGAAATCATTCCATCCACAAAGGCTGGGTTTTAACCCCCACACCACACTGCTTCATTGATATGATATAAATGACTCAAATCATAACTCCTCCCAGCAACATATGCTAAACTTTGAAGGGCACCTGATATCTGTGGCACTATGTCTCTAAATTTCACTTTCACCTTGGTTTTATCCTACCACATCTTTTACCAGAAATTATTAATAAGTGAAAAACTGATTCACCCAGGATGCATCCTTCTTTCCCTTTACATCAGTATGAATTGGGCCCAAAACAACTAAAAGATAAGACACAAGTGGTATAAAGATGTGGCCTAGATAATTCACAAAGTGATCTAGAGTTTTCTGTACCTACTCTCTTTACAGCTCTTTAGCGAACACAGGCAAAATCCTACCTTGGCTCATGGATTTCTACAAGAAACTCATTTACATATCTGAAGAAGGAATGTGACTTTTAATGATCTTAATGGAAACTAGAAATATGTCATTTTCCTGATAAGTTGTCATTTAGGATGTTCATCTTCCTGGCACCAGAATACAAAGCATGTAAATCTAAGAACTGCTGCTTGTCATTAAAGAAACTGATGTGATTTTCCCAGCTTTTGCAACCTTTCCCATACCAATTTTTGTGCTACATGCTGGTTTGATTTCATTTTTTAACTCTGGAGTTTTGCTCTTAAAAACTAATTTCCAATGTCAGGCCATAAGAATTCATATAACTCTCAACACAAAAGCATATTATTTCAGAGAATACGCTCCCTGTTTGATCCAGGGATTCGTTCTGAACACGCCTCTGAACCACCTTGCAAAATCTTTAGCAATATTCTTGGAACCTTCTGACATTATGCTTAATTAAGGTTTACATGTTAATATTGAACAATAAAATGAAGATGGCATAATAACACAGAAAAAATAGAACCAAAGTAATTAGCAGCAATGATACTTATTCATTCAATTGTATCATTGCACATATGTGTCCTTGCCAATTTATATATTTTTCAAGGTATTAGTTATTTATATCTTCTGAAGCAGTATCTTTAAATACCTCAGGAACCATCTCCTAAACATCCCTAGATTTAATGAAAAGCTAGTGATTATCACCTTAAATAGCAACAGAGATGCCGCCCGACCTTAGAGAAATCAGTTAATCTCTAATTTCGCTCATCTGTGATCAAGCAACTACTATTTCTCACATTTTTTCTGAAGTTCATTTAAAATAACAAAACTTTGCTTTGTTTACATATTCCTTACAACTCAAATGGGATTTTCCCTTATCTCCAGATTGCTTCTTTTTTTTTTTTTTTTTTGAAGAAAATAATTCCAATATCATTTAAGATTGAAAACCATTAGGACAAAACTTAACAGATACACTAAAAATATGAAAGTTGTTTTAAAAATATGCTAGCAAGTGGGGGGGGGGAACCCAAGGTGTATGAGAGACAGAAAAATTACTTTACACATGTCCTTCAAAAAAGTTTAATACATAGTCAGGTCACATTACTGCACATCAAATTCTCTAGGTCTCTGGCTGCCAGTAGCAATTATCTGTAAAAGAACATGTTTTCCCCGGTGACTCGCTATCGGGAATTTTTGAGTATACCTAAGCATAGCCTTGAGCAAAACTCCTACGGGGCATATTTGGAATACAGGATTTCATTTGGATGCAATATTAAGGTTTCAGTGCAATATGTCTATCTATATATTTTTACATCTGTTTTAACATATTGATGTGTTTATCTGTTGACTTTAATTACATGATATAAGTATATATAAATGTAAATAGGACTCCTGAGCTTCCACCCAACTTTTGTCATGAGATATACAAATATATTTCCCTTGATGCCTAGATGATTTTATACTATAATGATGTCTTCTGAATTTTCATGATTAGTTTGCTAAAAAGGTGTTGGCCATTTGCAGATTGCTGAGGCACCAGATCTCATTCTCATCTGACCCGGCCACATTTCATTAGTTCCCAATGACCAGAGGTGTCTCAGCTTGTAAAATCATTTGTGTCCATCCCAACCCTGCATTTGTCATCTTTTAAAGGCAGTTAAAATGCTCAACACTGCTGTGCCATTATGTAGACCCTCCAAGAAGTGGAAGAATAAATGTTTTCAATTGATAATCATTCAGAGTTCTTAAAACAAGTTCAAATACTTGAAAGTTTAACTGCAATACCTTCTGTTCTAGGAGTTTTAGGCACTGGTTGTGCATGTTATGGTTTGGATCAGGTTTGCTCCCGTAATGAGATGATAGTTCCCAAGGATGTATTTTTCTTATATATAGAAGTCAAATGTTGGGCACCCACTGGGTTAGGATTTAGAAAGGAGCAAAAGGTGTTGTTAGCTCTAAAAAGGAGCATGCAGAAGAAAAGCTTAGTCTAAAAAGTTAACTTTAATAGTCAGCCCACCTCTTAGCAAGCTTTTGAGTAGTGCATGACAAATCCTTCTCTACATTTGATGTAGCCAAATTCTACATCTGAGCTAGCCAAAATGAAATAACTCACTTTTATGTGTTTTCACAATGAAAATGTGAGCCTCTTAGTGACAATAAAAGCTCACCTAAAGTGACCTAAAGAGACCACAATCCCATAACAATATTGATAAATATGTTGCCAGCTTGGTAAAGTACATCCTTTGTGAATGGATCACTGGTGGTCACTGAAATTAGCTAATGCTGACCTGGGTAGGGTAGGCAGGCAGGGTGCACAGTGTTACTCTAGGCCTCATAGACATTCAACTTAGCTGAGGGGAGATTTATAAAAGTACCTGACTTATCAACCTTTCAACATGGGGACTTCCCCAGGAGATTTATGAAGGTGAGAATCTGGCAGGCATGTTTATAGATAGCCTGGGATTTACCAAGAATATATCATCAGAGGGTTTCAAGTGATTCTTCTCTAAGGAAAAAAAGAAAAATTAGACATGAGAGTTTCCTGCACTTCCATATTGGTTGAGAAAAGCTGGAGAACATCAGTTTTTACCCTAATGCATAGTTTTAATGTTTGCAAGGGCCATGTAAACCATTTGGGATTTTTATAGAGCCATATGCACTTTTATTACTGCAAAAGACAACAGTGTTACAGTCATGATAAATAAAATTATTTGCAGGCCTATACGTGTGGGCAATCCAATAGTGTTGCATTTTAGCTTCTGTGGCCACAAAATGTAAACGAAGTTGTAACAGCAGAAATGTTCATCTCTTCTACTTGTAGCAATTCTCACAGAATCATGAATGCCTTTCTTCCTTCTTCCTGGATCTCTCCAAATAGATCCCATTTATCTGATTGGATTTCTGTCCCATCTTTATACATATTACAGCTAATTAGTACCCCCTGATGAGAAACAGTCCACTGATGGAAAAAGCAGTTAGATAAGATCTGCATTAACAAATGTAGTTCATTTAATATCATTTGTGCTGCTGCATTATTAATAATACATAATTACCCTGCACAGGCTGGAAGGGGAGAATAAAACTGTTCTTTAATTTCGTGGCCTTTGCAAAGAAATAGTATATTAGAGAGAATAAAAGAGTATTGGGCTATTGGTTGCCGTCCATCATAGAGCTTTGTGTGTCACACAATTTTATTAACTCTGGGTCTGGCTAGAAGTTCTGTATTTCAACACAATTGCAAATGACCTAGAGACAACCATTTTGGGGAATTTTGAAAAGGCCAACTTCTTGTTAAGAATTTTAAATTGGGAAGCCCAAAGGATGGCTTTCAGAAAGTCGAGATTTTCATCCTATCGAGAGTATTTCACTGCGATAGATAATGAATGTCTATCATTGTGGTTGATAATTAATGCTCCCAAATTTATTCTAACACAATAGGAGAAACCTGACTTCATTCTCTCAGTTCTCCTGAATTAGGGTGGGCTGGATTAGAAATAGATTCTTACATAAAGCCTGTGTTAAAAATAATAAAACCAGCAGTGGTGGTAGTAGGGCTAGTTTTGATCAGATCCCTACTTTATGGCAAGTTTTATTCATGCTCACAACAATCCTATGCTGGGGTTCCTATTTTGATAGTAAAAGTCATTCAAATTTGGCAAGACCTTACACATAATATTGAAAGAAAAATCTCCAGAAAAGAGGCCACACTTCCTGCATGTTTCTTCACTAGGCACTCTAGCTAGCGAAGCCAAGCCTCTTGAACGTGGTTGGCCAGATGGCGCAGGTGTGAATGCATGCAGAGAGCTTGTGTTTGCACAGGTGAGGCAGTCCAGGGACACAGACATAGCAGCTGGCCTCAGGAAACCGTGGATCACTCCCGATCCCAGGTCTGATATAGTACTGAAGGAAAAAAGGAATCCGGAAAAGGGCATATGCAGGCCTGAATATTTGAGGCATGTTTATTTTCTCCAATTAAAGCCACATATAAACAATTCTACTTCATTCATCAGTCCATTCATTTATTCATCAATACTTATTGAGTCCCTACTATGTCAGACATTTATGTGCAAGGGAAATAATAAGGATTCAAAAGAGGAATTCAAAATGTTCAGTGAGAAATAAGGACACTCCTGCTGTCGTCAAAGAGCATGCTTATTGTGAAATCAGACATAAAATTAAATAATTGCAGTTTGGTGTGTTCCAAGTACAATGTGGGTACAAAGGAGGAAATAGTCAACTCTGCTCAAGTGGGTCAGAGAAGGTTTAACCAAGAGGACATAAGCTGATTCTTGACCCCTGTTTTCCATATAGACTAGTAGGAACTTATTTTCTCCTTAGTTTTATAATCACTTTTGTTTTACATAATAAACTACAAATACTGTCTTTACCTAAATAGTTGTATTACTTGATAGCACAAAGCATCTTTCTTTTGAGGTTAAGGGGTATCAACATTTCAATATCTTTTTGAAACACCTTTAAACCAGGGATATGGAAGAATGGTTGATATACATGCTAACAATCATGATAAGGAGAGAAGAAAGATGGCTATGGTGTTCATTGGTAATAGGGTTTATATATAATTAGTAGGATACCAGTATAGGATCTTTATTCATACTAGATTTTTCCCCAGCACACAGATACCATAATTTTCAAATACAGATGATTGTACTTTTCCCCAAAGTATTTTAATGTCTACAAGGTGCAGGACAGACTAAAAGTCCTCTGAAAGTTAAGATAACTTCTGTACTGTCATAGCAATTAGTTCAGGTCTTAGTGCATCTTATCCGTCTAGAATTTCCATTGTCATCTACTTCTCCTGCTAACAAGTGGGCACCCAACTCCTCTTCTCAAACTTGAGGCATTGCTGCATTACAGAGACAGTCATAGTGTGGTTGAGACTACCAAATCTTCATGGAAACTCATCCCCACTTCCTCTTGGGCACCCAGCTAGACTATGTTCCTTCCTCTCCTCTGAAATTAGATAGGGCCTGCAACGGAATTCCAGGCAAAGAAATGTGAACAGCAGTGACATGCTCCACTCTAAAGTCTAGCCCCTAAAATTTCCTGCAGGCCACCCTCCACTCTCTTTCCTTGCCCAATGCCAAGAAGTGAAATGGAGAACTCTAGGCCCTCCAAGACAGCAGAGGCTCACTATGGAAGGAGCTTGGGCCACCGAATCACTGCTTGGAAGAGAGCTTTCCAGGAGAGTACCAACCCAGGAACGCCTGTTTTAAATTGTTGCATAATCAAGAAGTAAACATCTATTGTGAAATTTTAAGGTTGCTTGCTTTAGCAGTTATCCTACCTTAAAACATGTAAGCTCTTCAACTCGATGACCTTGATAAGTAGTTTGGAGGGGTATGTAGGGCAGAAAATACCTGAGGATGTTGCATGGAACAACACTACTATGCAAGGCGGAGATGGGGTGGCATTGAACACCAGTATTGTGGAGCGGGGGGGATAGCATTGATCACCAGTCTCACGTGGGGTGGGGAGAGCATTGAATACCACTATCATTCAGGGTGACACAGAGCTTCCTCAGCTTAAATGTCAGTTCTTCTTGTAAGACTTCCCTAATCCCACTATCCAATTGGGTTTCTTTAGACTACTGTGCTTTTCCTTCATAGTCCTTTAGATATATAATTAAATATTGGATTTGTTTGAATACCTGTCTTCTTCCCCATACTATAAACCTTCTTGAGGGCTGAGACTGCTTCTTCCATCACTGTATCTCCTGTGTCTAGAACAGTATCTGATATATAGTTGGTGCTTATCAAATATTTGTTCACTGGCTAGTTCTCATCCTTTTTGTTATTTATTCCATCTTGGTTTTTTACTCTCCCAACAGACAAGAGACTGGTATTTTAGGAGGTTACATTCAATGACCTGTAAACCTCCTTCTAATTATAAGAGACTAGGATTTTTAAATCCTCATTCCCAATAAACACTACTCCCATACAGCCATAGAAAACAAACGCACACACATAAACTACTACCACTATATATGCACACAGATATCCTAGAAACAATTTCATACAGACACTTGCCAAGAGCCAACCCTTACCACACATACAGCCATAGACATTCATCTGAAGACATACATAAAATAGCCAGACACCAAGAAATGAAATATCTCCACAGACACATGCTCTCCACTATTGACACATGCTCAGACAAATACACATACACACACACACACTTTAAAATCATTTAACACCTGTCATTTGGGTGACATTTATTCTATGCTTTCCTACCTCATCCAATAAAAGGGAAATGCATAAATCCAAAATTAAAATAACATTCTCACCTCCATTGTCTATTCTTTTTTTGGAGCTGCTCTCTTTAAATCAGTGTCCTCTGTGAGAAGAAGAAGTACACAGGGCACAGAGGGGAACAAATGTCTCTCCTCAAGTCATCAATTATTCTGTAATTTACATTGCAAATGTTATCAAAAATGCAAATATATGTGACATCTCTAATTGTTTCTAGATCATATGCGAAGATAAACATTGGCTTGTTTAAATCATATTTCTAAGAATAAGAGAGCTGAAGATGTCTTGTTGTTATTCTTTATATTTAGAGATGCTTAGAGAAAACTACAATAATATTGTTTTAAAAAGTTACCCATCCAAATTAATATATTCAACACTCAAATGATAAGATATTTTGGATTAAAGAATATGACAGACAATGTCACAAGACAGCAACATGTGAGGATTATCTGCTAATATTTAGCCCTATGATGGGGAAAGAAGGGATGGGAAGATAAACAAGAATAACAGTAAGAATAAGCAAGTCACTACCAGGTATTCTCAAGGAACTCTCAGGATCAGTTCTGGTCTTCTCTTCTCTAGCCCTCCAGAAGTTTACAAACATAACCTCCCCACCTCTGAGTAGAACTTATTGCTCCCTCCACTTCCTTGATTACCCACCCTGATGCCCACTTCACTGTCAGAGAATATTTAACAGCATATGGTCAATCACTTTCAGATGCTGAGTAGGCAGCTCAAGGCAAGGTGAGAAGGACCAGCAGCCAATTGTGCCTGGTCTTTTGCCCCAGACATGGCCTCTGTCTTTTGTCCAAGAAGCCCCATCCATGCATATCACAAAGTTGCTAGGACACGGGTCAGAGCCTGACTTAACAGTACATGAAGTGAATCACACCACTGTCTTTTCACCATTGCTGCAAATCCAGATGGACATCCGCACACCCGCATTTTACATAGAAGCCCAGGCTACCACGAGCACAAAAAGGATCATTCAAGCAGATGGTATATGGAAGAGAGGAGGTGGCCCCTCACTATGGTGGTTAGAAATTGTCTGTATGAAAGACTCAGGACTTCACTGAGCATCCATGTCTGGAGCCACTTCCTCCCCACCTCTGCCTTTCTCCAGCACCAGCTAGCAACCAGGTTTGCATAGATTGTGGGGCCTGGGAAATCTATTTTAGAGCAATGGCAATGCCAAAATGTTACCCACAAATATTCAAGGGGAAACCAGGTCTTCACTGACAGGACTTTTTAGAGAATCTGATGAAAGCTACAGACCCTTTCCCTGGGGGGCAGGGGATGGGGGATGGATGGGACAAAAAGCACATGTAAACACACAAGCATAATTCTTCAATAAATTTTAGAGGGTTCTTTCTTGTTTTTCTTCAGTTTCTCAATAGACTCCAGAATACAAGTCCCTGGGGTTTTTGCCAACCTGTTCAATAGTCAAGCTCACTGCCACACTATGTGGAAATACCATGGGTCTGCGAGTTAGAGAGACTGAATCTATTGCTTACTAACTCCATGAAATTAAGCCAGTTGCCTAATCTCTCTGATACATCCATTCCTTCATTCTATAACTGCAAATAATAATATCCACTGCCTAAAGCTATAGCAAGTTCCCTGAGGATATGACTTTTTCACCACTACATCCCTAGTACCTTATAAACTGCCTGGAGCAGGTAAGAGTTTCAATGAACGATCCTGGCTGAATGAAAATATCTAAACCCCTGGTGCCTAACACCTACTCAGTGATACTCAGTGGATATTATTTTCTACTCCTTTATTGCAGAAGCAGAAAAGAAATGCTGATTCCCAGGTGTTTTGTGATTTTACACTTCATTCCTCTCCTGGGTCAGCCACACTAGGACACATTTCCCAAGTGGTGATCCAGCAGCAGCTAGAAAGAAGGGGTCTGAAGGGATTCTTACCTGACATCATTGTCAATGGTATAGGGGTGTGTTTAAAATATACTTTCATACATGATTTCATCTTTCCTATATCCTGTTGTCTTGTGAAGTCCCTTCATTAAATGAATGATATTTATCCATTTGTGGGGTCATCATTCAGCATCATTTCAAAGCTGACTTCTGTTTTAAGTCAACAGGCTGGAAATAGGCTTGAAAATCAAATGTATTTTGAAGAGAAAAAGGAACCCCTATTTCATCAAGTTTTTATTAATAAATAAGCAGCATCAGATATGAGCAAATTGATGATATAGTTTTACTTAAGGGAGGTACCTCCCAGAGAGAGAGTGTGTGCAGAGGAGAGTTTGTCCCATCTGCCTGGCTACTGTAGAAGAGAAAATGGAAAGAGGGGCAGAGAGGGAAGCTGGTCATGGGGAATATGGAAGTGTGGGCTGCAGTCTGGGAGGGAAGGGGCATGATGCTAAATTTAGGCAGGGAAGGGTCTTCTGTTCTACCCTGGGAGGCCCTGGCCTCTCAAGGATTCTCCCACCCCTGCACCCGGACAGCTGCATGCTAGGTGGACAGAGAGCAAACCTGAGCTGGCACTCCCTAGGTGTCACATGGCTTGGGAACAATAAGAAAATAACAATGATAACGGCTTGGTTTAGTTGGCATATTAGAATATCCTTTACCATATGACATTATTTAATTTGCACAAGAAACCCATGAGGGAGTTATTGTTATGATCTCTGCTTTTGACCTAGGAGAAAACTTAGGCATGGAGAGCTTAAATTACTTGCCACATACCTAGTTTTCTACTAGCTAATTCTTACCAAGCATGTACCTCTTGCTTGTATTAACTCAGGTAATCTTCACGACAACCCTATGAGGTAAGCATTGTTATTAATCCCATTTACAGATGAGCAAACTGAGGGCACAACAATGTTAAGTGACTTACCAGAGGTCACTCAGCTGTAAGTGACAGAGGTGGGCATCCATGGAACCCAGGCAAGTTGGCTTCAGAGTTTGTGCTCTTTTTCAGATGTTTCTTCAATGCCCCTAAAGTAGGCTCTAGTATTTAGCTGAAACTCTGTTGGGGATTGAGCAAAAGGTGCAGAGTGACCCTGCAACAAGAGATATAGAGGAGATCCTCAGAGGCAAGGCCCGATGGAAGTCAGAGCCCCAGACCTTAGACGATCTACAGAGCCAGGGCTAGTGAAATGGGTTGGCCAAGCAGGTGGCTGAACGCCCTGGGAGTCTTAACTATGCCAGAAAACAGACATGAGTTGCTTCAGTCATACACTTCAGCTTTGGCAGCAGCAGAGAGTGGAACCAGAACCCCCAAACTCAGTAGACGGCTACCAAGGCACAGTTAATGGACCAAGCAGCCCCACCTCCCACACCCATCATCACAGTGGAGACTAGTCCAGGGATGAGAGTGAGGTTAGCAGGATCCAACCCCCCAACACAATTTCAAAAGTTCCCATAAGGTACCCAGAGGCCATCTGAAAGAGCAAGAGAAAGAAAGCAAATCTGAAAAACAGAGAACTCACCCCCTCAAAAATACCACGTTAACTGGCAAAGACAGATATTGTGGATGGGAAAGTTTAAAATAAAGTTATTTTTACCTGCAATGCATTGGGGTAGGAAAGTTGTGAGGAAGATTAGATCAGTTATTGGGAATAAAGAAACTACATATTCTTTGAACATTTGAATCTTATGTGAATACATGTGAGCTTAGAACTCTTAAGAGTCTGTCTAATGAAACACCTGCAGTATATTTATTAACAATTAGGATGAAGAAACAGATAATATAATGATCAAATTTGTGGTTGATGCACAGCAGAGAGTTATGGTGAATGCATGAGGTGACAGAATTAGGACCTGAGAATCTAAACACTGGATCCAGGGAGCCCCACCTGACCAGAACAAATGTGATCTGGATAACGTTAACTGAGCCAATCGTGCAAAAACAGTGTTTGAATAAGGATATCTAAGTATTTGAAAGTTTACCCTATGGAAGATGGATTCAATTACGGATTCCAAGGGAAGGATAATAATAACCATTTCTTGAGTACTTACTATGTCCCAGGCAGACATGCCATCTCATGTAAGCCTGTGATATATGTAGTGTTATTTCTATTCAATTGAATAAGGAAATTGGGGTTCAAAGTCCAAAATAACACAACCAGTAAGTGGCAGAACTAGGATTCAAACTCATGTGTCTAACTTCAAAATGCCCAGGTTCTATACACTATACGAAATTGCCTCCCCAATACAAGGTAATCAGTTTTAGGGGAAACTATTATAATAGCCAGAATCATCCTCTAAAACTTAGTTCATCTCTTAACATTGGAGACAGAAGTGGGGCCAACCCCAGGGTGGGATGGTAGAGATACAGGAAATTATGTGCCACCAGCAGGGATCTTTCCTAAAATTCTGAGGTTTTATGATTCCATCTCTGGAAATTTGCAGAAGCTGTGGTCCATGTATTGGGTAGCTTTGCTGCAGTAAAAAACAAACAAACAAACAAACAAAAAAAAACCCGCATCCCAGTGACTTAAAAAAACAAACCTTTATTTCTCGTCCATGGGTCTGAGGGGTGGCTGTGACTCAGCTGTGGCTCAACTGGGCTGGGCAGGGTTCAGCTGTGGCTTGGTCCAGTCCAGGTCTGATTAGCCTCACTTTTCTTCTCCTTCTGGGACACAAGGTCAGGGAGCAGCTGCTACCTGGACATGAGGTTCACACACAGAGGGCAGAGCTCAAAAGCATATTTAAAGCCTCTGTTCAGATGTGAGCATCCTGTTTGCTCACACTCAGCTGTCTGACTCTACCTACTCAACAGCTGCACTTGAACTGCATCAGATTTGAATTATTTTCCCCTTGGAAAGGAACTCAGTTTTTAAGAATTCTTCATTGCCCGTTGATGGTGTGACTCCATTGAAATTTCGTTTCCTCTCGTATTTTTTGCTTGTTCGTTTTCTTTGTCTTATTTTGCTATGGCTTCACTTTCAAAAGAAACTGTCAGAGGTGATGACAAGCCCAGGCCAATCTGAAGCAAAGAAGTGAGTGGACTGCGGTGAGTGGAAATATTCCAAATCCCCCATAGCTTCCACGCTACAATGGAAGTGTGAAAATAGCTAGGCAATTGCATCTTCCGCTATGGATGTTTATTATTTATTTCTTTAAACTTTGGATACATCCCTCACATATAAGCCTCAGGGCACATTTACAAGCACTGTTAAAAAAAAAAAAAAAAAAAAAAAAAAGATTGAGAAAGCTGTGTTATCTATTTATTCCAGGAGAGATTTACTCCATTTATTTTTTTGTTTATTTATTTATTTATTTGATTTATACAGCTGGGTCCGGAGCAAGCCCCTGGGCAGGCGCACATCAATTAAAACCACAGATAGAAGCAGAATGCTGAATACAAACAAAATCAACAATTAATGGACTATCCCCAACTGTAAAGCACTTTGACAGAACCTTCAAATCATTCCTCCCCACTAACCCCCTTGGGCAGAAGGCTGGGTTAACAGACAGTTAAACAATGTTAAGAGAAGAGAATACAGCATTAATACCATAGGTGGAGACGGGAAGAAAGGCAATGTGTGAAATCCACTGAATAATTCATTGGTAGTGATACAGGTTGAATTTGTGGACTTGGGGCTGGAGTTGGGTGTAGCAGTGATCGGGCAGAGGTGAGTGGGTGCCACAATTCTAATGATGGAGGGAGAGGCAGCTAAGAATAGCAGATTAAGAAGAGTTAGGCAACACCTAAAATTAGGTACCTACTGGGAGTCTGGCCAGTCACTGTGAGTGATCTGGTCTTGATTATTATTTCTCTATAGGCACAATCAAGTTGTTGGACAAGCTACAATTTGACTTTCCTTGGGTAGGTAATCACCCTTTGAATCATGTGTTATTGCAATTGACCACTGAGGCAGCTGCTACAGACTGGAGCGATACCTTTGGATGGGGATTAGGATAGAGCAGGCAATTTCAATCTTTGGTATTATGATTAGTGAAAATGTAATATGAGAATAAGAAAAAAACTATAACTTTTTCATGGTTGAGTGATAATTATATTCAGTAAATCAAAAATGTATACCTCATGCAAAAAAATTGTATTTATTCCTCATGCAAAAAGTATATAATTCAATAAATTTCACTTATCATTGTAGAATAACCAAGATTAAGATAGAAGTCATTTCCAATATCGTTGACCTCCCCCTCATATCCCTTCCTAGTCAATATCCCACCCCTAGAGATAACCACTATTCTGATTTCTGTCACCATAATTTAGTTTTTCCTGTTCTTGAGCTTCATATAAATCATAATATATAGTATACATTCTTTTGTATCTGGCTTCTTTCACACAACATATCTCTGATAGTCATCCATGTTTTGGAAGATAGCAATTCTGCATTTTTTATTGCTATGTAATATTCCATTGTGTGAAAATATAATACTTTATTTGTCCATTCAATTTTTGATGAACGTTTGAGTTAGTTCTTGTTTTTTATTATTGTTTTTAATAGAGTTACTATAAGGAGTATTGTACATATGTTCCGTATTTACGTAAAAATAGAATTGTTGAGTCATAGAATTATTGTGTACATTTAGCTTTAATAGATACTGTCAACCAAATTTCCTAAGTAGTTGTACCAATTTATACTTACTTCTTTTAAAATTATATGAGTATTCTATTTGCACCACATCCTTGTCAACACTTGGTATTGTCAGTCTCACAGTAGCAATGATGATATGTAATGACATCTCATTTTGTGTTTTTTATTTTATTAACAACTTTATTTCAAATTCACAAAAATAAAAGAACAGAAAAAAGCATCTCATTTTGGTTTTGATTTGGATTTTCCAGATGATGCTACACATATTTTCATAGCTCTATTGATATTCTCTTTTGTGAAGTGCCTATTCAGGTCTATTGCCCATCTCTTTATTAGGTTGTCTGTCCTTTCCTTTTTTTAATTGAATTGTAGGAACTTATAACATCAAGAATACACATCCTAGTTGTGTATATGTATTGACAATTTCTTCTCCTTGCCCATGGCTTGCATTTTCATAATCTTAATGGTGTTTTTTTGATTAACAGAAGTTTTACATTTTACTGAAGTCTAACTCACCAATCTTTTATCTTTTCTAGTTAGTGCATTTTGTGCCCTCTTTAAGAAATCATTGCCCACCCTAAGGTCATGGTATTCTCCTGTGTTTTTCCTAGAAACTTTAATGCTCTACCTTTCACATTTAGGTCTACACATTTCAAATAAGTTATTTTTCTATATTGATATCCAATTGCTCCAGCACCCTTTACCGAAAAGACCATCTTTCCGTTACTGAATTGCAGGGATGCCTTTGTTGTAGATCCATAGGTCTATTTTTCTACCTTTGCCCACCACACTATAAGTCTTAATACCTGTTAGTGTAAATCCTTCAACTCTACTAATTTTAATATCTATGTATGCTTTGCTTACCTTTCACTTATCTTTCTGTGCCTTTCCTGGGTTTTTTGTTTGTTTTTTGTTTTGTTCTGTTTTGTTTTGTTTGCCTGTCCATCCATTTGACTCTTGTTTAACACTATCTCCATAGCTTAATTATTTTTCTTCTATGACTTTATTTCTTTCTCCCTGTCATGCAAAGGGGGTCACTAGCACCATATAGGGCAGATATAACATAGGGTTTTTTGGGGAAAATATTCCAAACAGAGAAGAAACAGGGTGCATGCTGTCCTCTGAAATCTCATTATTCTATAGCATAAGCTAGGTATAGCTATTTTACAAGTAATAAGGCTGAGGTTTCAACAAAGAAGGGTCTCCTCAGCCAGTAGGCTAGACATACCACAGGAGCACAACAAGCGAGAACATGCCTTGTCCCCATACCATGATACATATTTATAGGTTAGCCTCGGAGGAGCTAGAGAACATCTATTTTCTCTAATTAATAAGGAAGATTGGAGAGGAACTCCAGGCCCAGAAACTGCCTAAGGAGTGAATAGACTGAGGATCTAGTATCCATTGAAGGCCCTGAGAACAACTTTGCCTGCTGGGACTCTGACTTCAGCCAAAGGCCTTGTCTCTGCACAAGCTGAGCCAGCTCACTGCCAAGCTACCAAAAGAAGGAAGAGAATGCACATCCAGGTCCATCTGCATTTCTCTGTCATTACTCCCCATTCTTTACATTCAATTTTTCATAAATTATGTCACTGTCCAATATTTCTTGAAGTCCTATTATATGGTGAACAATGCACTAAGCCTTCCAGACACAAGTTACTCAATAGTAATGTGTAGAAGCTCACATTCTTATCAACAATCACAGTAGAAAGAGATTTAAGAGTGATGACAAGCAGGTACACAGAAGAAGTCACCAGGCCTCGCCAGTCCTTCAAAGTACAGCTCAAAACTCCATTCTCCTAAGATTACAGATGTACTTAGAGCTCATACATTTGTAGAAATAATAGAAGTGAGTAGTTTTTAAAAGTACTTGTTGCTTTATATTTATATCTGCTAATTTCCAAAGCACATGTACCTATAATTGCAAAATTTAGAAGCACACTAAATATCCAGTAGGAAAGGAATAGTTAAATAAATTATAGTAAATTAACAAGATGGAATATTAATGTAGCATTAAAAGTGAATATTAAAAAGACCAAACAGTAAAACAGAAAAGTGATTCAAATTGTGTGTGTGCAAAAATGCTATTGTTTATGGGCAAAATATGTTGTAGTGAAAAACTTGGGCATAACAGAATTATTTTCTTTTACATTTTCCTTTAA
This sequence comes from Tolypeutes matacus, assembly GCA_026826555.1. Taxonomy (NCBI): domain Eukaryota; kingdom Metazoa; phylum Chordata; class Mammalia; order Cingulata; family Chlamyphoridae; genus Tolypeutes; species Tolypeutes matacus. The sequence continues at coordinate 473,589 of JAKSZT010053881.1, forward strand.
TATATATTTTTTTACAATAAATCTAGATCCAGGAGAAAGAAACAAGAGTCAATTTTTCTTATTTCTTTTTCTGTTTCCACATATATCTCCACTGCATATTTGTGTAGATTAATATAAGTGTTAAATAATCACTGTTTTCTTTTACTTGTGTGTTTGTGTATATGTATTTTAATTCTCCATTGAAAATAGTTCTTATCAAAATGGACACAGGAGCAGTCCAGCTCAGAATAACTAGTAAAGGAAATCATCTTGGTGCTTGGATTTAGGCACTGAAAATTCGTATGTGTGTGTGCACACTTTCCATTCCTGAGAGAATGGTTAATTCTACCGTTTCTTTTGAATACACTTACAACAGAGGTAAATGTCAAAAGCACTACATACCCTGTAGTGAGGACCTCCCAGCCATGCCAGCACTCTGTCCTCCCTTGTTACTAAAACCAGCAGCTCTGCCCTGTGGTTCTGTTGTAGAAGGGGAGGAGTGGAGTTTCTGCCTGACTCCTGAGATTCCTTCCATGGGGAGGGAGTGTCACTAGAGGAACTATCCTGGCCCCCTCTGTACTCTGGCAACCCCACCATGAGAGGTGGAACGAGAAGCTTAAGTGGGTATGTCCAGATCCCATGCCCTCCACCTTCCCTCTCTCTGCCCCTCCATGCTGTACATTTTTCAGAGCAAGCTTTGTTTTTGTGAGGTCAGTCTTGCCCAGATTAGTGATATTAAGTGGATAAGGGGGTCAAAATCTATTATGCAGATGAGGCAGCTCTGCCCACAGAGATGCACCACATTGTTCAATTTTGACTTTATCAATAACAGTGATACTTTGGTTTCCCATCTCTTTTGTCTTATTTTTTTATATGCTCAGGATTCTTGAAGGGGGAAAGGATGCTATTTGTTGAATGCCCCTAGGCCCTCTTGCAAGTCAGTTTCTCTGGGAAGTAGGCCCTGAGACAGAGACTAGTGCATGGGAAGTTGATTTGGGAATGCTATTGGAATTCTCACCCGGGACAGATGAGAAGGAAGCAGGTTTGGCAGAGGGAGAATCTGCGTAGTCACAACAGAGGTCTCAATTGAGCTCGGGGTAGGAGAGTTGGGGGGTGGGATTCTGGCACACAGATGGCATTTCAAGGTTGTCCAGAGTTGGGGCAAGGAGTTGGCCCTTTATACTCTCCCAAATGCTCCAGTTATTGGATACCAGCAAGGGAGATGACCTTGAGTTAAAAAGCACTCTTTGGCCAGGGCACTTTGCAAAGAGGGCTGACACCTGAGAACTTCAAGCCATAGCACTCGCTGAAGTTGGGGCATGATCAGTCCTTCAGTACTAAAAGGCTATCTGTCCGTTATAAAGCCCAACTGTTTCCATGAGTGGTAGATTCTTTCAACGAGCCTAAGGTTGAGCAAACAGTCTTCTTTTTGAGGAGATTCAAAAAGATTTTCAAGATCATGTGGCATATGTATATTGGCATATGTGCAGACATATTCATTAAATTCTTTCTGAATTATATATATATACACATACATTTTAACCCAATATTATAGAATCCGTAAACTGTTATGGTGAGTTGGCAGAAACTGAATTCTAGTGAGGTACTCAAACTGCCACTCTCAGAGTATTGTACATTTAATCATTAATTTGTTCTGTGAGCTTTTATTGAGTGACTACTAGGAACCTTGCAGGAGGATGCATAGCTGTAGACACTGCACTATTCCTGCATCCATCAAGGGTTCAAGCTCTCAGTTTAAACCTCTGTTCCTAAATGGACCTTTTCAGAAACCCTAACTATATTATCCCTCTTATGTGAGTTCCCAAATGTGATATACTTCTTCACCATAATTTAATTGTTGGTACATTTCAAATCATCCGTCCCTCCTATTATAATCTCTAGTGGAGACCATATCTGCCCTTTTTGCTACTGTCTAAGGGCTTTAAAGGGGTTGGCTCATAGTAGGTGTTTAATAAAACTTATTGAAGCAATGAATAAATAACCAAACTAAAGAAATGTATCCAGCATTATGACAGACCAAAATTGGATGGGTGCTGCTGGAGGTTTTCAGCAAAAGTTCACAAGAGGAGAAACCTTTGAACATACTCTTGGCAGCTGGGTAGGGCTGTGTCCAACGAAGCAGACTGAAGGGTATTTGAAAGAGGAGGAGAAGAACTCAAGGATTCACAATTTTAAAAAGGTCTAGTAGATTTAGTGATCAGTGTGGCTGGAACATAGGGTGATAATACTGCAGATATGGGTTAGGGTCATGAGCTGTATGAATTAAACATTTCAGGGGTGAAATTTTGGAGTTTTCCAGTGATTCAATGACTACAACCATGGACAGAGCCAGAGTCAGGGGGTGATACACAAAAGCAGAAAAAGCACAGGGCATATCAACTGGTGCTTCGGCCCTTAGATCATGTAAGGCAAGCCTCTGAGTACCTTAGGCACCAGTTTGGAGCAAAAGGCAGAGTGAGAATCTCAGAAAAAAAACAAAATGGAAAGACCTGACTTGGATGTCCTGTAGCAGTGCCCAAGCCCCTTGCCAAGGCAGGAATCCAGCCTGGACAGAGACCAACCATCATACCCGTACAAAGATTCCACTTGCATATATAGCAGAAACGTTTTTCCTTTGGTTCAATCTAAGTTATTTTCTAAATAAACATGAGCAAGTCCAAGAGGTATTGAGCAATAAATTTTGTAGGCAACCAGGTAACACGATTTACCAACCTCTGCACAAGCAGATTCAGCAGAGAACAAGAAGCAGGCAGGCGACAAAGGATCCTGGGAAAATTCTCCACAGTAAGGACCAAAGGAAAATCAAAGAAGCTCAGTTCACTGTTAACAAGACTTGGCAGCCAAAACTCTGAGAGGCCAGCATGAACTCTATTAGCCAAACACACAAGACGAAGGGGGAAATCAGAGGAAGGCAAGGGAGAGAAATTGGAATGTGAGTGGACATGCAAAACTTTATAAATTTTCAAGCCAAAATGTTGGCCATGGGCATTGAAAATTGAATACTATTTTTAAAAAATGTTTAGGTAATGACTGCCAGATTATAATCCATTAGGTTTAGGGTAAAATGTAGTTAAAATATTTTTAAAGTATTTTTAATTTTAAGACCATAATTAGAATATTGTATATGTGGTAGAGATCCAGGGAGAATTAACTCCATTTATCAGAATGGTCTGAAAACTAAAGAGATTAGCAAAGCTTTGGTTCTCGATCATCTTTCTCCAAATATAATTTTAAAAATGCAGTTTAATTGCCATCTTTAGAAACTTTAATCAATTCCTAGCTCTAGGCTTTCTAGGAATTCTTATAGATCTGGACTGCCTTTCATTTCTTTGCTTATATGCCCTAGATCTTTCCATATGACATTTGTATTTAATTTTTTAAAATAGAAATTTATTTAAGTCTCCATCTTAATCATTTTAGTTATGTCCATGCAATGTGGTTCAATCTTCTTAGAATTATGTTTGGAATTATAACCAAAGAAATGATATGGATGGTGCGGTTTTCAAACATTTTAGCAGAATTCATTTAAAAAAGTAAATTGTACATCATTGCCGTATTTATAAAATACAAAGTAGAATGAACTTCCTGATTGAAAGTGGGGTTTGTGGTAATGGTGGGGTGTGGAATAAATACACTACACAACCAATGTCCTCTTTAACCCAGAGAAGCTTTGGATCACTCAGAATCCATAGGTCATAGGATAGAAACCACTGATGTGGCAGAGAGGACTGGACCAAGAATTAGAGAAACAGCTCCAGCCACTCTGTGTTACCAAGAAGTTGTGCACCTTGTCCAATCAGTTGGCAGCTCTGATTTTCCCTGTGTGAAATAGCAGAAAGAAAATAAATAATTTGAAAGACTCATTCTAATTATATAAATCTTAAGACCCTGAGAATAGATGTTTATTATTGGAGAAATTACACCTCGTTTTATTAAAATCTTATACATATCCTGTTAAAATCTGAGCTTGTCAGAAACTTTCTGGTCTTGAGTTTAGGCTTACTTTCATTATGTCTACATTTTGTTACTCTTTATGATCATTTGAAACTAGTTAGATCCCTATTCTTGAATATTTTCTAATTCTCTTAAACTTTCTTCCCTTTCAAAATGATGCTGTGGTAGTAAGCCTATCTGTTCTCCTTTCCTTTTACAACATCAGCCTCCTGAAGTCTAGGGGACACATCTTGGTTATTGCTTTAAGATGGCATGGCATGCACAACGTCCCCCCACCCCCACCCCCAGCCCAAGGCTTCAATCACTTCCATTTCATCAACCAATTTCCTCTTGTGGTTCAAAATTAGGTCCAGCTTACCAGTTTCTCCATTCCCTTTCTCTGCCCTCTAGGAGAAGAAATTATCAGAAATTGTGGCCTCCTTTAGTTATATGGGCAGGGAAGCCAAAACCCATAATCTCCTAGGGTTTAAAGTGTTTCACTGGCCACCGCTTATCAGTTGAATGAGAATGAAAATTGACCAATTTCTAGCTCCAGAATTTTCATCAGGACAAACCCATTAAAAGTATTAACATATAGAGTGGGGCTTGCCGAGTCACTCAGCTGCTGTCCCCTCCCCCAGGCTATACTGGCAAGGGTTGTTGTGCCTTGGTCCACAGACAGGCCTGCCTTCACTTGGACTCTCTTGTGCATCTCCAAGATGTCTAGCACATGCTTTCTCATAAAAACAGGTGAAAGGGAACAAATAAATCTGAGGGTACTTAAGGGAGCCTCCCCCGCCATAGGTAGGGAGGATGGTAATGACTCCCAAATTTTTCACCACATGTCTGATTACTCATGGCCTCCTCATGGTTCCCAATGGAATCTCCACTTGGATGTCCCAAGTCATTTCAAATAGACCATATCCAAAATCGGTATTACCATTCTACCAAAATAATTCTCTCCTCCAACCTCCCTTTTATGTTCTTCTATTCTTCCAGTTTCCCAGTCCTCTCCTCAATGGTCTTCTAGTTAAAGCACATTTATTTAGTAATCAGTAATAGGTCATGGGAAAATCTGCCCACTTTAAATGGCCCTTTAATTATTTTTTAAAATTAAAATATGGGAAAAGTGGAGTGAAAGCTAGGGAAGGTTTTCGGGAGTAGTGTGCATTTGGCTACTTATTTAATTTTTCATCAGTTCAAACACAATTCAGGGGTTGAAGAATTTTCATTACAGAGGTTTCATGATAAAATGGCTTCTCAGAGACACATTTCTGAGGGCTTGTTTGTTAATTGGTTTTTCTTTCACTGTCAACTGCATTAAGAGTTTGTCAAATTTTAACTGTAATGTAATTAGGTATAAATTCAAGGAAGAGTAGACATTTTGAAAGTTTTGACCACAGTTTTCTTTGAAATTATTATTACTAATTATTTTCTCCAAATTTATATTCATAGCAGGCCAAGCAAAGCCACAGAGACTCCCTGGTATCAGTTTCTGACTGGGGCTAATAATGGAAATTGTACAGGGGCCAGGATCCAAGCTAAGCTTTATGGTGCTCAAATATATCTGTGAGAAGGTCCCACCATGCTTTTCCAATGCAGTACTGACTTATTCTAAATCTCACACTGTGAGAGGGATATAAAATATAGAAAATAAAAACGAAACCCAGGAGCAGCAGGTAAAGATAGCTATAGAGAAAGAAACTGCATGATGTGTCCAGGTGTTTTGCCTGCTGCCTAGCATCACTGGGCAAAGCTTTCGGAAAGGCAAAGCCTCCTTTGGCTACCAAGCCTAAATTCAGACATGGTGCCACATGCTCCATGGGAAGCCATGCATATTTACTGGAGGAGAATGAGGTGTGTAAGACTTGAGTAAAATGCGTACCTCCTTTTATGGGAATGATGTGAATGAGAATAGGGCCATTTGAAATAACAGAGACCTGATGGAATCCTACTTGCTGAGCTCAGACTAAGATTTGAACTAGCAAAATTTCTTTTGAGGCCCAAAGAAGGAGTGTCCTTGACACCTGTGGCTCACAGCCGGAACCCAACACTGCTGGTTAGACTGTGTTTTTTTTATTTTATTTTATTATGGGTAAAAATCAAAATTCTCACAATACATACAAACATTTGTAAAATGATATATAAATATATATGCATATATGTGTATTTGCTTACAAAAATGTTATTTATATATATATATATACATATATTTTAAGAGGTGCTTAGATTACCTAAAATATTACACGGAACCCACTGGGATTCCCATGTTGCCCACCTCCCACACCTCCCACCACATCCCACACAAACATCTCCCACAGTGTGGCCCACCAACCTCAGTGAACTTACACATCCTGGAGCCTTGCCACCAACCATAGACTGTGTTTTAACCTGAGTCACCCAACAGGTTTTTTTTGTTTGTTTGTTTGTTTTTTGCCAGATGAGATCTTTAAGAAAACTTTTCATTTATACGGGGCTTAGTCTCCTTCTTTTAGTGTTTATCTATAGGGCAAATTACTTAATTTGATTTGTTGTTGTTGTTGTTGCGGGGGGGAAAGGATTCCTTTCAGGGCTTGGCACTTTCCTCAGTCATTGTGGTTATTTGGAAGGAATGTAGGAAACTGCAGCATTTGTTCTTCAAAATCTTGGAATTGATCTCATATCTTATGATCTGTGGTGTTTTTTTTTTCTCAGTAGTCATTGCATTCCTTTTAAACAAAGCCATACCATTAGAAGAAATGAATGATTTGTTTGTACATTAAATCTGTTTTTATTAGAACGGAGACAACTGTAGACGTTTAGTTAGGTAAAGCTCTGTGAGAATTACTTGAGGAAATTTATGACAGAAGAAATCATACTTAAAATGAAAAAGATCAGTTCTTCAGTTCTATCATCTGTTTTTGTTTGTTTGGTTGGTTTTTTTTTGGCTAGTAGATGTTGTCGGTTCTCTGTCCAGAGCTCCTTTACCAAGTTGGTACAATCATCCTACGATGCAGTGATTGTTGTCTACTAATGATTCACAGCCACCCCCTTTCCAGAGCTTTGTTCTGCATAGACAAGAACCCCCTTACGAAGGAAATTACGTTTTCCAGTCCACTGGGGCTGTCCACAGCCAGTGATTGACATTCAGCAAGAGGATTCTAAAAACTAGTCCACTTGTTCAAGGCTGAACAACTTTGTGGTGCAAATTTTGCTCCAGAGTCATTTCCTGCCCCCAAGGATCAGGCCAAGGCTAGACTTTGACCCTCTCCCTTTCCCTTTCCTGCTTCTCTCACTGTCTTGCAGTTTTTTGGTTGTTTTTTATTTGGTTTTGTTTTTCTGAAGAGCACATTCTCAATAAATCAAGGGCACAGGAGCTAATGTTTTGGGCTCTGCTTCTTGGAAACCCAAACTAAGACAGGTGCCATTTTCTTTTCTGTCTTGCCATAGATTTAAAAATCTCTATAATGCAGGCAAATCATTTCATGAAGACGAAGAAACTAAATCAGATTATTAATTGTTTAAGGGTTCTTGATATGATGAATTGCTATTTTAGGTCCTGCAGGAAATCACTGTAAGAGGCGGTTCCAGTCAACAGAGTGATAAAATTCGGTTGGGAAAATAAAACAAGTATAAACAAAGCAAATGGTCAAATTAAATAGTTCATAACAACACCAACCATATCAAATTTTGAATCACCAAATGAATTGTGAAGACATTTGTTACAGGAATTGTTCCTACTAGAAGTCAGATGAACTAGGTTCCATTTTGCTTCCATTTCTTAACTGTGGGAATGGGCACAAGTTGTTTGATTCCCCTGAGCCTTAGTTTTATCTGTAAGATGAAAGTTAATTACTAGATGATCCCAAAAGTCTTTCCTAGTTTCAAACTGCATTGACCATGTGAGTGTACTGCCTGGGATTGGGTGGCCAAAGACAATGTTCAAATGGCTGATTTAAGAGAAGAATAGAGTGATTGCCAGATAAAGGGAAAACATGTGCAAAAACAAGAATAGAAAAAGTAAATCCACATAGATTTTAGCATTAGAGGACCTTGGGGGAACGATACTATAACTGGGACGCAGATGGTAAAAGTGTTTAAAACCCATGTTAGGTGTATTAGCTTGTTAGGTTGCTCAAAGAAGATATTGTGTCATGTCATGGCTTTTACAATGGGAGTTTATTAGCTTACAAGCTTACAATTCTGAGACCATGAAAATGTCCAAATCAAGGCATCATCAACACAATACCTTCTTCCTGAAAACCGGCTGCCAGCAATCCTGGATTCCTCTCTCGCATGGCAAGGCACATGGCAGCATCTCATGGTCTCTCCCTTCTCTTCTGGGTTTCCTTGCTTTCAGCTTCTTGCTTCCATCACTTTCCTTCTCTTTATCTGAATTTCATTCTCTTATAAAGGATTTCAGTAAGAGGATTAGGACCCACCTTGAATGAGATGGGCCACATCTTAAGTTAAGACACTACTCACCAAAAGATCCTACTTACAATGGATCCGCAACTATAGGAATGGATTAACTTTAAGAACATACTTTAATGGGGTACATATAGCTTCAAACCACCATGCTAAGAATGTAGACCTTATCCTATAGGATAAAATCCAGTATTATTGGCATGGGAAGGATGCACCTAACCCCTTTTCCTTTTCTGAATCCTGCTCACCTTTTCCACAACTCCCCACAGTGCCTGTCTGTACTCTGTGCAGACATAATGACCTATCTGCAGTTTCTGGGAAATATCAATGTCTATCACTCCCAAGGCTTTTGCACATGCTGTCCATTTGCCAAGAACACAGCCTCTCGTTGCTCCTTAATAAACCACCTCATTTCTCAAGACTCAGTGTAACCATCTGTTCTATATGGTCCCTTCTCCCCACCCACTGCCGCCAGGCAGAGCAGGTCACTTCCTCCTCAATACTTCCCTTGCACCTTGTCCATGCTCTATAATAGCACTTACCACATTATATTGTAATTGTTGATTCACATACTTTCTCCACTTGAGGAGAAAGACCTGGGTCCTATTCATTTTGCCCCATCTACTCCTTTTCCTCACTTTCTCCTCATCTTACACATCCGTCAGCTCTAGCACAGTTCCTGACAAATAATAGGTTGCTCAGTAAATCTTGATAGAATGAATGAATCAGATCCATGTTATGTTCTATATGAAACCTAGCTCCTTTGTCTTTGTGGGCCATTTCCTCCATTAAAAAAATAAAAGGACATTTTGTGATTGTTTCAATATAAAGATGAATATATTAATATCATATGCTAAAACATTTTCTTTGACCTAAAAATTCTTTTTTTTTCTTTTTTCTGATTTTTCATGTGCTGCTAAAAGTATTATGGGCCCTACACATTGAGCCTAATGGCAAAGCCAACCCTGGAATGAATGGCCAAATGTATTAATCAATGAAACTCTTTATACAGACATTTATCTTTACTTATGTAGGCTGATTTAGGTTTATTTCACTCAGTTTGAATAAGATATAAAAAGTTTGATTACATATCCCTTTGTTTAGTTTTTTTTTTTTTTTTTTTTCACTACAGTAGTTACTTTTTCATCCATAAGTAACATCACGGTAAATTTAATAGAAATGTTAATGTGAAACAATACTCAGTCCATTTTGAATGCAATTTTAAACGACTGGTCAAAATTATCACTAGCAGGGCACCCTATCGTTCTTTGACTGGAACAAGAGAAACATATTAAAAATAAAAAAGATAAATTAATTTCCTAGTATGACATAAGGAATGATGATTTCAAACAGCCACTGTATATTATTAGTTCATAACTACTATCTACAAAATGTCATGAAAATTAGATTTCAGATGGTAGATGAAGTTTGTCTCACTGAAAAATAAGGTTTTAATAAATATTAAGCACAGAAGTATTTGGGGATGATGAAGATTCAGTAATTAAGCATTGAGTATGCAGTGATCCATTTGACACCAAAGAATTAAAGACAAAAAATTGCTTTGCTAAATGCAATTGCCAAAACGGCTGAACACACTATTTCTGGGCTCCAAAGAATGACAATTCATCTTATAGAAAAATCTTTCTTCACGATTTATGAGTTGTTAGAAATGCTGCATATTAGGATTAAATGGGATTTTAGAGACATAGATTCTTAGAAATGAAGCAGGTTCTTAGTGATCCATGTCCCTTTCTGTATAGAAATAACCTGCCAAACATCCTGGAAAATGTTAAAGTGATGATTTTCATATTCTCAGTGATGTGAAACTCACTATACACAAAGCAACCTGTTCTGCTGATGTACAATTCTGATTTTTCAAAAATCTTGTTCATGTTTAGCAGAAAATATACTCTTCCCCTCCCAAAAAGTATACAAAGTTTTAACACTTCACTTAGGTGATGTTTTATCTCCCTTCGCCGCTCAAGCAAACACCATGCAATAGGCTGGCTTAAACAATGGGAAATTATTCGCTCACGGTTTTGAGGCTAGGGAAAAGTCCACATCAAGGCATCATCAGGGCAATGCTTTCTTCCCAAAGACTAGAGTTCTATGGCTGGTTGCTGGTGATCCTTGGTCCTGGGCTCTTCTGTTTCATGGCAATGCACACGGCGGCCTCTCCTGGCCTCTCCCTTCCCTTCTCTGTTTCATTGAATTCCAGCTTCTTGCTTCCTGTGTCTCTCTCATGTTTGAATTTCATTCTGCTTCAAAAGGACTCCAGTAATAGGATTCATATCCATCCTGACTGAGGGTGGGCAACACATTAACTGAAGTAACCTTATCAAAAGCTCCTACTTACAATGGGCTCACACCCACAGGAATGGATTAACTTTAAGAACATGTTTTTCTGGTGTACATAGCTCCAAACCACAGGTGGAATGTTAGGAGAATCACAGGTAAGACAGGACAATATTCAGTTTCTAGATTGGCAAACTATACTCTTCAGCAATAAAGATATATAAAACACACACACACACACTCTAAGTAATTTTGGATAAAATAATCTTTCAGGTAGTGTGGAATACTGGGTAGAGTGGAAGATTTTGAAACAGAGAAATCTGAGTTTGAATCCTGGCTTGTACATTTATTAGCCTCTGTATGACCTTAAGGAAGTGGCTTAAACTCTCAAATCCTCATTTTTCTCATCTCCAAAACCTTGAGGGTTGAGAGGATTAGAGATAATGTACATAAAGCACCTAGCACAGCTCTTGCTACAAAGTAGACACTCCAAATATGACAGCTGCAATTCGTTTGTCTCCTTAAAACATGCTAACCTTAATTTAACATTATAATGATTTGGGGGTGATAATTATGAGTATTAATTATTGTGCAACACTTGAAACAGGCCCCAATGTTTATCACCGCCTTAAAAGTGCCCCCAAACTGCTCTCTCTGGTTCTATGGCTGCATTTTAATTTTCTCCTTCATTGCTCCTTGCTGTCAGCATACTGGCTCCTGTCAGGGCGCCACCCCTCCTCATTCAGTCTGCTATGTATGGTGAACCAAACAATGGCAAAAAAAATCAAACTTGTTAGCATTTTGTTTAAAATAAGTGTCCGTAGGTTCTGCATAGAAAGTCTGAGATCCCCTTAAAAAGTCATTTTCCCATTTCAGAGCCTAGATTTTAGTGCATGTGTTCTATGGCAGGGATTTCAGCCACTGCTGAGGACTTTTTGCCTTACTTCCAGGCTCATGATTGTCTTGTGGAGAGTAGAGTTTACCACATAGCTGACATTTCAATAAATACAAAAGATAGATGGAGGAAGGGAGGGAGGGAAGGAAGGAAGGAGGGAGGGAGGGAGGAAAGAGGGAAAGAAGGCAGGCTGACAAGCTAGATAGCTAAATATAGACAGAAAGAAAGATACACAGAAAGAAACACAGATAGATAGTAGACACCTGTTTAATAAGATATGAGCTAAAATTTTCAAATTATTTCCATGAAAGATGATATAGTCTGTCTGTATCCCCAAGAAGATAGTAGACCTAAACCTCTGTTTTCCATAGGTAAAATTGGGCACAAAATATTTAATCTGACCTATTTCACAACTGAACTATGAAACAGGTAGGGTAGAAAATATATGAAAGATATGGAAAAGAGACATAATAGTGCCCTCCCTATAAATCCAACTAATCAGTGCCATTGCATATTTTGTACCCTCTCTTTTAAAAAGTGGCTGATGACTCTATTTGCAGTTTTATCTAATAGAATAAAAACTAAAGACATTTGCTTTCAGTTACATAACTCCTTCGTTTTTGATATCCCCACTAGCCTACTTCTTCTGACATGCTTTAGACAGCCAGAGTTTTGTACACAAATCTCATTGTGAGCCTTTATTCTAAATTGTGTTGTGATTTACTACTGTAGTACTCAAAGTGTTTTTCAGCAATGCTATATCTGACTTCTTTACTAGTTGTTAAAAATAAGATATCTTTTTTTATATTTTATTAAGTCTAACATCATTTCACCCACTGATTCCACTAAGTTTAAAAAATCAATATAAAGTCACCTCTCTAGATTTCTGCTTTTTTTTTTTAATGGTATGTATGTGCTACATGAGTATAAGGACCCTAGTAAAGAAATGAAACTTAGATTGCCATTATATTATTGAATTACTCAGTTGAATAAAGAGTGAATATTCCTGTGCTTAGCTAAAAACATATTTGGTCCAAGTTGGTCACATCAGTTATCTATTGCTGTGAAGCAAATTACTCCAAACTTAGCAGCTTAAAAAAACAAACATTTATTGTCTCACCTTTTTTGTGGGCCACAAATCCAGGTGCAGCTTAACTGGGTGCCTCTGGCTCATGAAGGTACACTCAAGTCGCCGGCTGGGACCAGCTACAAGTCATGGCAAGATCCCACTGGGACTGAAGAATCTGCTTCCAAGCTCGCTCACATGGGGGTTGGCAGGCCTTAGCAGATCCTCTTCCAAGCTCAGCTCACTCATGGGCCTCTCGCCATGCAGCCTCCCCACAGACTGTTGAGCGTCCTCCTGACATGGCAGCTGGCAAGGAGAAAATGCAAGAGAGAGAATCAGAGACAAGGACAGAACAGACTGTGCCAGAGAATGCCCAGGATGGAAACCTCAGTCTTTTTGTAACCAAATCTCAGAAATGACATCCCATCAATTTTGCCAAATCCTGTTTATTAGAAGTGAGACCCTAGGTCCAGTCCACACTCCAGGAGAGGGGATTACAGAGAAGCATGAATACTAGGAGGTGGGGACCATTGAGGGACATTTTAGAGGCTGCTTACTGCAATGGGATAAAATGTGTGGTATATAATTACTCCATTTTCTTTACCTGGATAGTTTGGACATGACAATTTTTTAAATCCTTATCTGATGATCTTTCTATATAATCATGAACTAGGTGCATTCACTTATTACAGAAATATCCTATTTAAACTACTACCAAAACACTCAAGCAAGCACAGCCTTTTGTTATATACAGCCATCATGGCATGTGAGTTCTAGCTGAATTATCTGAGTGCATGTCTGTCTCTATCTGAAAGAGCATGGTACTATGAACTCCTTCAGGGAAGTGATGGAAAAAGCAATTAGCATTTACAAAGCTTCTGCAATGGGGAAGACCCTGTTTTAGACATGTTCACATGGATTATCTTTAATCTTCACCCAAACCTGCAAAGAAAGCCCTCTCATTTTCAATGTAAAGATGAAGAAACTGAAGTTAAGTAACTAGCCCACGTTTACCTAGTTGAAAAAGAGCAATGGATTCAGGATTCAAACCACAGTTTTAGGGATAAAGAGCCCTATAGTACACCATGCCTTTTGTGTTTGTGTCTGGGCCTTAGTTTTTCACAAGAAATGTTTAATGGACAAATACCACATTTTGGAAATTTGAAGGAGGAGCTTAGGTACACCAACTATTTCTAAAAGATCTGTTAGTATAGCCATATTTCCATATCTATCTATCTTCACACATATACATTCATACACACACATGTATAATATAGATATATAATATGTATAGCACCAAATACATATAGAAAGCAGAGTTATAGATACATATGCATAGAAATCCTTAAAATAAAATACCATTTAATACCAACACTTGTTTAGTATTCCCATATTGGGAGTTTGTATTAGGTTAGCTGATTTGGCATTATGCTTGATTTCTTCACCTGTCATTTTCCAAGAACTTGTGAGACTCTCTGGTGGGTGGCAGGAAAAGAGTTAGGGTCTGAGCAAAAAGAAGTAGATTCAAAATCAGACAAACTGGCTTTAAGTCTTGTGTGCTGTCATTTATTTTTAGCAGTATGATCTTGGGCACTATGCTTAGACTTTCTGAGCCTATGTTTCCTTATTTTTCCACTTCAGCTAATATTTCTTGAGTATCTACTACAGGCCCGACTGTGCACTGATTGCTTTAGTATAAATCATCTCAATTTGTAAAATGGGATAACAATGCCACCTAGCAAGGTTGCTGTGATGATGAAGTGGGATAATAATGTGTGAGGGCTTTGTAAACTGCACAGGCTCCTGCAAATACCAGGGTGTGTCATTTTTCTGTTTTCCACGCCAGTGCCTTCAAATGATAAAACTGTAATTTTGACCTTAGAAACAACTGCTCATCTAGCTTTATTCTCTAGCTAAATGATCCAGAGGTAATCTAAGAGTTACATTAATCTTCCCCAGGCTCAGCTTTAAGTCTATCACTCCCCTGCTGAATAAACAAACAAACTTCAAAACCTGAATAATATCCAACTCACTTCCATGATATAAGAATTTAAGGTCCTCTGCCATCTAGCCTCAACCTACCTTTCCAACTTTATTTCCCATTACATATTCTGCGTCACCTCTCAACAAAGCAAAATAACTGGCCATCCTCCTGTTCAAACTCAGAACTTTGTTCTTTGTAGCCTGTAAACATAAGGACACAGACTGGAATATTGCAAGTCCTTAATAAATGGTAGCAGCTATTATTTTTACTAAGATTGTTACCATCACCACCATCACCACCAGTCCTTCAAGTCCTATTGAAATGTTTCTTCCATTACAAACCTTACAAGTTATAACAATTTCACCCTCTTCTACATGTGTACAGCACTTTATCCTAACATTTTTGAGGGGATTTTAGACATTTTCTGTGATGGGCTGAAGATATACATATATCCATTCAACTGTATTTATTGAGCACCTACTTTATGGCAGAACCTGTGTTAGGTAGGAAAACTTCCCTAAGGGAGCTTGCAGTCTAGTGGAGGTGACAGACAAAAATCAGGTATTGTCATGTCTCACCTGGATTAGAGAGAAGCCTCCTAACTGATTTCTTTGCTTGTACTCTTGCATCTCTACTATCTTTTCTCAACACAGCAGCTAGAGCACATATTCTTAACAAGGAGTCTGTGAGCTTGAATTGAAATTCAAAAAACATTATTCTCGTGGAGATGTTTTGGTATGGGTGTGATACATTTATTAAATAATACACAGTATAGTGTGGACTTAGAAAGGGGTCTGTGGTTTTCACCTGACTGGCAAAGAGGTCCGTGGAACAGAAAAGGTTAAGAACCCCTGAACTAGAGTGACTCTTCTAAAACATGTCAAATCATATAACTTATCTGCTAAAAATCATGTCATGGATCCCCATTTTACTCAGACTTTTCACTTGCAATGTATCAGACTATGAGACCCTATACCATCTGACCCAGCAAAATTCAATCAAAATATTAACAAAGACCTCATTTACCATTCATTTCCTTGATCATTTCTGCTCCAGCCACACTGGCCTTCTGCTGCCTCTCAACATGGCAGGCTTGCTCTTACTCTCATGTCTTTGCATTGATCATTTCCTCTACTGGAATATCTGAGAAGATCCCAGATATCTGCTTGGCCTTTTTAAAATGTTGCCTCAAATCGTACCTTCTCAATGAAGCTTACCCTGGTCACACTATTTAACTTGCTACCCAGCCCCTCTCCCTTACCATGTTCTGGGTTTTCTTTGTCTATGGTATTTATGCCCTTCTCTCCACTGCATAATTTCCTTCTCATGTTAATTGTTAATTGCCAGTTCTGCCCTCTAGCTCAAGGAGCACAGGGGGTAGGAATATTTGCTGGTTTTGTTCACCCATGTTCCCTATGCACTTAGAACAGAACCTAACACAAAATGACTTACTAATTTCCATACCCTCAGAGAACCTAATACAGCATTGTACAGCTAGGAGATGTTAAATAAATACTTGTTCTTGAATCACTTTCAATCTCTTTAAATCATATTTCTAATATTTTCAAGGGGCTTCATTGCTCTATGATCCATATTTATCTTTTCACCTTTCTAACAGAATATATTTCCAACAGATTGTGTATACATATGTACACAGATGTGTGTGTGTTTAGATATGTATGTGTTTAGATATATGTATCCTCTCAGGACTTCAGGTACTATTTTGTGAACATGTGATGTTTTAAGGAGAAGTTTTACTTTTAGCTTTTATAAAAGCATCAAACTACACACTAACTTCATATTTTCTTTAGAACTCTTTGTTTTTTGTACTTAAAGCATTGGCATACTTAGTGGATAGTTGTCAGTAAAACAGTACATCAAAAGATGAAATCAATTCAATACAGCAAAAAATTAATAAGCATCTACAATGTGAACTATTTCACAGGTTTTACAGAGGGAGGGAAACACCACTTCTGCTGTGAAACTCTTATAACATCCTGGGTGAGAGAAACATATGAGCAACTCATTATAAAACAAAGCAAATATGAGAACCAGAGGAAGGATACAAAGTAATATGGTGAGTCATTAAACTGCGAGTCATTAAGCTGTGCACATCTGAAAAGAGGCATTCATCTCTCAGCTCTTCAGCCAATCCCCTGCCCTAGGCAAGTTCTCTGCATAAATAGGTTAACATTCAATTAACCAGAAATTCCATTAATCAGAATGCCTTGCTCCTCAAACTTGTCCAATAACAAAGGGTTTAGTGTTCTTTCATTCTTTTGTACATCTATGCTGTCTTTGAGCTGTATGAAAGGCAATGTAAGTAATAACCCTGAAGCTAGATACTTTAAAGCTGATCACAATTATTCTGTAACTTGACCCCCCTCTCCCTCATTCCCCCTCCACCTTGATGGATTCAGACAGGGGCTGCTCTGAGTTCCTTTGTGAGAACTTAGGCTCAGGATGACTGATTGACAAGTGGAGCCTTTTCCTTTTCTGGGGAAAAGAAATTTCCAGGGTCATGCTCCTTGTATTTGCAAAGAGCACTAAAAGCTCCGGAGAGTGAAAAGAGTCAAAATTGACTTCTTGCTGATGATCACAAACTTCATGACAGGGGAAAAGGAAAAAGAAAAAAAGAAAGAAAAAACCAGGGAGATTGAGTCTGTGATGCAGAATATTAGGATAACTACCAAGGAGGATGATTTCAAAACAGGCCTCTAGGTAAATAAGGAGTTAAATACTCAACTAGAAACTACAGGCATTAGATAGAGGGTGCAGAGGCTGAAGAACTTCAACCCCAGTCAAGACGGGCTTCAACAACAGCCTGCCAAGAGAGAAGGGTGACATGCAACTGTGTGGATGACTGTCTTCATGAAAAACACAATGTCACAATGTCTACCACAGTTTCTACGGACTTGCTATTCCTTTAAGATTATACTATGTATGTCCTGGTCACGCTTCAGTTGTTCCATGAAAAAAATTATATTTCCAATATACATATTCATATGCCTATAAACTACATCTGTATTCTAATACTCATCTTGATTTATTCATAAGGGCCTGCAAAATTCATGCCTTAGCAAGGAAATGTTTTAGCTCTTCACATCTCTTTTGTGGTCATTTTCAAAACGGAATGACTAAAAGGTGGGAGTTTCAAGCTCCAGTCGCTTTGGAGCAAAAAAGAGTTCGATATACTTTAGATCTTCATTCCTAACAACAAAGTCCTGGATTTTGAACAGAGATATTTTTATCCCCAGGAAATAATCTTCTTTAGAAAAAATAGCTGAAAAAAAAACCTAGTTATATTGGTATGTGTTTAAGCCTTTATATTGAGAAGGGAGATTATTAGCATAGTGGTTTGAGAAAATAAGTAGGATTCCTGTTTAATGAAACCCATTTTCATTACTGCTTGGCTTCGTGACTAGATAGTCAAAGGCGGGAAGGATGCCGAGCTGCTAGAGAATGAACAGATTACTCAGAAGTCACAAGGAGACCAAGTGAGAAATTGGTGGGGTTACGTGGAAGGTCACGGGGAAGTAGAAAGTTGTGAAGAGAGGCTCCGAGAGGACAACGGGAAAACGGGATAAACTCCAACACACGTCAATTACGCAGGTATCCTCTGGAATGCCTTTCTGACCCGAGCCACTGATTACGATTCAGATACATTACCCTTTCCACAATTTCATCACTTACAAACATGACTGTTCACTAGTGAGAATGAAAACTATTCGATTTCATGCTAGAAGATTCCTAGGAATTTAATGCACCTTAGAAAAAAATCTCTAGTTTTACATCAGCTTGGAAGCAAAAAAGATATATGTTTGTTTAGCTTTGCACAAAGAAAGTACCAAATGCGTAGGAATCATGAATTGTTAATGAGAATGTAAAGAGATATAATAAAAGGGAAATTTCATTTATTAGTGTCCCATTTAAGGAATAGCCTTTAACCATAGATGCAAAGCATCAGTGTAAGATCTGGTTCATCCCCAAAAAAGACAGTTCAAATTATCATAGCTCTGTCTGCCCACCTATAAAATGAAGAGTAAATAGACTCTTTACTTTTGACAGAGGATTATTAAAAGGTTTAATTCAATAATTGATGCAAAGGGCATTGAGTTATTTGAATAAATTAGGTTATATAAATGGGAAATATCATAAACTTTCACATCCATATATCATTCATGATCCCCCAATTGTCAAGCAAGATCTATACAGAAGTATTTCCTCCATAAATCATTTTCTGAACAAAAAGTTAAAAACCCCAGTGCCCTGGAAAACATAAGGAAGATCCACACTATCTAATTAGCTGGGAGTGGAGTTGCACTAGTCATTTCTCCAGTGCTAACACTATCATCTAGCCTCTGAGAACATTCCATCAAGTTATCCTATTATTTACAAATCAGATGCAAACCCAAGTATTGCAAGGTTAGCCTGTTCTTCAAATAGCTACATTTCTGGCATAATTTCATAGCAAACTGGAAATACAGAGATATAAGAGCTTTCCCTATTGTTGCTAATCTTTCCATTCCAAATTATGCTGCTGCTTCTGTATTTTCTGCTACATTTGCTCTTTTTCAGGTGGAGCTGACAATTCTGAGGTCACACCGGGTCGTCAATGGCAAGCTGACAGTAGGACATGGCTGTTTGAGCTAAGTTACTAATAAGTGAACCCATGGAGCGCCATTTCATTAGCGAATGTATCATTAAAAGCCTCACCTCCATGACTTACTCATTGTTCTTTGCCCAGCCTGGCCCCTGCCTTGAGGCCTTAAAAATAAAGAAACCATGCTATTCCAGTGAAAGGCTGGGACCAGCTAATTAGTCGCACCTTTCCTGCATATTTTCTTCTCTATATGGCACAGAGCAGGATTATCTCCCTCCTCACTCCCAACTATAGTTACAAATGTATTTGTTTCAGGGAAAAAGAAGGAAGAGGGAAGGAGATAATGATCCAAAATAGGGAAATAAAACCAGGGATCTAGGGAGACAGCAACTTAGGTCCAGGATCCAAGACTCAATAGCTGTATTCGTGATATTATTTGGTAGATCTTGCAAGTTGACATTTGTGTCAAACAGCCCTGGGTATTAGCCCTGTCTCTACCACTTCCTGGCTCTGTGAACTCAGGCAAGTTTCTTAATATCTCTGAGTCTCAGGTTCCATATTTGTAAAATGAGAATGGGAATCTCTAAACCAGGACTACTTGTAAAATAGTCAGAATACTTACCTCAAATGAGATAACACACATGAAGTACTTAGTGAAAATGCCTGGCTACTACTGTTAGCTTCAAAAGTTGGCATCAGCATCTCTAAAATAGCTCATGCATTTCTTCCTCAGGAAGTCTACTGGGATATCCTACCCACTCCCCACCCTCATTCCTTAATGACCTCATTATCAGTCTAAATTCAATTTCCAGACTTTGTGTTCTCCAAACACATCTTTCTCACAGCACTTATTAATCTGTGTTATCTTCTGTTCAAGACTGCAACTACTTCAAGGTAGACATAAGCAGAGACAAAGGCACATGTTTTCAAGATGGCTGACTAAGACTGATATATTTGGTCATAGAACTTGACCAAACCACCAAAACCACATAGTAACCTGCTGCAATACTAGCTAGTACTCTAATCAACCAAATGACCTAGCTCGCTGATAACTGTAGCATGCAGGCATCGTCTGAAACAGAAAGAAAGAGACCTGGGTAGTCCTTCCTTTATTCATTCAATATCCACTTATTGGAGAGCCTACTATACGCCATGCACTGGAGACAGAAAGGTGAAGAAGATATAAATTCATTAAAATTGTGGTAAATGCTAGTAAGAAGTGCAATGTGTACAAGAGTAAGTCTCAGTCCTGAGGTCATGGAAGGTTTTCCTTAGGGAATGCCGTGGCTGCAATCAAAACTGCGTAAGAAACTACCTCAAAACTTAGTGGCTTATAACAACAAGTACTTTTTGTTCTTGCTCACAAGCCTGTGGGGTATCTGGGGCAATTCTGCTTTAGCCTATAGGTTGCCTGGGATTAGCCACAGGCTTTGGGTCCAGTAAATCTCTGCTCTGTGCTCTCATTCTGGGGTCTGGGGTAAAGGAGCAACAACTGCCTTCGACTTGCTCATGATTAGGAGAGGAGTCCAAACAGCCAAACCCAACCTCACAAGCATATTGAAGGTCTCTGCTCATGCCACATCCTCTAATATTCCAATAGTTTAAAACATGACCAAACCCATTGCCAATGGGGTGGGAAATATACCCCGCCCACTCTGCAAAGTCATATAACAGACCAGTAGAATAGAGAAGAGTAAGTGAATTAGCCTCAAGTACCAATTATGCTAAAACTTGAAGTAAAAGCCAGCCTTCACCAGGCAGAGGAGAATTCAGTAAGACTAACGGAGTGAGTTGCTCCTTCAATTGAGATTAGCAGTTACTCCCAGAAACTACTTTCTATGCTAAGATTATTATTAGGAATAACTAACCTTCCTTTCTAGGCCCTGCCATGGCCCTTGAAGAGATAGACAATACACCCCAATAGTTATATGGGGTATGTTGGGGAGATCTTTTTATATATTCCTAAAGAGAATCTTATAAGTCCTAAAGAACTTTGTAAGACAATATGGATACTTGTTACAAATGGCAGCACTTACTCTCCTTAATTGAAATATATGAGGACTGTGGAAAAAGGGTAAAAGTAGGATTTGTCTATCTATCATTGTGACAAATGGACAGTTTATCGCTTTGCATTTGCTCAGCACTGCAGGAAAAGGGTGTAAGTTCAGAAAAATCTATTTCCCACAGAGCAATTATCAATTTTAATATTAAATTTTAAAATGATTTTTAATTTATCAACCGGTCCCTGAATTTAGAGTTGGAACTGTCAGATCTCTGCCTTGGATATTAAGCTGATAATGGTTCATATCTAAAGTCTATAGATAATGAACATTTTGTAAATCTGTAATGCAGTTCTTTTTTTTTCTTTTTTTTTTCTCATTGTAAATTAACTGATCTTTTTGCCATTAGGGAGATGATCAACTGCTCTACTTTTCTTTCTGTCTCCTTCACTTCTTTTTGGTTCAAATGCAAAGCAAAACATTTCAAAATAAAACCTAATTTTAATTAAAGCTACCCTGGTCACTGGAAAAGCAGTAGCCACCTTCTTCACTGAGACTTTGAAAGTTTCCTGCTTTGATGCAGTGTTGAAAAAGCAATAAAACAAAGGTGAGCAGCTCTCAAGTGAGAGGTCAAAAAAACATTGGTCTCCTTTTGCCCTTCATTCTCTTGGCAGCAGAGTCTTCTCTGGTCTCTAGTTCAGAGACCAGGAGAAAATTTGCATTCAGTGAAAACACAAAAGTGAGTCAACTCCTGCTCACCAAAATTCATGCATGGGAAGCTGAGACTGCCGTGGAGACCAGATTGCCCTGTGGGATGGTGACATGACACAGGGCACTGAAAGGTGTTGGACTAGGCCAGACCCTGGGACATGTAATAGTGCATTTTAGTTAGGAAGCAGAACTTAAGTTTTCCTCATTGTTTAAACATCATCAAGGTTCTCTCCAGGCCTAAGATGGTCCTCTCCAGTCCAGGTATAAGATGGCACTACCTATCAAGAGCTAAGATGGAGCTTTCCTCTCCAGGTCTAAGGAAACATATATAATAAAATGATTGAAACTCTATTCACTAATCAGATGAACTGACTAAAAACCAATATATTCTATTAATTCATAGTCTTCCACATAACTTCTGAAAATCTGAACATGCCATGATTTCTTTTCCTTTCAGAATTCTCCATTTTCTCTACAATCCTATCACATGGTAGAAGATCTAAACAATTTAAGTAGTAAATTGTTGTCAAGATTAGTGAACCTGAATGTAACCTGGTTCCTTATCACCAGCTATCTTCTTTGGTGAAAATATTTTATCATTTTATGTGAAAATGAGAAAAACTAGCTAGCCAGTAAAAGGTAGATATACTTTTCTTCTCAATTTATTGGAACCCACTGGACCTAAATCTCCATGAAGGTAAGGGCAGCATCTGCTATAGTTTCTGCATCATCCCAAATCCCTTGCACATGAGAGGCATGAAAAAATATTACATGAATGAATAGATAAGTATTGGTATGAAAATGTGAATGGATTTATAAATGACTTGATAATTTATAAAGGCTGTAAAATAGCTCAAAATAACACAAATCAGAAGAAAGAAGAAACAGCCTGGTTATCTTGTAAAAGGCGTGATTTTCTCTCCCAAAGGAAAAATTTCAAAACCACTTCTTTTTCCCCAGGGAGAGAAAAGATCAATGCCAGCCGCCCAGCAGTCACCAGAAGCCCCACAGTGTGTGCAGACCTGACAGAGGAGAGAAAATTGAGGTGAGGAAATAGATTTCACTTTTGTGCTTTAAAGTGGTTATTATAAGCAATAGGGAAGAAATAATTATTTTTTAAATGATAAGCACTACCTGGACAACGTGACAATATTCTATTTAAATGTAACTTTGTGAAACGTGATTATGGGGTAGGTACCTGGTTCTCCCACTCTGGATGCCTTGAGTCTGTCAGTGTGAAAAACAACTGAGTCAAATCACATCAGGCAATAAGTTGCTGATTGCTGTTGTCGTTTTCCTAAAGAGCATAATGGAAGGACCTCTTTGCTCCCTCAGACAACAATAACAACAACAGCCATTTTAAAAAAGATTCTTATTCCCCTCATGCAAAATTAAAGGGGACAGTCTTCCAAATCAAGACTTTCAGTGGCATGTTTTAGTTTGTGAAAGTTTTTTTTTTTTTTGACAGCATACAACTTCTTCAATCAAAGAAAGAGAAATAGCCAAGAGGATGCTATCACAAACAGGATTCTAGAAGCTCTGGAAATTAGAATCTGACCTTCTTTTCCTGAGCATAAAATTCAGATCTCCAGATAAATTCCAGACCCTGTCTTTTCACTAACTCTTTCTCGTCTACCCTTTCTCATCCTGTCATCTTCCCAGCTGACGACTTCATTTCAGCACCTAGTTCACAGAAGTCTTTCAACAAGGAAGAGGAAGAAACACCTCTCAACATGCCTCTTTCCGACTTTGCTACCCCTTTGCACCAATTATAAAAAACCACTACGGGAGCCTGGAGCACTCAGCAGTGTCTCTACCCAACCACCCTGAGGCAATCAGAGAGGAGTCCCAACAAAAGGAGGCAGAGTAGGGTTAACACACAAATGGGGGACTGGACACATTTTCCTGTGGAATCTGCTGGGGCTTGTTTACCAGAATCTCAGCCTCCAGTAAGGGGTTGACTTCAGTCTTTGAAAAAGCACCAAACCACTGAGGCTAACATGGAATGAGTGTAGCCTCTAAGAAGCTACCTAGGGGTTTCAATGATATTTGTTCATCTGCATCAGTGCACAGGATCAAGAAATGGATGTTCATTCCAGTCAAGGGTCCTGATGATGAGTATAAGTGGTCTTGGAAGCAGCTTCTAACTCAGAAGCATCTTTTGAATAAAAGAAAAGTCCAAGACAACTAAAGATCTAC
Organism: Tolypeutes matacus; assembly: GCA_026826555.1. NCBI lineage: Eukaryota > Metazoa > Chordata > Mammalia > Cingulata > Chlamyphoridae > Tolypeutes > Tolypeutes matacus. Next base: position 497,682 of record JAKSZT010053881.1, read on the forward strand.
AGGGGAACTGAGGGCTAATGGGACCCACCACATGGCATGGGCCATGGGGCCCAGGGACTCTGATAAATGCAAAGTGGAAGCTCTTTTGCATTTCTTGAAATACCTAATTAATATCTATATGTGTGTGTGTTTCCATTCTCAACCCATAAGACTTACCATTCTTAAGGACCTAGCTCAGCAGCAAGGCTAAGTATGTTTCCTTTGCCTTCCACTGCTTCATGTCATCTCATAAAAGTACAAATCAGTCAAATATCCAAACTAACAGCATTTCATCGTCTTACTTTGCCCTTAATAATTCATCCCTCTTATGTTTACTCTAATATATGTGCGGCATAAATATGCATGATATGAGACTCTGTGTTTTCAAGCACTTTCAGGGATAGACTAACAGCAGGGGACTTTTGACCTTGGTCTGAAAAGAAAAAAGTTACTGCAGTAACTAATGACAGAAATGACAGCCCCATACTTTACATTAAAGGGGAAAGGGGAGAAAAACCTTCCTGGGAGAGAATTCCCTCACTAAGAATCTAAATTCAGTCTAAGGGGTGCTTTTTATAAATTGAATTTGAAAACAGTTACTTTTTTCTGCACCAGGCTTAACAAAGATAATACCTATCCTCTTGCCAAAAACCTTATAGAGATGTTGTGAGAAATAATAAAAGAGTGTCTGTGGCGCCTCGGAGCTACATGGTATAAATATGCTAATAAATACAAAGGCTTCTTATTAACTCTAGTAAATATCCTGTCAGGACAAAAAGGAAAACCACAATAAGAAGTGAGATTTGTGTGAAATCTACGAACTCCTAATCCAATTATTCTAGATGCTTTGATTTTTTTTTTTCCTGACTCTCTTCAATTTGTAAGGAGTGTATTAGGTGTTTAACATCTTCTTTTCTCACTGTTTAGAGGTTTTCTCGATATCTTGGCAAGTAACACCAAGTGTTAACCAAGTTAGGATCTATAGATGACTGGCACTTAGGCTTTTCCACTGCAGTCAAGAAACAGTAAAAGCATGAAGATGGAGGCTTGTTGTTTGCTAATGTGTATCATGTGCTTTCAATCACAAAGTGAATTTTCCAGATGTTTTGGCCAGTCTCCTCAGTATGTTTGAAAACTGTACTGTTTTCTGAGTCTGTTTCTCAGAATATATACACACTCAGAGGCGCGGGCTGGACTGAACTCATTCCTCTTTCTTTACCATTTCTCAATGAAGCATTCTGTTCTGTCATCAGGTGAAAGGGAAAACAATACCTTCAAGATCTCATTTGCAGATATAATATTATGAGAAACCTGACACAGAGTTATGTACCAGCTTGTAATGGCACAATTAGGATCTTTATCTGCACAGGAAAACGGAGGCCAAAAGGCATTTTTCATCTTCTGAACAAGCAGCAACCCAACTTGGGAGGCTGTTGAAGCTAAAGATGCAGGACGTTGCATTGTTAAATTGTACTTAGTGATGCTTTTTCTAGGCCCAGAGAATGACAGACCCAGAAAATGGTATCTGTCCTAGCAAGGATTCCAAAGCTTTGCTGCAGGTATTACTTATGTTGGTGGGGTCACAATTAACACACCAGATGGGCACACAAAGGGAGCTTCTTTATTTTCTACAAGTGATAGAATCTTTCTCATAAACTCCCACCTGCTGGGTAGTGAAGAGTGGGAAGTAAAAGGCTTTAACTTTAAATTTGCCTATTAATGATGTTTTAGTCTCCTCCGTTTTGCATAGCCTCTTTTGGATAGTGTTTCAATCAGTTCGTAGTTCGCTCCTGAGTGGAGTCACTCCTCTCTTCCTCTTTTTCACCAAAGGATGCTCGGGTGTAGGGACAAGCGGCATCCTCGTGATTTAGGGATGAAGAGGCCGTTGGTCTCACGCTGTTACTCAGGCAGCTATCCATGATAAGCTGACTTGTCGAGTCTTTGAGTGTGTCCTGGCCCTCAGTGTTGAAGTGATCCTCTGGAATCAACAACATTCTGGGGAACCAGGCCATCTTCCCTTCATGGCTGACTCCCAAATTGGCTCTTACTAGCCAAACGTGAGACTTCATCGAGGTCTGTGAACTCCATTTGTTCCCCCAATTTTTTCTCTAGGGTGGAGCTCAGAACACATTTTACCATTTGCTTCCTTATCCCTATCTCCTCTCCTTCCACCATCCTGCAAGAAAGAAGGCACATTCCTTCTATTTTCTCTTCCTCTGTAACCAGAACACCCCCTTCATCATAGCTTTGGTCATTTTGTTATGGTTGGCACAAACCCCAACCCACACCTTTCCAAGGGGGAAATCATGCTTAGCCTTGGAGGTGGAAATCTTCAAGGGAACATGATTTAAGGGGCAATAAAATACATAGCTTAATATTTTCAAAATATTATCCCCATTACAAAGCACCAAAACTGAAAGATTTTTTAAAGGTGCAAAGTTAAGAAATTAGCAGTGAGTATATGCGTGTGAGAGCATATGTATAAGTGTGTGTGCACGTGTGTGCATGTGTGTGCACACATGGTCTGTGCCTGTTTGAGTGTGTGTACATATGACTTGGAGAAGAATAGGGTAAGGGTCTGTAAAGACTCATGGGCAGTGCAGCGATCTCAGCCAATGAGGACAGGACCCTTTTGAATTATTCCAGTCTTCACCATGTCAGAACTTAGAGTATTTCATCACCTGCCATAGGTGATGGTGCCTTAAAAATAGACATGAGTTGTCAACCCAGAACACCTCCCCTCTAGGAACCTGAATATTTCCTCCAGGAGGTATCAAGGAAATATCAAGTCATTGGAGACTGCCTTTCCAACCCCAGCTGGCCTTGACCTGGGTTAAAATACATGTTTCCTAAGAACACCTCATAATTTAGATTTGTGACAGAGGTCCCTTCTGGATTTTCCACACAGAATATTTGTTCTGCGCCTCCTGACTTCCTATGGAGAATAGACACAGTGCCTTTACTCCACTCTGTAGTTTAAGCTGATGTTTAGATGATCTTTTGCTTTCCTCTTGGGATAAAGTAAATCTCCCAAATAGTATCCCAGAAGTTATTTTTAAGTAGCCTCAACTTTATGAACAAAAGGGGAAGTCAAGCAAATGAAATTTCCTAGAGAAAATTCCATCTGGTAAATCATCATTTGTCACAAACTCTGAAGGTGTAAATTGACCTAACATGGAACTCATCATATCACATTTATAACCAGTCTCTTTTTATAGCAGATAGCACAGTCTGATGGCAACTTGCAGTTATTCATATATTATTTATGGTTTTAACCACATAAAACTTGCACAGAACTCCCCCCCGCATGGCTCCCTCATTTTTCTACTCATTGTCTGCTCACTGTGTCTGCTCGTTTTCTCTGCTTATTATTTCCGCTCATTGTCTGTCTTCTTTGAAGAGGCACGGGACCTCCCATGTAGGAGGTAGGTGCCCAACTATTTGAGCCACATTTACTCCGTTTGTTGTGTCTGGTTGTTCATCAGCTCATTGCATCAGCTCAATGCTTCAGCTCATTGTGTCTGTTTGTCTTCTTAAGGAGGCACCAGGAACCAAACCCAGGACCTCCCATGTGGAGGTGGGTTCCCAATTACCTGACCCACATCCGCTCCCCCAGAACTCTTTTTTATTGCAATAATTGAGAAATGAGTATAATTGAATTCACTCTGCAACACATTGCTTCTTTATCAAAGTACAACATGATTTTAAATAAATAATTTATTCTAACCTTGTCTTTTAAAACCCTGGGACTGAAGTTACTATCTTAAGTAGTATTATGCAAAAAATCATGATTTGGAAAGTCAGATGGAACTGGATTTAAATCCTAGCTCAGCTATGAGCTTTCTATTTTAGGAGATGTTGCTTTCAGTTTTATTTTATTACCTATAAAAATGGAAATAATACTCACAAAGTAATCAGGAGGACTAACCGAAATTAAGTCTATGGTAATTGCCTGAAACCATCTTTTACATTTTTAGAATACTCTTTCTCTTCCAACCTGAAAACCCAAGTCTATCAACCAGTAGCTTGAAATGTACAAAATGTGGGAAAGAGAGAAGCCAAGGTCAGGCAAAGAAATCTTCCTACAGTTTTCACCACATAATCATGTTTCTGCTGAGCCATGGATTCTGGCTGAGGCACCAGCATAAAAAGCATAGTAAATAACATAACATACTAATAAACATAAAATGGATGGTGGATGACCAACAAAGAAAAGAGCCTCCAGGCCTGCTGCCACAGGGCACAGCTCCCAGAGCACAGCCAACCGGGTGACATTGTCAACAGCCATGTCCCTTTGCTCAATATTCCTTGTGAACTGGACAGATATTGAGCTAGGTAAGAGGGACTAGTGATGGACAAGACAGTTCTTGCCCTCAAGATGTTTAGTGTCTTGTTGGAGAACCAGAGAAGTAAACCTGCAATTCTACATCAGTGTACTGACTGCTGGCCGAGGGGTAAGTCCTGGGAGCTACAGAGGCTACAAGAAGGAAATTTCCCAGAGAAAGTGGTATCCCAACTGTGACAGGGATGATTCTAAAGACACCAATACCTATCCATACATGGGGAAATCACTCACTTTGTTTTCTGTAATAACTCTATTCAAAATTTCTTCTGTTCTTGCCATATTCTCTCCCACTCTTAGATATTTTGTGCTTCCGTATAATCTTACTTTTACTCCTGAAATACAGTTTACTTTTCCAGTTCTTCCCAGCTGCTTACAAAGTTATTAACCATGAGTTATTTAATTGAATTCCCTAGAAGTCACTGGATTCTGAATCAGTTGCACAGTCATCTAAGTGTAAGCTATAGAAATTGTACTTATGATGAAATAGTCAAACATGTATTCTTGACACATAGCATATACTTGGTTTTTTATTTGTTCGAAGCTAATTTTTTTTGTTTTTTTAGGTACCGGGGGCCAGATTGAACCCGGGACCTCGTATGTGGGAAGTCAGCACTCAACCACTGAGCCACATCAGCTCCTCTGAATTGGTTTTTTCATTTGTTTTGCTTGTTGTTTAGGAGGCACCAGGAACAGAATCCAGGACCTCCCGTGGGGAAAGCAGGCGTTCAACTGCTTAAGCCATATCCACTCCCAAAGCTGATTTTTTTTATAATGCCCAGTTCAACAGACTCAAATGGCACATTTCAAAATATAATTTTAAAATGGCTAAAAATACAAGCACCTTTATTTTGTAAAGCTAGTATTATTTGTACAATAAACTGGGAACATGTTAGTTTGTTTATCTGGAATCTTTATTACGTAATTTATAGAAAACCAGTTCAAATTACCTTAAAAAGAAAAGAGGAAAATTTATCAAATTTTCAAACATGGCTAGATTCAAGTCCTCAAACATTGTTCTCAGTGTTCCTTCTCTTTCTCTCTCTCTCTCCTTCTTTCCCTTACATCCTTCCTTCTCTTAGTTCTGATTTCACTTCATAGCTGGTAGGTTCTTTGTACAGGGTTGTAAAACTGGTCCCAGCAACACAACTCAAAGCCATATCATCCTTACAGCTAGTTACTATGAAGAGAAGCCAGGGCTTCTTTCCTAACGAATTTAGCAAAATTCCTGAGGATGACTCTGATGAGCTAAATCTGCATCATGAGCCCATTTATAGAGCAGTCACAAGAGCAGGAGATGAATCACATGCCGACCGTCAAGGCCAAGGAGGCAGCTTCTTGTAGCCAACGTCTTTACCCGGTTGGAAGAAAACTTGCTGAAAGAAAAAGATGCTGGGCAGGCAACATAAAGTGATTCATTTTAATGTGAGCCCATTGCACTACACATTCTTGAACCAGGCCAGGAGAGTGTTTCAGGGTGGGGCCTTATTGTTAGTTCACTTTACAATAGCTAGTCCACCTCTGCTAAAGAACGAGTGAGATTTTTTCCCCTAAAACCTGCATACATTTACAATCTCTTTTTCCAGCTCAAAGGGAACGAACCTTTCAGAAGTTAAACTTGAGCCACAGACTCAGGCTGAAATAGGGGTTTTTGACTCTTTGGAGGAAAAAAAAAGACACAGGATAGAAATTCAAAGAAAACTCATGTTGGAAGAAATCTCTTCTATGAAACATATGCAGGCATCTAAAGGAACCAAGGGGCAAGTTATGTCTTCTGGCACACAACCCTACTGCATGACTCCTTCAACTGTAGGAACTTCTGATCTAGTGCTCTAAACACCCAGAAAGCAAACCACTAAGCCTAGATCGGGACTCTGCATTTGAAAGGCACAGTGGGGAGATTTAAGATAGTTCAAAACCAGACACTAAAGATTTGCAGAATATAAATGCAGCAAAAGTTTAGAGAAATATGGATTATTTGGTGGGTAGAAAAGAAGTGATATCTTCATTTTCTTTTGGAATCCCTCAGAGCCCATGTAACAGTTTAATTGTTTTTAAAAAATGCTTTAAGCAACCATCAAAAATCATTAAGCTGCTCTGTGACGGGAATTGTTCTAGGAACTAAAGACAAAAAAACAATAGATGAAGCATGGGTCTTGCCCTCAGGGAAGTTACCGGTTTTTGTGGGAAGGACAGACCCTTAGGCTGACAATTAAAATGCAGTATTGGACAATAGAAGCTTGTACAAGCTGTCATTGGAGCATGTAGCAGATTGAGTTATGTTCGGGAAGGGGTTACACACACATTCTTAATCCATTCCTGTGGGCATGAACCCATTGTGAATAGGACCTTTAGAAGATGTTATTTCTAGTTAAGGTGTAGCCAGCTGAATCAGGTTGGGCTTTATCCTGATTACTGGGGTCCTTTCAAAGCAGAATGAAATTCAGACAGAGGGAGAGAAAGCCAGGGGAGGAGCCACAAGCTGATGTCAACGGAACCCAGAGAACATGCTGCCAGGTTCGTTGTCTTGTGACAGAAAAGCCAAGGGCCCAAGGATCGCCAGCAGCCAGCCCTAGAACAGCACAGTCTTTGGGGAGAAATTATTGCCCTCCTTGATTTGTATGATATATGTTTTAGCAGCTGGAAAACTAAGAAAGAGCATATGGTATGAATTTAAGAGGCCACACCTGCAACTCTGCTACAAGTATGTTCCTCTAAGGTACCCGAAATTCCACCCTGAAAGGATGATTCATCTGGGTTAGAACTAGTTTAACTTTTAAATAGCCCTGGTAAGGATATCACTTTAATCAGTATTGTCAGTAGTTCACTGGTGTGGATTAATCAATCTGATCATTTCCCTGCTAACAAGCACCTCCAATCAGTAAGTTCAGGGAATGGGTGTTTCTTGGGGCTTGAGGATTGAGACTAAATAAGCCCAGGATAGCTGTGTGTACCCCTTTGAAGCCCTGAAGCACTCCATCAGGACATTTAAGAAGACATAATGTTGTAGAATGGACAATTGAGAAATTGGCTTTGTCTTGTTGGCTGGCTCTAGGTATATCAGGAAACATTGGATTGAATTTCCCCCTGCATGCCTCCGTTCTCCCCACCCAGGGTGACCAGGTATTTGGGTCCTCAAACTCTGTGAGAGACTTAGCAGGTAGAGATGGACCACCTGGCAGACTTCACTATTTAGGCCTGGCACTCCCACTGAGGCAATTAGGCTGAATTGTTCTGACAAAGGTAACTTCCCATAAGAGGGAGAGCTTGGATCCCCAGGACCTGAGAACAGGATGGAGGTTGCAGATTCTGAGAGGGATTTGGGGACCGAAACCACCTCTGAGAAGACTTCGTATGCCTGGGCAAGGAATACAACAGTGAGGTACCCTGGACTGAGGACCACAGACTTCCCACATCTTCTGAGTCTATGTGAACCCCAGGTCTCTCATCCATCAGTACAGCGGAGAGGAAGGGAGTCATGAACAGCGACTGAAAGAAGATGTCTTGCCAATCTTCATGGATGGGGATAAGCCAGGTTTTATTTGATTTCAATAAAAGATGTGGCAGTGCTTGTGCCGAGGATGATGTGTAATAATCCAATGTCATTGCAGAACTACTGAGAAGTTGCCATTTCAGTGGGGGTGGTACAATAACAAAGGGAAGATAGTTAAAGGAAAGCAGGGCACTCCAAAGTCCATTGTAAGCTCTTACCAGTAATTGGTTTCTGAATGGGCATTTGACCTAATCTGGCCAATGAAACTTGAGGAGAGGACTTCTGGGGGGTTCCTAAGAAAGAGATATAAAAAAAAAAAAGGGATTGTCCTCCTTCCTCTGGACATTGCTCTGTTTAGATGAGATTGCTGGAACTGCTGCAACTATGTTGCTACCAGCCCAAGGACAATGTCAATACATGGAAGAAGCATAGCTAAGACAGAAGCTAAGGAGTGGAGCTGGGAAGCCCAGATTGACCTCACACAGGTCTTCTTAGTATATGAGCGATTGCCTTCAGGACTTCTTATTATATGAGATGATAAACTTTGATATCACTTAAACCAGTTTTAGTTGGCATTTCCTTTCATTTGCTGCCGAAAGCACTTGGTACACAAGGTACGATATATACCTTTTAGGTGTGATAAGTCCTTTTAGATGTGAGAAACCCCTTGGCACTTAACACAATTGGTTCATTAGGCTTCAGCCAGGAAAGCAAATCGCTACATTGGTGGTCTCCCATTTTGTCCCCACTCCCACCTCTTCTCTACCCTATACCAAAGAGCTATCACTCCAAAACAATACAATTAGGTTATGTCTCTGCTTAAACACCTCTACGGGCCTCCTATTTTCTATAGGGGAAACTCTCTACCTTGCAAGTCTGGGCTTAACCTGCTGATCCTGCCAGTCTCCAAGCGCTCTATTCCATGAACCCAGTGCACAAACCATTCTGGCTTTGCCTTAGCTCCCCAATGCAGTAGCCTATTTTGTGTGTATCTGGCCACACGTGTGAAGATCATGCTGCCAAAAATATCCTTCCCCATCTTCTCTGCCTGGAAAATCTCCTGCTTTCCACCCATCCCTACCTCTGTGAAGCCTTCCCCTGACTTCCTTTTTCTCTGTTTCATAGTATCTGTGTCATATCTGTTAGGACATTTTCATATATCTGTTCACATGCATTGATGTGCCCTGTTAGTTTGTGTGCCCCTTGAGACCATCTTGGCAACCTCAGCACCTAGGCCAGTTCTGGACCCATAATAGTCATTCAGTTAACATTTGTGAAATGAATGAGCGAATGGATGGACAAATGAGTTCAATGACCCAGGATTCAGGAAAGTTAGAAATGCAAATTCTTTAATATCTAGAGTCCTTCTGCTGAGTGGGCAACTATTTTCCACACTTCTTAAGGGCATCACAGTTAAGCAGTTCTCTAATGCTCCCAGCCCACGCAGTGATTTATTTCACCACCTTAAGCTATATTCCTGATTACTGCTTGTCCAAAGGGCCAAATCACTCTGTTGGGCATGACATTTTTATATTGTGTTTTAAGCGTGAATGCGAAAAAACTGACTTCCAGCTACAGCCTAGTTATTTCGATAGTTGCTTAACAATGTATGACATTCTGTTAAGAAATCTAAGTTAGAAGCGTAGGATATAAGCGACACAGAGATCATATATATATATATATAAATAACACCATAATATCAATATCAATATCTATCTATCTATCTATATATGTATATATATATATATATATTTAATGAACTGGCTCCTAAACACTTTCATTTATTGATCAGGCACAAAGCCTACGTATGTATTTTTATATAAGAAGCATTTTAAAAGAATATGCTTTTGGGAAGCGGCTGTGGCTCAATCAGTGGGGCTCCCGTTTGCCATATGGGAGGCCCCGGGTTCGGTTCCCGGGGCCTCCTGGTGAGGGCAAGCCCGCCCGCATGGCGTGGTTAGCTGACCCAGCGAGCACAAGCAGCAAGGGGGGGATAAATGAATAAATAAATAAAATCTTAAAAAAAAAAAAAAAAAAGAATATGCTTTTAAAAGAAAATGTTGGTAGTAATTAAAATTTGGTCACATTTTTGCACAATATTAAGAAATTAGTAACATTCGTGTGTTAGTAAGTATGAATATATGTTGAGAAAGAGTAAATATATATGAAAAGATAAAACAAGCAAGAACACAGAATAATGTACCCAGGCATCCTACTGATGCAGTTTTTCTCAACAGTTCTGCTTCAGCTGCTTGCCACTCGCACACAAGACACAGCATTCGAGTGCCTGACAGAGCTGCGCTGGTCTCTGGCAGTTTGGAAAGTTGGCTGCAAATGGAGGTTTTCTAAGTGGCTGCTTGTGATACCATGCTGATGGCATTAGTGCCTGGGAAATACCAAAAGCTAAATGCTTCCCCTATTTCATTTTCTAAATTTTATAGCCCGATAGCCGTCAGGCTGCAGGCATTGTATTTTGAAAGGATTATTGCACTTCCTGAGAAGTTGAAGTCGCTCAGCTTTTGCCCCCATGGCTTGGGACACCAACCGAGACATATTGCAATCACACAGCTGCAATAGACTGTCTCTCGTGGCTTACTGCTTAATGATATTCCAACATCAGATCTCCCTTCTATTATGTAGACTCTTTGCCACCAACTCCCTTTTGCTTCTTTTAAGCCTTCCTCCCCCCCCATTTTTTTTTTGTATTTACCTTATTTATCTTACCTTCACACTTCCCTGACCTGATTACCCTTAGACATAATCAACTCCTGTTCTCTTTTATGTATCAGTGGCTGCTGCTTGATATTATGGTGTTATTTTAATATCATAATGGAAAATGATAAAGGCCAATCAATTACTTTGTGTTATCCACTGTGTTCCATTGGGATTGATTTTCCTCTATGTAATCATGTTTGTAGCCATAAAAACAAAGATTAAAAAGGGTTTTCTTTCTATTTTTCTTATTCAAAGGAGTCATATTAGTATCTCTGCCTCAAAATGTTGCTGCTAAGAGAGTTAAAACTCATCTAAAGAAATGGAGTCCCTGGGAGAGAGCGAGAGCCATGGACAGGGCCCAAGCCTGGTCCTTGGACTTTGGCCCATGCCTTGAGTATTTGTTTTCCCTGCTGTTCTTCAGAAAAATCTGCGATCACATTTATTCTCTAATAAATGGCAATTCTCGTCCGCTGCACAGTTTTTGCGTTTCATAAGAGGTTCTCCTATTGTCACTTTGCTTTCTCCTCACCACATAAACGGCTTAAAATCTCCCACGTCAAATAATCTAGAAATGTACCGATAATGAATCTTCCCCAGGACCGCTGTACCATTGACTCACTTAAACTTCAGTTGCCTGCTGAGACTCTCGGTCCTGAAGAATAAATATACATTAGTGCAACCCAGGCAAACACAAACGCCAAGAGATAATACAAAGCGGGGCAAGCGGCTTGCAGGAGGGGCCTGCGGAAGATTCCCAGTCTCTCTTCAGCAGGGAGATTCTCTGAGCCAGGAATCGGCTTCAAAGAGATGAGCTACAGAGCCTAAGTCCTCTAATCACTAGCTTTACAGGCTCTGAGATTGATGAGGAGCTGGGAGGGGGGGGGCAGCCCCAAACGACAGCCTAGATCCGAGGGCGAACATAGCTCCCTTCCGCAGCCCAACTTGGCCGGCAGAGCCGTACGTCTTGCCATCCCCGTGGCCAAATGGGTCGACAGTTTGTCTTTTGTTTGGTAGAAAAATCCAAACAGAAACCATGCCTGTATGAAGGCCTTGTGGTGCTATGGCTTTGTCTGACCTCGCTTTCTCTGTGCCAATGGCTTCAGACTCTCTTTGCACTCATTTTGCTCCTCCTTTGCCTCTTTTCCCTGAAATAAGTAAATTGTACCCGTTAAAAATCATTCCTGGTTATGGAGTGAGGAGTGTCAGGGTTTGTGACATCAACATTCTCCTGCTCGAATCGAGACACGTCCAGATCGTGGAATCTCCTGCGCGGCGATCCAGAGGCGCCCGCAGGCGCTGGGATCAGCAGGGGCACTTGTGCTGCTACTTACTCCCGGTTCTCCTCTCTGGAGGCGGGGGAGATTTCGCTCTCCCAGGCCCTTGGCTCTGGAAATCGCCGCTTCTGACAGTTGCCACAGTTTAGACTCAGTGTAGTTTAGGGTTCGTTGGCAATCTTATTTGCTCCCGTTTCTGTTAAAAACGTGTGTCATATAAAGAAGACAAAGAAGGACTATGTACCTGTGGGTTTTGGAAAGCTGGCTCACAAACTTGTGTCCTGTTCCGCCTCCTCCCCGCAGTTTCTGACTGAGTTATTTTTACCCCTTCCCAATTCTTAAGCCTTTTTCGCGTTTGTAGCTGCCTTATCTACGGAGTCCCCCCCGGGGCGGGGGAGGGGGGGGTGGAGAGGAGCAGCGCTGTTGCCTTACAAGCAAATGAAGGGAGGCAGTAAGGAAGGCCCAGCTTTGTCCCTTCTTACCACAAAGCCCAGAGCTTTGTTGGGCTAAACTCAGTGAGCTAAAACAAAGTCTCGGACAGTCTCCAGCAGCACCCTCCCTTTGAGAGTTCATTCTCAGAGCCACTGAGTAATTTTTATTGCATAACAAACAGTTGCTTAAGTAGGTTGTCTCTGAATGGTCATTATCTTCCCCTCCACCTCCACCGGCCACAAATCTCCCAGGGTGGGGGTAGGGGGGCAGGCGTGCAGCTGCCGTGCTGCCCGCCCACCACTCACTAGCACTCCGAAATAAGCTCCAGTATCCGCAGGACCCAGGGAGACTTGCAGCAGTGGGAGTAGTGGAATGATCTGGAACTTTTAAGAAAGCATCTCAAATGCTTTGTGGCACACTTAGCACTAGGAGTAGGGAGGCTGTGAGAATGGGGTCAGCTTTCTTCCTCCGGGAAATGACTCAAGCAGTTTTTAAAATTTATAGTCTGTGTTGTGATCATAAATAAAAATAAAATATACCTCCCAAACTCGGAGTTTCTTGGGCTGAAGAGGTCCTCTGGGGTAGGCTCCCTCTATTGTTATTGTCTGCTTTGACAGAAAACTGGAAGTAGTTTTCCATGAAGCTGCTCCAGGATGCTAGCCTCTGCTCTCCCTTAGCTCTGCTCCCAATCTTGCTTGCCTGCGTTCCACCAGCTTACTTCCTTCTAACAGGGAACATCCTTTTCTGCAAACCACCACTGTCACCCTGGCCCCCGTCACCCCCCAAGTCAGCTAACTTTGGAGCTTGTTCTTTTACCCGTTGGTTCTCTGCAGCTCAGGCAAAGAAGCCAGCCCCTCCTGAATCAAAAGCAGCTTCACTAAGCCATTCACAGCAAGCTGATGTCTAATAACAAAGCCTTCTTTCTCAGCACTCCTCATCCTAGCACCCTTGTTGGTACCGCCACGCGCCGCTACTCCCCACTCCGGCGTGCACCTGTTTGTAGCACAACCCAAAAAGCTGACATACAGAATTATGTTTAAATATTTAAAATCTAGGGTTCCAATTTGGGGTGCAATTAAATAATCAACACCATATTATAGAATATCATTGGAGTGAGTTTTGGGGGTTGTGCATATGGGTATTTTCCCCTATTTTCTGAAAACAATATTGACGTATTGAGCTGACACTGTTAGTAAACACCGTGCATCTCGATGCATCTTATGAACTGTGTACAAATATAAGGAAAGCAGACTAGTTTTGAAATAACATCTGCCCTAATTTACTTGCTTCTACATTATGATTCTAATTGCACTCAATATAATCTATTGTTGTTGGATCCCCCCGGGGTCTTGGAAAAACTAGCAGAAACAATGTGGAATGGATTCCATGTGTGAAATCGACAGGCTCCCCCCCCCTTTGCCATATATTAAGTTAGAATTTATAATACCCCATACCCCGTATAAAAAGCATTTCAAATGATATGGATGAAATTATCTCCTGAAACTAATTTCTCACATAAAAATTGAACTTGCTGAACTCTTCTCATAAGCAGCTGGCAGGTAAAGAATCTTCAGTGAGTTAACTTCAATTTGGGAAAATTCTCTGTCATTTGGACAAATAATCTAAGTCATTTGTTTAAAAAAAAAAAAAGCTTTTTAAAGGTGTGTATCTAAAATCTCCTATTGCACATATCTTATATTTCATGTCATTCTAAATCAATGACCATTTACAGGGTTCCTCTAAGATACTGTATTCTAAAGTGTTCTTGGGGTATATTCCACCATTGAATGTTGGAACAAGAATGAAATGATACCGATATCTCCTAGATTTAAAAAAGCAAAAACAAGTCTCTTTCTCAAAACATACTTTCCTTTGGTGGGAGAGGCATGATTATTTCACTTAATTACAGTAATGTTTTCATGGCTTAAAATATGCTAAGTACTATATTAAGCACTTTATATGCATTATCTATTTTCACCCTAATAACTTTTTGAGGTAATGTTATTACCCTCATTTTATAGGTAAGGAACCTGAGGAGGTTAAGAATCATGCTTAAGGCTACTCAGCTGGTAAATGGCAGAGCCAGAATCCAACTCATTCTGTCTACATATCATAGAAGCAAAGCATTATTAAAACACAAAGACCCAAAGGGGGTTTTGGTTGTTGATGACTCTTTAATGTAGGCAGAATTTAGTGACTGTAGAAGAGCTGATGTTCGAATATTGTTAGAGAAGATCCCAGAGGAAAGAATTGGGTCTGCAAGGAAAGTAAACTTTTATTACTGTTTTGTTTCAGAAGACTTGGCAGCACTAGTTACTCTCACAACTCGCATGTATTGCTCTGTTACTTAATCAGTATTATACAGCGCCACTTAATCCTTTTTATGGCTTAGCTTGTCTTGTAATGTTGTTGTACTGCTGATAAACCCATTCATAGGAATAATGTACCTTTGAAAAATCGACAGCACACTCTGTTTTTAAAGTGTGAGTACACTTCCTACGTGAAAGTTTCTATTATATCCCAGCATTTATTACCACTCTGACAGTAACAGCAGAGTTACCTGGTAAAGACTTAAGAGAGGTGAAACCATTTTTTAAAACAAATGTTTATTATACCTTCCTCTGAGATTCTAGTTATGGGGTATGAGTCCTCTTGAACCATGCGTTAAAAACATCCAGATTTAATTTTTATCGTTATATGCATCAAGTACTTCAACTGTTAAAACTATAATTTTTTTTTTTAACTAAAAAAGCATTTCAGACCTGGAAAAGTGCACAGATTTCTTTTTTTTTTTCCTTTTCTTTTTTCTTTTCTTTATTAGCTAATACAGGCAACATTTATAATAACCTCTTCTGTAAAAGCTTTTCTTAGTCAAATATCCAGAATTGCTAGTAATTTTAATTTCACTAAAATAAACGTGTTTAAGTAGAATTTTTAACATTGCATTATGTGGCAGCATCAGTCTGTTTCCTTTGAGAATCAATTAGCAGCTAAACAACTATACAGACTCTGTAATGATACATGTCTGTGGTATTTCCCCAAATTACCTGGAGCAAGGTAAATGGCAAAAGAGCTTTGGTCACTAGGGAAAACATGAAAGCATATACCACACAAGCATGAAGTTATCTGGGAAAAATCTGTATGAAAAAAGTGTCCAAGGCTATATGGCAGCTGTTTCAAATAATAAAATATCATTTGCATCTACGCTGAGGGTTTTGGTTTTGTCGGCTGGTTGCATCCCACACATTTTTCTGAATTTGCTGTTCTTTTTTTTTTTTTTTTTTGCCAGTTACGATTAAACCATCAAGTAGGTACACTTGTTTGTTTCAGATATATTAGAGACAGTAAAGCTTCATTTCAAACAGAGATGCCCAAGAGGAAAAGGTTAGAAAGCATTGTGCAAAGCTGTGAAACACTGACTAGCAATTTAAATTGGAATCAGACATTCAGCCTGACTGAAGAAAAAAAAAAAACCCTTCACATATACAATGTGCATAGAGGAGGGGGTAAGGGACCGGCAGAGTTTTATTTTTAGAAGTCTCTGCTAAGTTCTTTATAAGCATCTCAATCTTTGTTAAAAAGCAACAGCAGATATGCACATTTTCCTTAGGGGAGCTTTTTTTTTTTTCATATAAAATTTTAGTAGTTAGCTGCCTAGAGTGAGGCTTTTTGTAAAAGAACATACAAATTGTATTTTTTATGGTTCCTTATTTATGGTGAAACAGCCATTTTAATATAATGATTCACTTAGATTATTTTACTGCTTTTCATTATGGATCTTCATATTTTTTCATTTGTTCTTGTCAGTCTTCTAGTTAAAATTAAAATGTTTGACTCTGCAATTAATCCCAAATGGGTTTGATTTTGAGATTCCTTATCCCTTCAAAAAAACTTGCTGAAATACCTTTCTACAAACGTAAAGATCAAAATCAACACAAACCTTTTTGGCTCTCATATGAGACATCCCTGAGTTGAGTTAAATGTCACTCCAAGCAAATTTGTAGCATTTATTTATTTGGGAAGTGTGAAGTAAATTTGTCCACAAAAGAACAAACATTCCAGTCTGCTTAAAATTACTATTATACTACACCAAAAAATACTTAGAAAACATTAAACAAAATAATTCCATTTATTAAAAAAAAAAAAGAACAAACATTCCTTGCCCTCTCCAAATCCTGGGCACAAATATTGATACCTATCTAGTGTACTTTTTCATAATGGTGAGGCCTTTTGTTTTGCTTTGTTTTTGTTCTGTTTGAAGGATAGAGGTAGATGTATTTGAAATATCCTAACTTCAAGTCTATTCTGTAATAGGCTTTTTTCATGTGGTATGTGCCCATAGTTTATCTTAAATCATGAAAAAGAAATATTGTATTCAACATTTCTGAAATTTCTTCAGATTGTGCATCTGGACGCCAGTAAATCCAGCTTTAAGGCAACAGGGCTTACATTTGTAGATATAAAGATGGTAAATTGTATCATATTATATGAATGCCTTTTACATGCCTGTTAGCAACCTAAGGGCATTTTGTCAGTCAACTGAATGTTTATGGTACCAAAAAATGATTACGTTAATATAAAGAAATTATTTCTCATCTTATTTCAAATGGATGATAAAAAAATCAATGTTAAACAGAACGGTTATGATTAATGTAAACTTAACCTGTTAAAATAAAATTTAAATTAGGGATTTTAGTTAAACATTGAAAAAATTCAAGAGCACATTCTCTTTGTTTTGAATATGTCTTATTGCTTAAATGTTCCATTCATTGCTTTTACAACATTCAGTGCACCTAAATATTTATAAATAAAATGAGAGATTTCAATTAGAAAATATGGGTAAAGACAAATGCTGCTTTTATTATTCAGATATATTCTCACAGAATGTGTTGTAGCCTAAAATGTAGAAAATACTCCCATACAAACATACACACACACACACACACAGTCTCTCCTCTACACAATTTGCTGAGTTAATGTTCCTTCTCAGAAAATATATACTTTGAATAAGATGGATTAAATATATTGGTTGGATTTTAGAATGCAATAAAAAGATTACATTAAAATGACCATATTTTAGGGGAAAATAAGTAGGTTGGGCTAATTTATTATTATTATTCATTGCATTTAAAGAAACTTGGACCAAAGATCAAAGTGCATTTTGATTTGTTTGAAAACCATAAATGATCCATTTCCAATTTCCCAGCCCCATAAAGTTAGAATGCAGTTTGTGAGTACTCTGCTCTAATCAAGAAGGAAGGTGCTTCAGCTTCAAATGTCAATGCTGTAAACATGTTAAATCTGGAAAATATTTTCTAAGCAAGCAACCATGTGTAAAATTTACCGAACTTGTCATGAAAGGGCTGCAGCTGCAAACCTGCAAACTTCTCACTTCCATGAAGACTCCAGATGTTGAGACAGGGAAGCAATGTTTTCATCGTGGCTCCCCAGCTGTTGCATCTTAGAGCTTTGCCTGTCGCCATCTTCTTAAACAGTGTTTTACCAGGTAAAGAAGCAGAGTCCCTTTAATACCAGAGAAGAAAACCATGGGCTTACTGCAAAAGTTGCTCCATGTAATTTACCAGAACCTTGCCAGTCCAAACATGCAGCCATAGATTAAAGGTTCACAATCCATCCTACTACTGCAACTAAGTTAGTTTAACAGAAGCTTCCAAATGCAGAGGGAATATAATCAGCCAATTATAAAATTAAGCAACTGTCATGCACTACTGCCAAAAAGGATTCCCATTAAATTACTCTTATGCCTCATTTTATGAAAACTTTTAAAACCATATTTGCTGTTGATAACTAATAACATCTTGGGATAAATTTAAAACTTGCTTTAATACAGAAATATAAAATATGCCAGCTATCATCATAGACAAAGACAATTTGATGAATTTTAAAAAATTACTAACACTACTTTTAACTCCACTAGCATTATATGTAATATTTACAATATGCAATCTTCTTTTATAATGTAAAGTGTTTTTAAAATGAAATCTGCACTTAAATGCCAATATCCTCTCCTTCTGGCTTCTCACTTTATGACACTAACATAGGATCTCATTCACCAAGCCAATTGAAATTTTAATAAAAGAAAGCAGGAGTTTCTAATAAACTCCTGCAGTGAGCTGATAATACTAAACATCTTTAGCAGCATGGTGTTTTTTTATTATTATTTTAGCTGTATATTAATATGCTAGTATTTGTAAATTCCCCAGTGTCACTAGATTTATTTCAGAAGCCTCTGCTACATTCTTCTATTGCAAAAGTTTATCTGACAATGAAAAATTTTTTTTGGTGATTTTCCACCCAACCACTCCATGACAGGCAAATATGTAGCTGATAAATGCATTGTGACTATGCATTCAGTGCTGGAAGGAACTGCAAATGATTTCACTTATTTTGGCGCTGCTTCTGGGCTAACCAGGAACACAACCGCAACAGAGACATTATTTTGGCTTTTGTTGGTAATTCAGCAAGACATACTTATCTACATCTTTCACCACTATACCTCCTTGCAGCCTTTCCTTCTGTTCCATCCCCACCTTAACTCCATATCGCCACGGTTACTTCCCAAATATACCATCTCCACTCTTCAATCTGGGTATAGGGTTAGTGGCTGCATAGCTTTCACTAAAAATATAATGCACAAGGTTCGTGTTTGAAATGTGGTTCAGAGCATGGACTTCAAATAAAACCACAGGCGATATTCTTTTATGACACATTATGGGTATAATGTGGAACCGATAGGCAATGGACTCTAATGTGTATTTATGTAATGAGTCAATGCTCAGACAGTGTTTACTGTATGTTAGGCACTGCTCTAGGCACCTTACATGTATGAACTCATTTGATCCTTCCACAGCTCTTTATGGCAGATACTATTATTATTCCCACTTTGTAGATAATAAAACTGAGACTTAGGAAAATAACTGGCCCATGCCACAGGCTAGGAATGGCTGTGCTCAACTTGAACTTAAGCAGTCTAGCCACAAAGTCCAGCTGTGCACCCACTGTCTCTGTTAACTATGTTGTGTTGAGATTGAAACTGCCTTAACAGCTGGTCTTCATCCTCTGAATGATATCCATTCTATTGCTTCTTCATCCCTTATGCTCTGAGTAAGCCTGAAATCTCTGATTTTCCTAAACTTAAATTCAGGAAGGAAAATGAATCATCTCACCCTCAATCAGTGCTACTCCTTGCAATCTGATTAGATGCGAAAGGTCAAGAAACATTCTTTTGATGGTATTCTCAACACAAAGTTGAAAGGAAGGCAGGGAAAACTTTGGCTGTCCTCGTCCTTATAGAGCCTTTGTGAGATTTAAGAGAAAGCTCAGAAGATGCACAGCTTGACAAATAAGGGGTGTTCACACAAAATTTTAAAAGGCACTCTTTCTTCCAGGCAGAGAGAACCCACACCAGTGTCCAAGGCTTGGTGAAAAGATTGCCATTTGTAACGAGCATCTTATTCAGGTATCCATGGTAACCATGGTAACCAATGTCCACTGGACCAGCTCAATTTGGAGGAAAATATATAGGCCCCTATGGCCAGACCTGGAAAGTCCTGATGATACCATTTGGGAAAGGAGAATTTTGGTTTCTTCCAAAGCCAGGGACACTGAAGCAGGCCAACAGGGCATTAGCACCCCCAGAGGCTGCGGTGGGGATGGTTTAGGCAGATGTATAAAAAAAAAAATGCATCAAGGTTGACCAGAAAACCATGTCTCCTTTTTTCCTAAAATGTCTGTCTCCATCTTAAGGCCAGGTATTGGTATTTAGTAGATCACCACAGATGGCAGCACCATGACATTTCCTGAATTGCAGGTTGGAGGTACTCACATTAGATGACTGGCCAATATGGCTCAGAATATTCAATTATATAGTGTCCACCAGGTGTTCTGGAACTGCTTCCAACAGGCAGGCCACCAGAAGCTGTAGGCACATTTGAGAAAAATAAGGTAGCATTTGATGATAGAAAAACTATATATCTTTGTTTAGAAGTAGTGGCTTCTATTAAATTTAATTACTTCCCCTGTGGCTTTAAATCAAGGGCAGCTTCTGTTAAATTTAATTACTTTCCACTGTGGTTTACATGGCAAAGGTGTCATTACTACTTACAAACTGCTTCTGGCTTGGGTCTGATTTGCTTCTTTCTATCAAGGCATTCTCTCATAATTTTACTTTTTCCCTGTATCTGAAGACACATTTGTGTGGACATTTTATTCATGAAATCTGTCATTGTTATCTTGAAAATTATTCAGTTAGTAGCTTGTAATTGACAGCTAAATCTGAAGGAAGAAAAAGCAATTTTGATCAAGTTAAACACAAAAATAGCCTGGATTAATTTTTACAAGTTTATTGTACAAATACTTCATTTATATATTGTACCAGCACCTTAAAGGTTTCATTATGCACAAACCCCATAAAGTTGTGCTTTCTTAAGTATCCTGAATGGGTGTTTATTATCAGTTTTATTTTATTAGTGTGTGTTCAAGCTAACAATTTTTACTACCAATTATGTCAACACCCATTCCAATCGCTCTTCTGCTCCCTAATTGTCAGAGTTCATTTTCAATTGTAGGCACGTAACAACATTGCCCTTTATTGAATTGCCATTGGAATGTATTCAAGAAGTGTATTCTTAAAAGTTTGCTTCTCTAAAAATGAAGTGGATCTTCATGAACATCCTGAAAATGAAATGCAACTTCACACACACACACACACAAAAAGGCAGCATTCAGAACATTTTAGAATTTCAGAGAAATTTTGCATTATCTTTCCCATGATTCTAGGCTGATGTCAGGCTGTATTTCAACTGAAATGACAATGAAATCATTTCGATTCCATGCAATGTGCAAAAAAAAAAAAAAAAAACAGTCAATTTTTCACTTGGCAAGCTGAAGTCTAAAGTAATTAAGCACTGCTGTGTGGGAGGCAGCTTCCTGCTCTGAAGTCAGCCTGAGATAATTACCATATTAAAGTCAAAACATCATGTGCCGCATTGATAGATAGATGGATGGAGAGACTGGGCATCTATTAAATGATCCATTTTGTTATGCTTCCTGGGAAATGTGCCATTGATGCCAATTAAGAAATATATATTCCAAGTGAGTATTTCTAAGTGACAAAACTTCTATCCAGTAAATTGAATTTATTATTTACTGATCATGAAGTACTTAAAGTCATAAAATCTAGATAGAGAGCAACCTATGAGGAGAATTACATGCTCTGACTTGGTTTACAAACCCCTCATTACCCAATTGCGACGTTAGCATAAATTTCTTCACAATAACATTTCCAGCCAAGGTACTAAGTTTTTTCTGTCATGAAAACTCTAACTGGAATAATAATGTGATATTGCAGATAAAATGTAAATCTTCAGAAATTTCAAAGTCACAAATAAGCTTTTCGATAAGTGGAAAGATTCATTTCTTATATGTTTAGAAGAAAGGTAAATGGAATATACCTAAAAGAATAATCTTTCTTCAATATCTTTACATTTCTTTCTATTGAAAAGGGAAATGGTCCCTCAAAATCAAAGTTGGGTAGTAATTTATTAACACAATTCAGCTGAATACAATGCAGCAAGATTAAGTTACATTAAACAATTCCTAGCAACCCATTTACTTAAAGTTAATGATTTATTAATAGTCTCTTCTCCAATCATCAAATAGATAGTATGGTTTATGCTTTTATAATGATATCTGTTAAAGAATAAACTAAAGTATTTTGGTCATTGATTTAAACAGAATGGTTTATTTTCATGTAAATATTAGTGAAAGAAAAAAAGAATATATTGGCTCTGAAAGAGGAGGGCATCTCCAAGTCTGGGTCTTTTTTTTTTTTTTTTTTTTTTGATTAAAGAATAGGCACTTCTATGTCTGCAGTGAAGGTTATGTTTGATCTTCTTTAACTACTTTCTATGGGATTTATTCCCCACCATTTCCATTAGCTTATTCATACCGAAAAGGATGGATAACTAAAGCAACATCCCTTTAAAATCATAGACAAGGAGTTTTGAGGATTAAAACAGTATTTCTCTTGCTGACAAAAACGTAGTTTTTAAAATACAAAAATCCACCCATGTAAAGATTAAACGATAATTATTTTCCCAAAAAGGCACTCTAAAGAATCAATAGGCTGCCTAAATATCAGATTCAGTCCATGTCCTCTAGCACATCACTTGATGGGGTGGGAAGCTGGGGTGGGGCGTGAGCCAGGGCATCATTTGAGAAGGCTGACATTGCTAAATTCCAGGCTGTTCTGATGGACAGTCCTAGGCCTTTGGTTTTGTGTGTTTCAATGGAAATCCTAAAATGAATACAATTTTAAATTATCTTTGTAGGGGGAGATTTTTTTTTTTTAATTAGGGCTCATCTCTGGACTCAAGGATTCAATAGGGAAGTTCACTATCTACTTGACTTATTGTGTTCCCTTCAATATTTTTAGCAATACCAGTCTCTTATAAATGAGTAGAAGAGTAATAATAATGAGAGTAGTAATGAGCAAATAATTTCTTTGATTTTATAAAAGCTTTCCATTTTCAATGAAGGTGGAAAACCATATGGATTAATTAAAATGGAAATTTGATTTTTGTTTTGTTTTGTTCTAGTGAACTAATGAACTATGGATTTTATTCTTGTGAACCATGGATTTTATTTCTTCCTACTTTGCTTATACTTCTTTGTTTGTTTGTTTGTTTGTTTTGTTTGCTTATACTTTAAAAATTGTCTATAACAAAGATATTGTGCTTTCATAGTTTAAAATATAAACTTGATTATTAAAAGTTTATAAATATGGGGTCGGAGGTGGCTCGACTGGTTGGGCGTCCGTCTCCCATATGGAGGGACCCGGGTTCGATCCCCGGGACCTCCCGGTAAAAATAAATAAATAAATAAATAAATAAATAAATAAAAATAAAAAAAAGTTTATAAACATTTCAATTTGGTAAGAAATTTTTAGTCACTTTATAATACATTCCAAAACAAAATGAAGCTTAGAGGCCTCAGGGCAGGACAAGACTGCTTTGCTGTGGGTGTTTCTGATTAGAAAACAGGAGGCTCAAGGAAAGGTCTCAGTGGCAATCAGCCTTCAGGGAGCTGGAAGCCAGCCCAGGCCAACAGAAAGGTGGGAATAACCCCAAAGCTGAGGCTTCTTTGGCCACTTGTGTTCCATTCTGTAAGTGCAAATAAGCAAACAAACCTAAAATGAACCAGTGAGTAGAAATTCAGTTTGCTGAATAGGCCTGTGGTCTGAGAGTAAGAAAATCTGGGTTTCTATTTCTGGCTGTGCCCTTGACTTACTTTGTGAATTGGGACAGTATAGAACTTCACTTTTTCCTTTTTCTCCATTTGTAAAATGGAGGCAATAATAGGCCCAGCCTACTCTTCAGCAGAGCAGAAGGATTAGCAAATAGGAGAGAAAGACAGTATGTAAATTCAGAGCAGGATTAGATCAAGGAGAATTTCAGTTCTTCTTTGTGAATTGTAGCATCATTTTCAGCTCCCAAAATCCAGGTGCTATTTAGAGAATTCAACTTCAAGTATTACATTTATTTTCTGCCCTTTAAACGTCTACAGTTTTGAGGTTTTCTCACCATATTTACTGCAACAGTGAAATTAGATTGTTCAACTTCAGTTTATAGTCCATTTCATTCTTTAATTTCTGTGTTTGGAGATGATGAGTTTTGGTTTGCATTCACAGTGTTTCAAAAAAATAACAGACAAAATGAGTTTTTGTTTGAAACATTTAAAGCCCATGGGGTAAAAAAAAAATCTGCCTTTATTGCACTGGAATATTGTGATTATAAATAGAATAATATATGTGAAAGCAGTTTAAGCTTTCCTGAGAAGAGCCTCTCCAACTCTCATCTCCACTCCCCAACCCACATTTTATACAACTAAAACCAACCTTAAACTACCTGCCAAAGTCTCTTTTGTTATATTTTGATTATGTATTGGAGAGCACATTTTTAAGATCATTCTCCTAACATGCTAAAAAATGAAATAGATTAAATCTATCTCAAACTCCTAAATCAAATAAACAAGACATCAATGCATGTAACCTTTCATTCACACTTCATCCACAACCTCATTCTTTACTCTCTAGCACTTCACCCATGGTAATCTTCCTTCTCTCAACAAATGTCATATTCTGTAACTCAATCATACATCTTAATCAAAAGCAATAAGTGTAGCACCTGACATGAAAGAACACCTACATAAACATAGTCTTTTGTGCCTTCAAGTCTCTCTCCCTCTGACACTGTTAACACTAGACAGCACTTCTCATCACTAGAAACACACCCCGGAATTCATTTAAGTGCTCAACACTTTCTCTAACATCATGGAATGACAGCCAGCAGCAGTGTCATCTGATTTTAAAACAGACTGGCACTTAAAGAAGTTTAAACTTCAGAATTAAGAAGAGATAAGAGAATGTTTCTTTTACTGCTGAGAAAGTTCCCCCAAGTTACCAGAATAATTACCTGACCCTTAAATATTTTACTTATGTGTAATTTGTCCAATAGCTCATGGCAACTAAAGCCATAAAACGGATTCTCTTCTGTCTTCAAATTTCAAACCAAGGCAAAGAAACAAGATTTTTTGATGGAACATACTAACAGAATTTTATCAGATGGTGTTTCCTGCCATTTTTATCAGTGTCATCACCTTGGAGAGTATGACCATTTTCACCGTGTGCCTGGGTAGAATAAGAAATATAGCCATTATCTTTCCTATATTTACAACGTCACTTGCTTCCTAATATAGTGATAATATTTCCCTGATTGGTCTTTAGTATTCAAGAAGATATCAGATGAAAGAAATCAAACAAAGCTCAAGACTCTAGCTTATAGTAGAAATGTTGCTAGATGCCTTCACATATTTTAAGTTAATTCATTCACACAACAACCCTGTTAGGCCAGCATTCCCTCTCCGCATTTTTACAATGAAGAAAACTGTGGTTCAGAGTAAAGTAAGCAAAGGTCACAAGCTAGAAAATGGAAGTGCCAGGCTGGGGTTACACATAGTAGACACTAAGCAAATATTTGTTAGTGGATGTTTGAATCTATATCTAACCATGCTCCACCTGACACCAGGTTTAGATTCTCTAGCCATGGGATTTTAATAATTAGTATTCTTTATGGTGATGCATGGGAAAAATACAATTAATGTAACTTATGGACAATAATTAAGAGCAATATTGTAATATCCTTGCATCAGTGTTAGAGAAGGTCCTATAGCAATGCTAAGGGTCAATAATAGGGAATGGTATGGGATTTTTTCTTTTGGACTAAGAAAAGCTTCAAAAATTTAGTAAGGCAATGACTGCACAACTCTGTGATGAAAGTGACAGCCACTGGATGTACATTTTCGATAGAATGTACAAGGAATGGGACTGTATAACACAGTGAACCATGTAGTGGAAGATGCACTGTGGTTAACAGTACAAATGTGAGAGTGTTCTCTCATTGTAAAAATACAATACTAATACATGGTGCTAATATTAAGG
Organism: Tolypeutes matacus; assembly: GCA_026826555.1. Classification (NCBI taxonomy): domain Eukaryota; kingdom Metazoa; phylum Chordata; class Mammalia; order Cingulata; family Chlamyphoridae; genus Tolypeutes; species Tolypeutes matacus. The sequence goes on from JAKSZT010053881.1 coordinate 523,436, forward strand.
GGTGTATGGGAAAAATATACCAAATTTAAGCTATGTACCATAGTTAGTGGTAATAGTCTGATGATAGTCTTTCATAATCTGTAGCAAATGTTCCATAACTATGTAAGGTGTTGGTAGAGGGGTGATGTATGGAAATTCTGCACATTGTGCATGATTGTTTTATAAGTTCACACCTTCTCTAATAAAAAAATAAAATAAAATAAATTTTAAAATTAGTATTCTTAACTCTCAGCTACTCAGGGCTTTTTTTTGTTTCAGTGCACCATGTCATACCAAATTACCTTCCATAGGCTGAAAGTTAGGTATTATTTATTCCCACTGTACAGATGAGGACAATGAGGTTCAGAGAAACTAATTTGTCTGTGTTCATACAGCTAGAAAATGCCAGAACCAGGGTAACACTTATATTGCCTCTTAAACAATCTCATATCTGAAAACTTATGGGGGAAAAAAGTTAGGGTACCACCAACCAATAAATCTACCACTGGAGGGAAAAGTGATGCTTGGAACAAATCTATAATTTCTTTCCAGTCTATGTCTCTCACAGTGACTGTTGAACGGAGCATACTGAACTTAAGGTGGGAAGACTTAGATTCTAATCCTAGCTGTGACACTTATTTGTTGTAAATGTTGAAGGAGTCACCTAAATTTTCTGAGACTCAGGTTTCTCATGTAAGAAATGGGGATTAAAGTCTCTACTTCGGTTTTAGCTTACCATTGACTCTTCAGCATCAGTGCCTGGAACATGGCAAGTTCTCAACAAATATTTGTTGAATAAATAAGTGCTCAATAAGTGTGATGTTCTAAGAAGATTCAGGGAATGATTATTCCAGTTCTCTAGGCCTATTTTATTTTTTTCCACTGAAAGTAGAAGTTCCTATATACTTATTTACAGAAAGAAACTGCCTTTTTAAAGTAGTGCAATATTGTGCACTTGTAAAATTTATCTGTTAATTGTTTATTTGGGTTGATTTCTACACTAGTCCTTATTATACTTTAACCCAGTAATCATTTTTTACCATGGCTATGCAAAAAGTTTGGTCAGAGGTCAAGAAACTTTTTATAAAAAGGGCCAGATAGTAAATATCTTAAGTGAGGGCCATACCATCTCTGTCAAAACTATTCAATTATGCCATTGTAGTGCAAAATCAGCCAGACAATACATAAATGAATGAGTGTAGCTGTGTCCCAATAAAACTTTATTATTAAAAACATATGGCAGGCCAGATTTCCCATAGACTGTGGTTGCCAACCTCTGATCTAGTATGTAAGTGACCACCACAGAGTGGCATGTTTTAATCATTATTATGTTACCTCGAGTGCTTTGTAAAGTATAAGTACTCAATACTACTTTGCTGAACTAAAAGAACTTTTTTGAATTGTGCTAGACACTATACTATGCACTCTAAAGAACAGAAAGGAAAATATGATGCTCTCAACTGCTTATGCTCAATAGCATACCCATAAAAGAAAAGGATTTCCCAAGCAACACACCCAGGGGGCTAACTGGGTCACTTCAGTTCTTCAGTGGTGCAAATACTTGGTATGGCAGTTGGAAATTATCTGATGAATCCCAAAAAGAGAAATATTATGTTTTAAATTAATCCATTCCTGTGGGTGTTAGATCCATTTGACTGGATTATATCAGTGAGGCGGGATTCATTTTGAGTCTCTGCCCTCTTGCTGGGTCTGATATAAAGGGAGATACAGAGACTCAGACAGACAGGAAATAAATAAATATAAATAAATAAATAAATAAATAAATAAAGAGAGTTGGCATATTTGATACTGTGATGAGAGAGAAAGGTTTGCTTAAGCACAAAGCCCCCAAGAGGCTGGGTCCACAGAGGAGCTCAAAAAAAGACCAGTCCTGCTATATGCCTGATAGCTTACAGCTGAACTTGGGGAGACAGCAGAACAGCAGAGACAGACATAGGAGACCCAAAAAAGTGACAAGCCCTATGCCTGGTTGCTTACAGCTGTGCTCCAAGAGATGGTATATTCTGGAGGGGAAGGCAGAGACCTCCACAGAGATTGGTGGCCATCTTGCTCACCATTGGGCAACAACACCTGGATCAACAGTAGCAGACTTTGATGAGAAAGTATCTCTTATGGTGCTTTGAGTTGAACTTTTCACAGCCTTGGAACTGTGAGCTTTTACCCCAAGTAAATATTTCTGGTACTTTGCATCGACAGCCCTTTGTCAAACCAAAACACTTGGCAATAGAAGGTGTTAAAACAGGATATTCCTTGGGTTTGGGGGCACAGTCATTATCCTATAACATAGTAAACTTTCTACAACAATGAACTACAGCTATATCAGATGACAAACTGAGAAGCACAAAAAACAAACAGTTCTTGTGAAGTTGAACTTATCAAGAAAATCCCTAGCAGGAGGCAATTTTAGAGCTAGTTTTTAAGGGAGATCAGGGTATTTACAGGTGGAGAGAAAAGAAAAGGCAAACCAGGTGGGAGGAAAAACATGTGTAAAACTGTAGGACAAAGCGAAGTGAGAGGCAAGTTGATCAGCTTACATTAAACAATTATGTTGGTGAATAACAATAAACAATATGAAAGATTTGCACAAGGCCTTGTTCACTCAGAGTTACTACATATTTTGTTTACATTTAACTTGAGAACTGGAAAACTATACTGTGATGGAAAGCTTAAAAAACTATTCCTAAGGAGAGAGATGATTCAGGGAAATGGATCTGTGTACCTCTGCAAATTTTATTACGTGGCAGTTAGTAGATGAATTTAACACAGGAGTTAAACTCATAATGAAATTTCATGTTGTTCTAATAACTTCAACCAACCAAAATTCCATAAGTAAAATTGGACATAAGCAGCGGAATAAGTATAAGACCCAAGTATATGACAAGAATTACCTAGCTCTGACAGCAATGCTGAACTACTTTCATTCTATAGTACACATTGGTTGGTAATGTGGCTGCCTCAGTACAGTCTTGAACTGACAGTATTTGCAACAGGCAACATTTATCAAAGTACAGCTAGTTTCAGTGGGCAGGTAAGTTTGGTAGCCAATTCTCTTTCCTTATTTTCACTTTTACAAAAAGAAAAGTTAGTTTTAAGGGAGGTGGGAAAATAGCTAACCCATGTGTTCTCTCCTTGGAAAAGCCTCCTGTTTGTCCTCAGATTAGAGTTTTGCCCTTTCCTCATGGAAAACGATTTTCACTGCTGGGAATACTCAAATGTCTTTCGGGTCAAGGCAGTACCTAGTGTTCAGAATACAAACTCTTTGCCATTCATCCTTGAAAAACAAGTGTTAGGGTAGAAGGTGAGAAGAGACTTTGGTTCATAAATTCATTTAAAAGAGGATTGTGGGAAGATGGCAAAGAAGGAAGCTCCAGGAATCAGTCTCTCCACCATATTAAACAAACAGGAACTGTCTGAATCAACTATCTTGAAACTCCAGAGTCCAACAGAACACTGTACAGCAACCAGGGAAGAACAGGAGGAAGAGGCTGGTAAATTACAGTAAATTCAAGTAAGTTGCATTCTCCAAGCAATGGTTACTGGAACCCACCCCCCCACTCTTGCATCAGGCAGCACTGGGGTTCAGCCTCTGGAGTGGCTTGCTAGTGGCAGAAAAGGACATAAAAATCTACTTCCCTAGGATCTGAGATGGGCACAGGCTGGGCACTGATCACAGGTTTTGACTAGTGACTTTGGATCACTGTGGGCCCAGTTTTGAGAGTGGCCATTGTCCCAACCTGCCCTGGACAGGGGTAGCAGAGGAGACATAAAAACTGTATGCTTCCTTGGAGCTGTGTAGGACAGTTGAAGGGCTTAATTTTCTGGGCAGGTGCCAAGTCAAGAAAATGTAGCTCTGGGGAGCCATGGAAGAAGCTTCCTGGCCCCTCCCTCATCCCCTCTTCAGGGTAGTGTAGAGTAGGCCAGCACTTGCTTTGTTGGTCCCTGGGCTTGTTCCAAGGAAAGACTTACTTGGGAAACTCCTCTTTGGTGTGCCTTCCCTCCCAGAATCTGCTCTCCAGGCAAAAGCAGCTTGACAAAAGAAAGTAGCGTAAGAAACAACTGAGGCAGACTGCCTTGGGCAAAGGCTTACCTGCTTTAAGTATGGCAGTGGAATACTGAGGAGAGGGAGAAGGTCTGTTTCCAGAGAAATAGGGAAGGCATTCAAACTCCTATAGACAGGGGAAGCCCTAAGGCCACTAGCACACAGAAGCTCAGCACAAGACACAGGTCAAGAAAAGACAGTAAGGACTTTCCACTTTGCATTAACCTTTGGTAGGTCTTCCTGATAAGAGGGTTGACATTCAAGGAAATCTTTGTCATATAATCAGCTGGTTCCAAACTTAAGAAAGAGACATCTCAGGGAATAAATCCCAGAGTTAACATTTTAAAATATCAAAATGTACAGTGTGCAACAAAAGATTACAAGACAAAAAAAAGAAACAGGAAATGACAGCTCATCCAAAACAAGAGTATAAAAATCCAGAAAACACCAATGAAGTAGACCAGACAGATGGACATATGGACAGAGACTTTTAAAAATGATCTTCAATATGCTTAAGGAGATGGTGGAAAATACAGAGAAAGATCTAAAGGATATCAGGAAAACAATGAATTAATATCTCAACAAAGAGATAGAAAATTTTAAAAGGAACCAAATGAAACTACTTTAGTTGATGACCACAATAACTGAAATGAAAAATCCCCAGTAGGGTTTCAACAGCAGATTGGAGCTGGAAGAAGAAAGAATAGGTGAACTCGAAGATAAGACAATCGAAATGAGTTAGGCTGATGAGCAGAAAAAGAATAATAAAATGTGAAGATAGCCTAAGGGACCTCTGGAATACCACCAAGCATATCGATATATGCATTGTGGGAGTCCCAGAAGAAGAAAGAGAGAAAGGAGCAAAAGAAATATCTACAGAAATAATATCAGAAAACTTCCCAAACTTAGCAAAAGACATCAATATGCATATACAAGAAACCCAAAAAACGCTAAACAGGATAAAGTTGAAAGAAAATATGCCCTGTCACATACTGATCAAACTGTCAAATGCAAAGGACAAGGAGAGAGTTCTGAAGCTGCAAGAGAAAAGCAACATGTTATGTATAAGGGGGTCCCAATTAGAATAAGTGCTGATTTCTCATCAGAAACCATGGAGGCAAGAAGGCCATGGGATGAAATACTTAAAGTGCTGAAAGAAAACAATTACCAAACAAGAATTTTATATCCATTGAGACTCTGTTTCACAAATAAGAGAGAAATTAAGACATTCCCTGATAAACAAAAGCTAAAGGAGTTCATCACCACTAGACCTGCCCTACAAGCAATGCTAAAGGGAGTTCTTCAGACTCCCTTTAGGAGGACACTAAACAGTGGTTTGAAGCAGCCTGAAGAAATAAAGACCTCTGGTAATGTAACCATTTTGGTAATTATAAATGCCAATACTATTGTATTGTTTTTTGGGTTTTTTGGGGGTTTTTTTGTTTGTTTGTTTGTTTGTTTTTTGGTATATAACTCTACTAATTACTTCCTACAGGTGCTAAAATCAACATAAATTTTAAAAATAATGATGAATTATGCCTTTGGAAATACAATTTACAAATATATAATTTGTAATGAGTACAAAAAAAAGGTGGAGGTGTGAAGGGGTACAGAACAGTGTATGTGTATGCTATTGAAGTCAAATTGGGATCAAATCAGATATGATTGTTATACATTTAGGATGTAAAATTTTAGTCCATGGTAACCACAAGAAAAATATATGAAAAATATATCCTGAGAGAAATGGCATGGGACTCAATATAGTGCAATATAAAAAAATCACATAAATATGAAAGTTGACATTAATGGAAGAATTGAGGAACAAAAACGGTATAAGACTTACAAAGACTAATAGCAAAATGGCAGTAGAAATTCCTACATTATCAGTAGTGACTTTAAATGAAAATGGATTAAACTGTCCATTCAAAAGGCAGAGATTGGGAGAATGGATAAAAGAAGCATGAGCCAACTATATGCTGTCTACAAGAGTCTCACTTTAAATTCAAAGACATGAGCAGGTTAAAAGTGAAAGAATGGAAAAAATATACCATGTAAATAGTAACCAAAAGAGAAGTGAGGTACCTATACTCATATCGGATAAAATGGACTTTAAGTCAAGAGCAGATATGAGGAATAAACATGGTCATTATATACTGATAAAAGGGTCAAGTCAACAATAAAATGTAACATTTATAAATAAATATGCACCTAACAGGAGAACCCCAAAATATATGAAGCAAATACTGACAGATTTGAAGGGAGAATTGATGGTTCTACATTAATAATAGGAGATTTACCACTTTCAGTAACGGATAGGACATCTAGACAGAAGATCAACAAGGAAACACAAGACTTGAACAAAATGCTAAACCAACTAGACCTAACAGCTGCTCCACCCAACAACTTCATGCAGTAACAACAGAATATACATTCTTCTCGAGTACACATGGCTCATTCTCCAGGACACATATATCTCAGATCACAAAACAAGTCACAATAAATTGAAAAATATTGAAATCACCATATCTTCTCTGACCACAATGGAATGAAGCTAGAACTCAGTAACAGAGGAAATGGAAATTTTAAAATATGAATAAATTAAGCAATGTAGTCTTTTTTTTTTTTAAGGAGGTACCAGGGATTGAACCCGGAACCTTGTACATGCAAAGCAGGTGCTCAATAAACAATGCATGGATTAAAGAGGAAACCCAGAAGCTAAATTAAGAATTATCTTGAGGCAAATGAAAATGATCATAAAATATATGAAAACTTATGGGATGCAAAAAAGGCAGTACTGAGAGAGAAATTTATAGCTCTAAATGCTGTTCTATCATGTCATGCACATTTGTCTTGTAAGTTCACAACTTTTACTATACACTTATTGTTTATGTATGTTCATGTATGAATGCTATACTTCAATAAAAATTTTAATAACAAAATTAAAAAGTGAAAAAAAGAAAGATTTCAAATCAGAGAACTAATTTCAAAACTCAAAGAACTAGAAAAGGAAGAGCAAACTAAACCCAAAAGAGCAGAAGGAAGGAAATTACAAATATTAGAGCAGAGATATATGAAATAGGGAATTGAAAAACAATAAAGGGGATCAACAAAATCAAAGTTGGTTCTTTGAAAAGATAGATATAACTGACAAACTTTTAGGTCAACTGATGAAGGAAAAAAGATAGAGGGCACAAATGACTAAAATCAGAAATGCAGAGGAAGACATTACTAGCAAACTCATTGAAATAAAAAGTACTATAGGAGGATACCACGAACAACTGTATGCTAACAAATTAGATAACCTGGGGGAAATGAACAAATTCCTAGAAACACACAAACTATGAACACTCATTCAAGAAGACATAGATCTCAACAACTCAATAACCAATAAAGAGATTGAAATCAGTAGTCAAAAACCTCTCAACAACAACAACAAAGCACAGGATGGATGTTCCACAGGGGAATTTTACCAAATATTCAAAGAAGAATTATAACCAGTCCTGCTGAAACTCTTCCAAAAAAATTGAAGAGGAGGAAACACTCCTTAATTCATTGTATGAGACCAATATCACCCTGATGCCCAAACCAGATATAGATACCATAAAAAAAAAATTACAGACCAATATCTCTTATGAATATTCATGCAAAAATCCTCAAAAAATGCTAGCAAACTGAATCCAATAGCACATTTAAAAAAGTATATATTGTGATCAAGTGGGATTTATCCCAGATATGCAAGGTTGATTCAAAACAGGAAAGTCACTTAATGTAATACACCACATTAACAGAATGAAGGAAAAAAAAAAAACACATAATCATCTCAAATTACACAGAAAAGGCATTTAAAATCCAGCACCCCTTCTTGATAAAAATACTTAGAAAACTAGGAATTAAAGGAAAATTCCTCAACATGATAAACAGGAAACTATGAAACATTACTAAAAGAAATCAAAGAAGACCAAAATAAATGGAAGGGCATTCCATGTTCATAGATTGGTAGATTTAATATTGTTATATGTCCATTCTACCCAAAGCAATTTACAATGAAAATTCCAACAATATTCTTTGCAGAAATGGAAGCTAATCATGAAATTTATATGGAAGGGTAAGGGGCCCCAAATAATCAAAACCATCTTGACAAAGAAGAACAAAGTTGTAAGACTCACACTTCCCAATCTTAAAAACTTGTTACAAAGCCACAGTAATCAAAACAGCATGGTACTGGAAGACATATAGATCGATGGAATTTAATTGAAAGCTCAGAAATCAACCTTCACAGAGACCACTAAACTGGCAAAAAAAAAAATCTCTTCAAAAAATCGTAGTAGAAAAATTACACATCCATGTGCTAAAGAATGAAGGTACACCCCTACCTCACATCATATACAAAAATCAATTCCAAATGTATCAAAGACCTAAATATAAGGGCCAGAACTATCAAACTCCTAGAAGAAAATATACAAAAGGATCTTTAGGAGCTTGTGTTAGGCGTTGGTTTCTTAGAATTTACACCCAAAGCACAAGCAACAAAGAAAAATAAATAGGACTTCATCAAAATTAAAACTTTTTGTGACTCAAAGGAATTTTTAATGAAAGAAAAACAAAAGACAAATTTCATGATTTAAAGATCCGCAAAAAACTTAGACGTTTCTCCAAAGAAGATACACAAAATGGCCCAAAAGCACATGAAAAACTGCTCAACATTTTTAGCCATTAAGGAAATGCAAATCAAAACCACAATGTGATGTCATTTTACACCCACTAGAATGGCTACTGTTATACAACAGAAAATTACAAGTATTAGAGAGGATGTGGAGAAATAGGAACACTCATTCATTGCTGGTGGAAATGTAAAATGGTATGCCTCCTGTGGAAGACAGTTTGGCAGGTCCTCAGAAAGTTAAGTATATAATTACCATATTAATTCTATATGGCAATCCCACTACTAGATATATCCCCAAAAGTATCGAATGTCCTTAAGACTCAAACAGATATTTTCATACCAATGTTCATAGTGGCACTATACACAATTGCCAAAAGATGGAAGCAACCCAAGTATCCATCAATGAATAAATGGATAATTAAAACAAATGGTATATACACACAACGGAATATTTTTCAGGCATAAAAAGGAATGAAGTCCTGATACGTGCAACAACATGGATGAACCTTGAAGACATCATGTTGAGTGAAATAAACCAGACCCAAAAGGACAAATATTGTGTGATTTCACTAATATGACATAATTTTTTTTAAAAAGCCAAACTCATAAAATCAGAATCTAGAATATAAATTATCAGGGGATGGGATGAGGGTAAGGAATAGGGAGTTAAGTCTTAATATGTACAGAGTTTCTATCTTGGATGACAGAAATGTTTTGGTAATGGATGGTGGTGATGGTAGTACAACATTGTTAGCATAATTAACAGTACTGAATTATATATTTGAATGTGGTTAAAGGGGGAAATTTTAGGTTGTATGAAGTGTTATTAGATTAAAATTTTAAAAAGAAATCCATAGAACCACACAACACAAACATTGAATCCTAATGTTAATAGTACATTATTAAAATGTGCTTTCATCAATTGTAACAAATGTACCACACCAAAGCATGGTGTTAATAATAGGGTAGTATAAGGGAATTCTGTATTTTATGCATGATTTTTCTGTAAACCTAAAACGTCTCTAATAATAATAAAAATAAAGAATAGTAGAAGCAGCAAAAAAAAAAAGAGAGAGAGAGAAAAAGGCACAGAGCAATGCATTTTTGCTGACCTTGAGGATGGTGTAAGGGGCCATGAGCCTAGGAATGCAGGGTAGCATTCTCTCCCAGAGCCTGCAGAAGGAATGCAGCCCTGCTGACACCATGATTTTAGCCTATTGAAATCCGTGTCAGACTTCTGATCACCATAACTGTCAGAGAATAGATGTGTGTTGTTTTAAGCCAAAAAAAGAAAGAAAAAAAAAAAAGGAAATTATTAGTCAAAAGAAAACTTTGATTCCTTGGAATTACCTTGTGAAATACACATTTCATTTTCCAAGCAATCGGCAGTATTTCTGGTTTTATGGAGTGGCTGACTCTGTATAATTGGAACAAGAGAAGGAGGAAAGCATTTATCAGTCAAAATTAAAAAAAAAAAAAAAAAAGCAAAGAAAGAAAAACAAAAGAACAATAGTGAGCCATATGATTTTATATTGCAACAAATTATCTCCAAGATTCTCTGTGGCCCCATAATCTGCCACATACTGCAGCTTTAAAACCCAAAGCAACTCATTACCTGGAATGCTTGAAAAAGTAGATTGAAAACACTTCTCCGATTGGCATTAATTACAATTAGTAAATTGCTTCGTTTCTTTGAAAACACAAGCCTTTTACTGGCCTTTTACTGGAAGACTGTGATGAAATTTCTCCTTGATGGGAAACAGAGAAGCAAGTGCTTCCATTGGGCCAGGGAGCCAGGAGGAAACATTGAGTGTCTCATCTCTCACACAAGATCCGCAGCATGCATTCTTGAAGACAGAGTGACATCTAAAGGGATTTTGAAATAGCCACAGCTGCTATATGGCATCCAAACTGACAGTCAAGGACATGTCATATTTTGGAAAACTGATGAGTTTTCAGGTTTCCTGTGCTTGATTGTCCCAAGTAACCATGAAAAGAGGATCAAATTCTGATTTTAATGACATGCCTCAGGATGCCCTCAGGACAACTGCCATTTTTATCTTAGATTCTGCAGGTCCTCAGTGAACAAAGGGGGACGGGGGGGATCAGCTTTGCATAGATTCCTTACCCTCTTGTCAAAAGTAATCCAACTCCGAATATCTATATCCCAAAATATCATCATGCAGGCAGCTTTTATTAACCTGAAGAATTAATAGAGCAGACTATTTAAAATGGGGTTTCAGTTATTGATTCTCCAATTAGATCTTCTGTTCCCTGGGTGCTGTGGATAATAATGGTTTTTGCTTAGTCTCCCGCACGCTCGTTCGCTCTTGCTCTCTCTCTCTTTCTCTCCGTGTCTCTCTGTTTCTCATAAGCATGCATGCTTTGAATACACATGTGGTGCATAATGACCAGATCTGGGAGGCGAGGCTGCATTTGTGGATTCTGATTATGCTTTTGAAAAATATCCTCGATCCCCAAATTTAGTCTCTTCCAAGTTTATAATATCTGCTCTCACTCCTTCTGAACAAAAATAATTTTTATTTTGGAGCTGACTTTATCGTCATTTGTGGCAGCTTAGCCAGAGACCAGGGCCTGTGTGCTTGTTAACAGCACCCTGATGTTAACAACGAACTAATTACTTTTACTACTGATGTGCTCTGGGGCATTATTTTCTCTCTGTATGCTTTCCTACTGAACTCTTGTCATTACTCAATCAGAGGACTGAGGAAAGCAAAAGCAAACACAACAACGACAAAAGTGAATTCTCTTCTCCTCAGGGCTGCAGCCAGAGTCCCATATCCTAGGTCTAGTTTTTCTCTTTCTTTAATTGTGCATTTCTTGGGAAGTAGGAATGCTTTCTGATGCGTTTTTACTTATTTATGAAAAATAGTATAAAATCATGCAAGGCTCCTGGGATACTCTATCACATTTATAACCATGATGCCCCAGTGAAACGCTTAAGCACGGATCAGCTGCAGACCGAGAAGTTAACTCTTTCTTCTTTACAGAAGCTGCGTCAAAGTGGTAAAACAGTTTGTGGTATATTCCCTTTTCGATAAAAGTGCCTATGGAAAAGGGAAGTACGCATGATTCTCCATTTGCACAATAGTTTTATTTCTAGTTTTATTTGAGTTGGGGGGCATGAAAGGGAGGGGAGCAATGAGAAAGGACCACATTAGCCCAGAGAAAGCTATGATCAGAGAACATTTACAGTGGGATATCATTTGCAGCAAAAGTGTTATTTTGCCCGAAGATAGAATTTGTTCACACAACTGATTTTCTGTGATTGTTTTTATATAAAGCACCCACCCTGGACCCATTCGCACATCTACCCAAACAACGATATTTCACTTTCATGTCAAAAGAAGTTGGCGTAGAAAATTCAGAACAAAATGTGGAACCTGAGGCATTGAAACAGTAAATCATGACAGGACCTTTCAGCTAGTATTAATAAAGGAGATTAAAGCAGCATGTAACATAAGATGTATGTTAATAAAACAAGTGGTGAAAAATAATAGACTGTCCTAATAATAGACTCACATCTTTACATTTCAATTAGTCTTTTGCTAATGCTATCATTTTTTTCAGCACTGACAAATATATTGCAACCGTAGAAAAAATGACGATTATCAAGCTAAAGCGTTCTTGAAAATATGACTATTTGGGCTGTTATTTTTAAAATAAGTAATCTTTCTCCTACGGTCACTTTTCATTCAACGATATCTCAATTAGAGCAAGAATCAATCATTCTATGTGCAGGAGCTGTTCAGTTTCCCAGAGCTGTCAGTGCCCACAATGTGCCTCAGAGGCTGAAATTCTGATAAGAAATCAGAAATATAAAGACCGGAATGAGAAATCTTGGGGTGAGAGGTAATAATAATTAGAATAGGCTCTATTAGGTCAGGGGTGAGTGTTTGGGACCAGAGAAATCAGACTCCAATTAATAATGCATTTTGAACTTCATTGCTAAAATATTTCCTCAAGTAAGTCGGTGATTCTCATTTTGATTCTTTTGTTCTTCCAATAGTTATTTTCACACTAAGATGTTGGACATTTAGCTGTTTTCCTATAAAAGAGAAACTATGCTAATAGAACAGGTCTTTGTTCGCATTTCTTTACTGAGTTGAGCAACAGCAACGTGAAAAGAAATAGTAGAGTGAAGAATCAGAACGATGGCATCTTTCGGCTCTTATGCTGTATTCTCTTCACCGCACAATTTGTAAGTCTGGTTTAGTACTTGTCCTGATGTAAAACTGTAATTTTGTGTTTCGATGTCAACATTTCAGAAAGTTGTGTGTGTGTGTTTTTTTAACAAATGTCTGGAAGATAAGAGTTATAAAAGAGTACAACAGTAAGCAATGAAAACCGTATCAGAATAAATATATCTGAAAAAGATTATACTAAACTGTAATACTTAGGCACCTTTCAATAGCTTTAAATAGAATCATAAAACTCAAATGGGGTCAATGCATATACCTAGAGGAAGAACAAAAACACTAAACTATCTCAAAATTTAAAATCAAAGCATTACCCAAAATATTCTGATTTTGTACTTACAAAGAGGTAAAAAGCCTATGATTAATTAGAAAAAAAGATAATTTAAGGATTTTAATAGTATATTTTTAACAAGAGAGGGAGAGAGAGAGACGAGAACAAGAACATTTGGGAGAGTAAGATATCCGATTCTTTCCAAACTGTGATTATATTATTTCCCCAGACTTCTCTGGATTTTTGTCCTTATCATATACATAATGGACTTGATGATAGACATACATTTTTCTTTATGTTGGTAAAATTTTTAAAAAATTTGAACATTGGAAAATTGGGATTTTTTTTACAAACAGGTTTTATCATGAGTATCTTTACAGGATCTTTGTCTGAATTATTCAGTCTCAAGTCTGGGCTTTCCATTTATGAAATATATACTTTTGTTAAAATTAAAATGATTAATAACCCAAACTATTCTCATGTGTTATGCAAAATATTTTTAATTGTATATGATTCAGGCAAAATCAATATAGAAATCAAAATGAAGAAAAAAGCTAAGCAGATATCTAGATGGGGTTAATTTCCTGAGCCTTATGAGGCTGAAAGCAGGATTCCACATACATTTTTCTCCTAGGCAGGATAATGGTTGTTAAGGACTCAAGGAGAGTTTGTAAGAAGGTGTTTTGAACAGTCTGAGAATGGCTTAAGCCCCACAATGTGAATTATGCAGTCATTGATCAGTTCCACACCAGCCAATTCCTCAAATCTAGCCACATTGGGAATAGAAAATATAATTTATAACTATAACGCTGGATGAGATTAGTTGGAGCTATTTCTATACTGAGTTACCAAGAAATCCCACTCCCTGCTGCACACTACCTATACCCCCAACCCTCCAAAAAGGAGGGTGTCTTTTTCTAGTTGTAATTTTAACTTGAAAAATCACATCCCAGGAAACCCAATATCCTTTTTAAGAATAAGAACAATCAAAATGTTATATAATATATTCAGTTCATAGCAGAGTAAATCATTGAAGCAACTTCCAAGATATGAAAATATAGGTAAGAGCTTAGACTTGATTTTGTCAGAAAAGTAGTATTAAAAATAGCAGGCTAGTTATATAACTGTGGGGGAAAATCAAGGCATTACCAAACAAATGAATGAAGGAAAAAAATTAATCTAATTACCATCATTATGAATGTGTGAGAAATGAATTGCACCAGAGCAAGAGTGTAAGTTTTCTACCAATAAGTAATCCAAAAAAGAAAATAGGTGCATTTTCCTTGGAATTAGTGAAGTACAAAGTTGCTGATAAATACTTGGAATTGCCAAGCACCTTCTCTCAAAGCACTACCCCATTCTCCTTTATTTTTTATCATGACTGTGAAATTTAGAATAGCAGGTATCCTTAGCACCACTTTATAGAATGACCAAGACTGTAAAAGAATGACCATATAAACTGAATGCCTATATTTAACTCTCTTGATTTTCTTAATATCAAATCAGCCTTCTTTTTTCTTTGTTTTTGTACATCAGTAGGTATTTTGTAAGTATTTATTAAATGAGGAAACAGTTTAATGAATAACTGTGTAGACAAGGGAATGTAAAAAATGAGTTCGAAATGTCCATTCCAAGTTTCTTGTTTCATTCCTTTTGATCATAGATGATACTAGTAATCAGGAGACTATCCCAGATTTGCCAAGGTGTTCAGTTATGCAACAAATACTGACTGGCCACCACAGTCAGGTATGTGGATACATAGATGACTATCATACAGTTTGAATAAGGCCTTCAAGAAACGCATAGTCTAGTGGGAGTGTCCCTATAATTATAAAAGGCAATATCCCTATAATTATAAAACTGTGATAAATGTAATAATAGATACAATCCTTAGGAGGAGTACCAAATGCAGTAGAAAGGGTGAGATTTAGAGAAGGCATCCTGGAGAAGGTTATCCAGGTAAAGAGGGAAGGAGGAGGTCATAAGAAGGGATTCTAGGGAGAGGGGGTGTGCAAGGCCACCCCCAGTTTTAATGATTCACTAAGAGGACTCACGGGACTCAACATATAGGTGTTCTTACAGCTACGATTCATTGTAGTGAAAGGAAACAAAGCAAAACAGCACAGGGAAAAGGCATGCAGAGTGAAATCAGGAGAAAACCACAAATAAGCTTCTAAGAGCCCTCTCCCAGTGGAGTCACACAGGACACACTTAATTCTCCCACCAAGGAATTGTGACTGCATGTGTGAAATGTTGTCAAGAAGGGTTTTTATTAGGGGCCAGTTGCCCTCTGCCTACTGCATACCAAAACTCCAGACTCCCAGAAGAAAGCAAGTGTTCACCATAAATCATATTGTTGGCATAAACAGTTTAGGCAACAGTGAGCACTCTTACAAGGCCTGGGAATGTTGGGAACCCTCTCAAAATCCAAGTTCCCGGACTAAGCCAAGGACCAAGCTTGCAAGCAGGTCGTTTTAAGGATAATAGGCTATAGTAACTCTTTTGTGCACAGGCGGTTAACGTGAATAACCTCAAATAAGCAAGAAATAGCAGAGGCACCATAGGTAGGGTGATCTTATCATCCAAACTGGCATTCTTTTAAGAGTGAAAGGAGGATCAATTTAATACTACACTAAGACACTAAGGTGTAATCTGGGAATGTCCTGGGTGTAGCATATGAGACAATATTTCAGTGTTGCAAAAGAGCTTACGTCAGGCAAAGCTCAAGAATTCGTTGAGGCTAGATCATGAAAGGCTTTGAATGTTAAGAAGTTTAGGCTTTATCAATAGGTGATGGGAAACTAATGAACAATTTTAAATGGGAGTGGGACAAGGTCAGTAGTCATCTGGAAAATTTAATGCTTTTTAATTGGTAAGGATTCTCAAAAAGGTAATTATTCCTTCCCTCACCCCTGTCCACCATGTACCTAGGCTATATAAGGTTGTGGTGAAGACCATAGACTTGAGGCCCAGAATCTTGGGTTCTAATCCCAGCTCCCCCATTTATTAGCTGTGTGACTTTGGACAAGTTGATTAACATCTCATGCCTCAATTTCCTCATCTCCATAAAGAGATAATAGTAGTTATGAACTTCAGGGCTTTTTATGTCAGAATTAAATGAGCTACTTATATTTTATCAATTTGAAGACACTGTCAACTCTAAGATACACTAGAAAAAAGAAAATGCTGTCAATTAAATTGACTCAATGCTTTCTTAACACTTAAAATTTTCATTTTAGCTATGATTTAGACATAGTTTTTTTTTCATATATTATTACTCTCATGCAAATATAAAAAGCAAAATATAACTGAAATAAGTTGGCTACTGCTTTGCAAAGAAACATAAAATTATGATCATTCCTCCTATAATATTCGTTTAATATTATATTTTATACTCTTTCTTATCCTTCTGAATACATAATACCTTCTGGTTACAATATTTCATCATAATTAATCACTTAACAATATTTAAACATTTAAACTCAACATAAGTACTATGTTATGCTAAGCCATGCCCAGTTTCTTGACCCACAGAAAGTGTGAGGTAATAAGAGTGTGTTGTTTTACGCCATTAAATTTGTGGTAATTTCTTACACAGCAATAGATAACTAATATAATCTATTTTAATTGAATTGACAATCAAAAATATTCTCACATAACTACAATGTAAACTATAATCCATACTCAGTGGCCATGTTCCAAAATGTGTTCATCAATTGAAATGAATGTACCACACTAATGAAAGAAGTTGTTAATGTGGGGAAAAGTGGGAGGTGTGGGGAGTGGGACATATGGGAATCCCTTGTATTTTCTTATGTAGTATTTTATGTAATCTAAGAATCTTTTTAAAATAAATGAAAAATATATTAAAAAAAAAAAAAACCTTCTCAGAAAGAAAACTCCAGGCCCAGAAAAGTTCAGTGGTAAATTCAATCCAACAACCAAGGATGAATTAATACCAATGCTATGCAAATGTTTTTCAGAATACAGAGGAGAAAGGGAGTACTTTCTAACTGATTTTGTGAGGCCAGCATAACCTTGAAATTAAAACCTGACAAAGATATCGCAAGTGAAGAAAATTATAGACTAGTATCCTTCCTGAGGATGGATTAAAATTATCTCTAGCAAAATATTAGCCAATCAAACCCAGAAATATGTAAAAAGGAAAGTAAAATTATGAACAAATTGGGTTTATCACAATAATGCAAGATTGAATCAACATTTGAAAATCAACCAATGCAATTCATCACATTAACAGAAAAAACTTTTGGCAATACCTAATCATAATAAAAACTCTCAGGAAGCTAGGAATAGAAGGGAATTTCCTCATTCTGATAAAAGGCATGTAAGAAAAACCTGTATTTAACATCATATTTAATGATTAAAAGCTAAGATTATAAACAAAACAAATATGACTCCTCTCACCACTTCTTTTCAGCATTGTATTGGAAGTCCTAACTAGTGCAACAAGTGAAGATAAACACAAAAAAGCCATAACTATTGCATGGAAAGTGGGGATAAAACTGGAATTATTTGCAGATGATATGATTGTATTCATGGAAAACCTATGAAATCTATGAAAAATGATACATGGTCAATATCAAAAAACAGTTTTATTTTTCATATACTAGCAATGAACAATTGGAACATGAAATAAAAAATACAATTTATAATATTACCACAAATAATCAAATACCTAGGAACAAATTTAATGAAAATGTGCAAGACCTCTATACCAAACACTACAGAACACAGTGGAGAAAAAGTGACAAACACATAAATAAATGGAGAGATATACATATTGATGGATTTGAAGACTCAATAGCGTTGCAATGCCCAGTCTTCACAAATGTCTTTAAAAATTTACAGCAAGCTTTTCTAAAGAAATTGATAAGTTAATCCTAAACCTTAGAGAATACAACAGATCTAGAGTAGCCTAAAAAGTCTCAAAAAAGAAGTAGAAGTTGGAGGACTTACACTATTGATTTCAAGACTTATTATAAAACCACAGTAAGCAAGACAGTATGGTATTGATATTGGATATCAAATAAATCAATGGAACAGAAAGAGAGTTAAGAAATAGACCATCATACATCAGATCAATTGATTTTTTTTAACAAGGCACCAAGTCATTTTAGTAGGGGAAAGATATCATTTCAACAAATGATTTTGGATAAAATAATAAATCTGAATCCCTATTTCACTCCATATACAAAAAGTAATTCTAAATGGATCATAGACCTAAACGTAAAACCCAGAATCTTGAAGCTCTAGAAGAAAGTCTTTGCAACCTTGGGGTAAGAAAAATGTTTTGGACAGTACGAAAAGCAATATCCATAAAAAATTTGTAAATTGGAGTTTCTCAAAATTAATACTTTCTGTTTATCGAAAGACATCATTAACAAAATCAATAGGCAAACCACATACCAGGAAACAATGTTGGAGCACATATATCTGGAAAAGGGCATCTCTTTAAGATAAATAAAGAACTCATACAAATCAAAAGTAAAAAGGCAAACAACAAAACTATAAAAGGGCAAAATATTTGAACAAACACTTCATGGAAGAATGGCCAATAAGCATATGTATTATTGCTCAATATCAGGAAAATGCCAATTAAACTCATAATATTATACCACTTCACACTCCACAAAGGATAAATTTTTTTTTTTAAAGATTGAAAACACTAAATGTTGGTGAGAATGTGGAGCAACTGGAACCCTCATATTGGTGGGAATATAAAATGGCACAACCATTCTGAAGAACTGTATGGCACTTTCTTATAAAGTTGAATATACATTTACCCTATAAACCAGAAATTCCATAGTAAGTATTTATCCTAGCTAGTGAAAACCAGCCACAAAAAAACTTGTATCAGAATATTAATAGACAAAAAACTAGAAACAACTGAAATGTCCATCAACAAAATAAAGGATAAATAAATTGTATTATATTAATAAAAAATGGAATAATAGTAATAAAAAAAACAATGAAGTACAGAGTCAAGCATCAATATAAATGAATTTCAAAAATATTAGGTTGAGCAAAAGAAGCTCCATGCAAAAGACATACTGTATGTTTTCATTTTTTGTATATATATTATTTTATTTATTTACCTAAATTGTAGCACACTATGCATCATCTGTACCCTTTTTTCTAATAATTATATGTCCAAGAGTTTATTCCATTTCCATACATATAGACCTACCTCATTCTTTTTTTAAAAGTTTTTTATTGAAGCTTATCATCCATACATGAACATACATAAACAGTAAGTATATAGTAAAAGTTGTTAACTTAGAAAACTAACATGCACATCATTATATGGAGCTCCCATACATTACCCCACCACTACCACCTTGCATTGTTGCAAAATAATTGTTATAAACTATGAAAAAGCATCGTCAAAATATTACTACTAACTATAGCCAATATCTTACTTTGGAGTATCGGAGTGTATGTTTTCATTTTTATGAATTTTAATAACTGGCAAAACCAATCTATGGAGATAGAAGTAGAAAGAGGTTGAATTAAGGGATGGGGGTGGGGATTGACTAAGAGACATGAGAGAATTTTCAGGTTGGTGGAAATGTTTTATATTTTTGGTAGGAGTGGTACTTGCACATTGTAAAGAATAGTCAAAACTCATCAACTGAATGAGAGGTATATATTCCACGCTATGTTAATAATTTGCCAATTTAAAATGCTTAAAATTTAAATTCAGTAAGTATTTATTGAAAATCTACTATTTGGAAGGCACTGTGTTAGGCTGTGAAATACCATATATTTGAAATTGAAAGGAGGGTAGATATATGCCTTTGACTAAGTAGGCTGATTTCCACCAGCATTGGTCAGAAACAGGATGCCCTTAGGCCTCTCCTAGCCATAAACTAGCTGGGTTTATCATTGTTGTCACTCATTGCTCCAGCAAGTTTTCCATCCCAAATACCACAACCTTATCCAATTAGCCCTCATTTTGCAAGTAAAATGTGGTAGAATGTATCAATATTCTTTGAAAACATTGAACTAGGTAATCTTATTTGGTTTTCACTTATCTAGGTAGTGCAATGAGGGGGGAAAAACTCTTTACAGAAGAATTTGGCCTTAATTAAGTCATCCTGATTGGTTTTATAGGTATTTTCATAATATTTTTGTTGCTATTCATCAACTTAAATATTTTGTTGTGACATGGAATCAATTTAAATATTATCTGAGATCAATGATCATTATCAGACTTCCTTGCATTGGTTTAAATATTTTTGCTATCAGTAATCCATCCTTCTAGAGACATTCTGAGGCTCAGGAAATATTGTGCACCATTTTACAACCCACCCAGGAAATCATGGAGACATATCACTTAGTACATAGTACATGGGTGTTCAATAAACACTTGTTAAATAAATGGATGAATGGTTATATGTATGTATGTATGTATGTATGTATGTATGTATGGATGGATGGATGGATGGATGGATGGATGAACACTATAGTCTCAAAATGCCAACATTTTCATAATGTCCTGCCCCAAACTCGGAACTGAATATGGTTCAGGATAGTGTAGTAGTTAGGATCATGGGCTTTGGAGTCAGTCTCCAAAGTCTGAGTCCTGGGTTCTATCATTTTCATTTATGGGATTTGGGGCACACTTCTTTATTTCTCTAAGCCTCAGTTTTATTCTTTGAAAAATAAGGATAAAAATTATTCATTCCTGATTTATTATAGTAAAGATAATGTGCACAGAACATTTTGCCTGTGTTCTAATCTGCTAGGCTGCCAAACCTAATATACCAGAAATGGGTTGGTTTTTATAATGGGGATTTATTAGCTTACAAGCTTATAGTTCTGAGGCTGCAAAAAATGTCCAAAGGCATCATCAGGCAATGTTTTCTCCCCAAAGACCCCGAAGATGGCTGCCGAAGATCCTGGACTCCTCTGTCACATGGCAATACACATGACAATGTCTGCTGGTCTCTCTCTTCTCTTTTGGGATTTGTTGCTTTCAGCTTTCTGCTTCCATGACTTTCTCTCTCTTTGTCTGAATTTCATTCTCTTATGAAGAACTCTGGTAAGAAGATTAAGACCTACCCTGGGCCATGCCTCAATTGAAGAAACCTAATCAAAAGGTCTTACTTCCTTGAATAAAAGGGGGAAATGGTAAAGACAAGTGAGTTCAAGTGGCTAAGAGACTTCAAAAGAGTCGGGAGGTCATCCCAGAGGTAACTCTTACGCACCCTCAGTAGGAGCTCATAGAACATCTAAATGCCTATCACCCCACACAGAGGGGTTCCTGAGAGCTCTGGAGACACCCAGGTCCTATATAAGGGGGGATAGCCCCAGAGACTGATGCCTTATCAGTGGGCTCTATTTTGGAATCTGTGCTCCTGAGAGTGATAGAATTGAACTCAAATAAGTCCTCCCTGCACATGGTTCACCAGTCCCTTCTATTCAAACCTATATGTGATGCTGGAGTTTTTAGGTATACTTCCAGAGACTGGAGCCTCCGGCCTACCTATGTGCCAGGTGTGCATGAAACCTCAGTGGAGCTGCAACTCCTACCCTACAGCTCAATGGACTCATCCAAGTCACCTGGTGAGGAGACAACGATGGGCAATGGCCATCCCAGGGAATGGAGAGGGCCTGCATCTGCAGGCAGGATCATCCCACCCACCATATCCATGGGATATAAGCCCTCTCTCACTTAGAGTTGGAGTGGACATCACCATCCCAGTCACCTCTGGATTGGGGGAAGAACTATGGACTAGAGTGGACTTGATGGTATTCTCTTGTTCACATATGGTGATTCTAGCAATGCAAGAAATTATAACAATGAGGTGGAGCCAGTGGCCACTTGACACTTTTGGGGTAGGGAGGGGATGAGCAGTTGAAATACAGGGGCTTCTTTGGGAGTTAGAGGTTGTCCTGAGTACCGTTGTGGCAACGGATCTAGGCCATTTTAAATCAGCACACACCACTAAGAACTGAGTGCAAGAGAGTGTGGTCTACGGTGTGAACTGTGGTCTATGGTTGGTGGCAAGGCTCCAGGATGTGTAAGTTCATTGAGGGTGGTGGGCCACACTTGTGGGAGATGTTTGTGTTGGATGTGGTGGGAGGTGTGGGAGGTGGGCAACATGGAATCTCAGTGGGTTCCGTGTAATTTTTTGGGTAATCTAAGCACCTCTTAAAATATATGTATATATATATATAAATAACATTTTTGTAAGCAAATACACATATATGCATATATATTTATATATCATTTTGCAAATGTTTGTATGTATTGTGAGAATTTTGATTTTTACCCACAATAAAAATAAATTAAAAATTAAAAAAATAAAAAATAAAAAAAAATTTTAAAAAAAAACACAATGCATGATTCCCAGGGATGAGCCTCCCTGGCACCAAGGGACTACTACCAAGCACCGGCTGGTGATGCAACCAGAAAAAAGACCTTGAATAAAAAGGGGAAAAGGTAAAGACAAATGAGGAGTGTATATGGCTAAGAGACTTCAAAGTGAGTTGGGAGGTTATCCGAGAGGTAACGCTTATGCATGTCTCATCAGGATTTCATAAACTGCCAAAGTAGATACTACCCCAAATAGTGGGGTTCCTGAGGCCTCTGGAGACACCCAGGTCCTACACTCATGGCAGATAGCTCCAGAGTTTGGTACCTTGCCAGTGGGCCCTACTTTGGAGTTTGTGCTCCCGAGTGTGACAGAGCTGGACTCAGATGTGACTTCTCTACACATGCCTCTTCTGTCCCTTTTATTTAAACCCATGGTTTGTGCTGGAGTTGGTAGGTGCACATCCAAGAGACTTGAATCTCTGGGCTGTCCATGTGCCAGCTGGGACCTGAGACTCAACGGAGTTGTAACACCTACTCTCCAGTTCATTGGACTCACCCAGGACAACTAACAAGGAGGTGAGGATGGACAACCACCATACCAAGGAACCAAGAGAGTCTACAACTGCAAGCAAGAGAGTCCCATCCATCAGCTGTATGGGATCAAAGCCTCCTCTCAATTAGAGGTGGAGTGGGCATCACCATCCCAGAATCTTCAGGATTGGGGGATGAACTATGGACTAGAGTAGACTTACTGGTATTCTACCATAGACTTATTGTGATTCTAGCAACAGAAGAAATTATACTATAGATTTGGAGACAGTGGCCCCTGGAGGTGCTGAAGTCAGGGAGAGGGAAAAAGAAGTATAATATGCGGGCATTTTCAGGCTTTGGAATTGACCTGAATGACATTGCAATGACAGATACAGGCCATTATATATCCTGCCGTAACCTACAGAATTGAGTGGCAGAGAATGTAAACTACAATGTAAACTATAATCCATGCTTAGTGGCAATGCTCCAGAATGTGTTCATCAATTGCAATGAATGTACCACACTAATGAAAGAAGTTGTTAATATGGGGAAAAGTGGAAGGTGTGGGGAGTGGAGCATATGGGAATCCTTTACATTTTTTTATGTAACATTTTATGTACTCTAAGTATCTTTTAAAAATAAATAAAAAATATATTTAAAAAAAAAAAACAAAACCAAAAGGTCTTACTTACAATAGATTGACACCCACAAGAAAGGATTAGCTTTAAAAACATGATTTTCTGGGGTCCATTCAGCTTCAAACCATCACAGCCTATAAAAAAATCTCTCAACAAGTGCTTGTTGCTACTATTTTTAAGGTTTTTCCATTATTGGTGTGTTATTTTTTTTTGTACTATTATTGTTATAGAGCATTAGCTAAGAACACAAACTCTGGAGCCAGCATGTTGGTCTTTAGTTTTACATCTACAAGATGGTTAAGATAGATGACTGTAGATACTACACAGGGTTGTTTAGGAGGATCAAATAAAGTAATAATAGGTGATGTGCCTGGAAAAGTAAATGTGAGTAAGGCTAGTTGTTCCTGTTGTTCTTGGTGGTGTTAATCAATATATCCAACTGGGTAAGTGTGGCTTCAGTGTCAGAATGTATGGGTTTGAATCTCAACTCTTCCCAATGTTTACTGTGTCGTCTTGAGCCAGTAAGTAACCATTTTGTCCTTCAATTTCTCCATCTGCAAAGAGAGGAAAATAATAGTGCTCATCTCATAAATTATAGCTTGGATCATAAGTATTAGATTCAGTTTCTAGAGTCTGAGTTCTGGGTTCTACTATTATCATTTATGGTATTTGGGGCAAGTTTTTTAATTTTTCTCAGCCTCACTTTTATTCTTTGTAAAATAGGGAAAAAATGAGAAAATACATGTAAAGCCCTAAGCCCTAAGTCTAGTACAGACTAAGTAATGAATGTTAGCTATTATGGTCATGGTGTAGCCATCAACATCATCATCATCATCTCTGCTAAAGGAATTCATATTTACAGTCTGAAAATAAAAACAGATAAAAATAAAAGAGAGAATGAACACATAGGGAAGAATCTCAAATTGTATTCTTTTAGTTCACAAACTTAATGGCTCAATGTTTAAGGGTCCTAATTTTCTGAGTTTTATTTTTGTCATATCTAGAAAGTTCATCATGAAAGGAAACACTTTCTCATTAGCTTTGGAGCTGTTTTCTCACCAGTGAGTTCTTCCTTTCAAACTAAAACTATAACAACTGCAAATCTAGTTCCATGAAGATCAAGATATGTGATCTCTGTTCCTGAAATTGCCGCTGAATTGGATGTCCTTGGCTAACTTATCAAATCTAAGTGGTGCATGTTATTACTCAATAAGTATGTCCAAAAACTAAACTGCAAACTTATATACATTTAAGTTCTGCATGTGAAAGATAAACTCCGATCATTGAGTAAATACTCTACATTGATTATAATTACCATCACTAAATTCCAAACTGCATCAGGGATGTAGTTGTAGTTAACTCTCAGTATTACCAACCAAAGCTGGTCATTGTAAATTTATGCCCTTTCAACTATGTCCCCAATATATAGGCATTTTTCAATAATCACCAGAAAAAAATATATATAATTAAAAGACCCCAAAGCTGATCTGGAAGAGACATTAGAAATCATATGGTTCAAAACCTGATTTTATAAGCACAGAAAATGAGAGTAAGAGATGTTAAATAACTTGGTCAAGCCCACAAATTTATTTGGGTGCAAATTCAGGTATCATATAGTAGTAATAATAATAATAATAATAATAATAATAATATCTTGCATTCAGAAAATCCTTTACGGTTTATAGAACACTTTCAGACATATCATTTTATTTGATCCCAGTGGCAACTTGATGAAGTATAAAAAGGGTAACGGTTCTTATTACAGGTAAGGAAACAGGTTTAGAGAGGTGAAATGATTTGCTCAAGGTAACACACTTGTATATAGCAGAGCAGAGGTCAGAAATCTCCCTTTGGATTCCTATCTCTTGCTTTTTCTACTCTTTTAGACTATATTATCAAGTTATCTAACAGGAGAAAAGTTATTTTTCAAGTGTGTGGCATTACTGTTTGTTTTTGTGGTAGGAAGAATGTGGAATATTTCTTATGCATTCTTCTAGTATTAGAGAGACAGTAGAAGCTTTGAGTCTTTATCTAATCCATCTTCCTGTATCAAAGCAGGATTTCACATAAGTCATGTCTGTCAGACTAGGTATCTGTTTATAGGTATATATTGGCCAGCCTGTGCCCCTATTGTATATCTTTAGGAAGCTGCCTTACCACATTCTTTTCCACGCAGTGTAGGTGGGAGCCACCCAGTCCTCAGTTCCTGGGAAAGACCTTAATTAACTTAATCTTATCAGTGAAATTAATCTCTGAGACTTCAGTGATTGGTTCAATGATGCATATCTAGCAGTTTGGGCCAATTACAAAATAGGAGATGGTTTCCAGTGTTTCTGGAAAGGATCATCTTCATTCTTTAAGAAATATTATGAGGAAAGATTTTTTTCACTTCCTTCTGGATGGGAATAAAAATGAATATTGCCTCAGAAGCTGATCAAAGCCATTTTTGAGTCTGCCAGCCTTGGGCTAAAGCCAACATTGGAAGGTCATAAGGCAAATTGGCAAAATAAATAAAAAATAAATGAAAAAGGGTGTTTGGTGAAATGGCTGATACATTGTATACAATCTTGTTTAAGATACATACTATTGATTCACTTTTTAGTTACTTGAGCCAATAAATGCCCTTAACTCAAACATTTTGATTTGTTTTCTGTCATTTGCAATCAAAAGCATCCTAACTAATACAGATACTCAGTTCCAGGTCTGTACACAGTGCACACAGCATGTGTGTGTGTGTATGTGTGTGTTTAGAAGGCAGGGGGTTCTGGCTCTTTCAAGAAGCAAAGGAGAAAGAGAGGAAGATGAGACTTTTTCTCTGACCACACAGACATTTGCTGTGTGGCATTACTAAGAAATTTATCTATGGCCTGCCTAGCAAGAGATAGTCAATGATACATTGGCAGGACCCAAGGAGGATGGGAATGTTGCCCACCTCTCTGGGGGGTAGGGTGGTTGTGGTCCTTTCTTGCATTTGCACCATAGTCCAGTAACATAAAAGATGTAGAAAATTTAGGATTAGATTCCAAGACTTATAAGAGGTGGTAGCTCAGTCTAACAAATCCTGACCCCACCAGGTCCTGGAGCCAAAAAAAAAGCCTCCACTTCTAGTATTCATACCCATCAATCACAGATGGCTAACATGAGGTGTCCTTCCAGATTGGGCAGCTATTCCTTTACTGCAATGGAAGGGCCATTATCATCCACAGATGACCTCTCAAGGGAAATGCCATCTACCCTACAAGAAAGCTGCTGGCTCCAGCCCCTGCCACACTCCAGGCCTTGGTAACAAGAAGGGGACTCGTGATGCTCAGAGTGACCAGGTGACTGGTCCTGCATCAGAGATGAGTAAACGTAGTCTTAGGGGTAAAAGGCAACAAGACTAAATTCTAGGCCATTCAACCAGCTTCCCACCCTATCCTTAGCCTCTTGCTGTATTCCAGGGATATCCATAACCCAAGAAGCCACAACCTTCAATCTGGGCATGGCAAGAAAAGTGGTGCTTTTCATTACTTGCTGCCCACAATTCCCTTTGTTTCCAGGCAAATCTTAACCCCTGCTTTTGGCCATCAAGTTGTTTTAGCTTATCCCATTCCATGCTATTCAAATGTGGCAACTTGAAGCAGGTGAGATTTGTCCTAGAATCCCAGTGGAGGAGGGCAGTGGTATCAAAATTTTTGAGCATTTTTATTTTCCCATTTCACAAGTATTAGGTATCCCAAAACGGTGGATAAAAGCCCTAATTTGGAAACCAGAATATAAAAGGCACTTCATCTACTTCATCTCCTTCAACTGTCAATGTCACTCTTATTTAATGAAGGGATTTTCTGCTTCCATGTACTGTCATGCTACAGAATATTCAACTGCATTCCCTAGAAGGTCTCTAAGTTTATAAGGGCACTGTCCAAGGTTTTCCAAGTTTGATTTACCTGCGTATTTCTCACTATCCTTAAACTAACAATTATTGTAAACTGAACCCTTAAAGAAAAACACCACTGCCCAACTCCTGCTGACAGCTAAACTGGTCCACATCCTTGGCTCATAGAACTCACTGTACTTCTCAAACCACAACACTCCCTTTGACAGCACCTTCATATGAACTTCAATTCCTCTTATACTAAATATAGCAGGAAGTATCATGCCGCAGGACAACCTCTGGGAAACTCTTGGGTAAGCTGAGGAATAGAGTCATCATCTAATACAAGTTCATGGATAGCATATTTCATGAAGGATAAGGTCTGGTTTCCCTTTATACCCATGTATACCACTCAGCCATGTGTGAAGCTGGGAAATGATACCTGTAGTTTTACATAACTCTTTTGGACTTTCAAGTAATTTAATATTTTTTTCCTGAACATCCCTCTTGTTTTAGTTTGCTACAGGGCAAACTACCAGAAATGGGTTGGCTTTTATAATGGGAATTCACTAGGGTACAAGCTTACAGTTCTGAGGCTATGAAAATGTCCAAATCAAGACATTATCAGATATGCTGTCTCACCAAAGGTTGGCTGCTGGCAATCCTGGACTCCTGCCATGTGGCAAGGCAATTTTGTGGCAGCCAGCCTCTGCCTTCTCCTCCAAGCTCACTTTCTTCCTGAGCTCAGCTGTGGGTGATCAGGCATATGGCTCATCTCTCCCATCTCCTCTGGGCTTTGTTGCTTCAGTTTCAGCTGCTCTGCTGATTCCAGCCTCCAGCCTCTCTCTCAGCCTCTCGAGGTTTCTGTCTTTCTACAACAGCAGGTGAGTCTGGAGCTCTCTCTCACGTGGCAGGGTAAAATGGCAGCTCCCTTCCTCTGTGTTTCTGCAGCTTCTCCTGTTTATAAAGGGCTCCAGCAAGAGGGTTGAGACCCACCCTAGGTCACACCTCGCTGAAATACTCCAATCAAAGGCCCCCAACTGAATTCAATCCAATCACAGAGTCCCACAATCTAATCAAAGGCCCTTAACTGAAGCAATCCAATCAAAAGTGATCTAATCAAAAGGTCCCTTAACACACAATAGCTTAACATAAAATGGGTTTACTTTAATAACAGGATTTTCTAGGGGCCACAAAAGACTCAAACCAGAAACCACACATATTCTGCTTACCAATGGAACTGGTACTAAGGGAAACAATTACCAGATTCACAGAGATGTCATGACCAGCTTTAATGTCCATTAGAATAAGTATAGCCCAGAGAGTTAGACTTAGGATTTTGACTCCCTCTTTCACATTATTTCTTATCAGATGTTACCTTTATAAACCAGGAAAACTCCAGCCCATTCACATGAGTTAGCTCAATACCTTGAACAACTATACTATTTTGCCCCATTTGCCCTAAACGTGTTCTCTTATTTTGATAATACAGGGAAGATAGTCATAGTTGTCATTCAAATTGTTCCATTACATTGAAAATATAGTTCCAATCTAATTTTAAGTAAATCCTCTAGGGTTATGTGTTTTAGTTTCCTAGGCTGCTCCAGCAAATACCATGAAATGGGTTGGCTTTAAAAATGGGCATTATGGTTTTGAGGCTGAGAAAACATCCAAATTAAGGCATCATCAAGGTGATGCTTTCTTCCTGAAGACTGGCTGCCATTAATCCTTGGCTCCTTTGCCACCTGGCAAGGCCCATGGTGGCATCTCCTGGTCTTTCCCTTCTCTTCCAGGTTTCATTGATTTCAGCTTCTTCTATGGCTTTCTCTCTCCTTCACTGTATTCATTCCATCTATAAAAGACTCCTCTAATAGGATTAAAATCCATCCTGAATGAGGTGGGCCACACCTTAATTGAAGTAGCCTCATCAAAAAGTCCTACTTACATTGGCTCTACACCCACAGGAATGGATGAGATTTAAGAGCATGTTTTTCTTGGGTACATATAGCTTCAAGCTACCACAGTATTTCATAAATGATGGTGTCCAGTTAGAAAGATCACTTTCTCTCTAGGGAATGTTTTCTTCATTTAGAGTTTTGATTGGGCCATGTCTTACCAAATAGTAGGATTCTTGGCTACTTTTTCCAGTAGAAAGTAAGTGGACAGACAGAGGAGCCAAATGGCTATCTGACATGGATATATTTATGATGTAAGTTTTGACAATGAAAGGTATATGAATAATTATATTAGCATATAAACACCAATTTTGAGTGAATCATAAGTCCTCTTATCATTCTGAGCCCTGAGCAGTCTGACACTAAGTAAAAATTATCAGATATTTATTTTTCCCTTCTTCCTGTAATTTTCTTGCAAATAATGTACTTACTGATATCTTTAGAGAGCTCAGTTAGTAGAACAATTCTTTAGAGGGAAAGTAAGCTATAATATTAAAATATTAATTTATAGTTCCCATAACATGTCCAGCAGGTAATCTTTTCTCCATGTTCAAAAACAAAACCAGAATGAATTGTTATTTCAGTTAACTAACCTCATATAGTTACTGGGCAGTTATTGTGTGGCATTTTGTTTGCCAAAAAATAAAGCAAAATACTGTTTATTCTCTTAAAAGAATTTCCAATCTGATCAGGAAAACAGTAAAGTTATATTAAAGATAGAATATGGTAACTATCTTAAGAGAGGAAAATCACATCAATTTGGGGTCAACAGAAAAGGATTTAGGCTTTATGAAGTGGAAACTTTAAATCAGGACTTGAGAAATACATAGGATTTTCACAAAGAGCACTTGGGAAAGGGTTTAAATGAATCAGTGAGAGAGTGAGTAAATTCATTGACTACTTAACTAACAACTGAACTAATACATTTCTGAATGAGAGAATGATGAATTATTGCTGAATATGTGAAATTTTTCAGCTGTTTAATTGGGAAAGATGTTGCCCTGAACAAGAACACTTGATATTACTCTCTGGCAAGATACAGCTGGATCTCTGAAGCTGAATACCAGTGGTTTAAATTAAAAAAACAGCTTGTGATATTAAAATTAAAATATTTTGGAATAAAGCAACAAGAGCATATCACAAACTTCACTGAGACATAGAGCCTTTCACATGGTTCAGCAATTGCAGGAGTAGAATTCTACTTATTTATTAATTCAATATGCATTTAATAAGTACCAACTGTTTACTTCATATTGTACTAATTACTATGAAGATATAAAATAAAGCAAGGAAAGAGACCCTTCCCAATAAGTTGCCTAATATCCAATAGGTGAAGTAAGATGTGTTATATAAAATAGGAGAAAATTTCTGGAAAAATATGAGAAATTCAGAAATGCAAATGCTTTTTCTCTCTCTCCCCAGGGCTCAAAATACATCATAATAACCTAGCAGAGAGTATCATTCTCATAAGCTTTTTACAATGTGATTGTCAGGGATGCAGAGAATCTAAGTGATCTGCATGAAAAATCATGTGAGTCATAAGTTGAGAATTAGAAATAAGTTTGTTTTATGGTATGTTGCACAAAGCCAGAAGATTTGGATGCTATTTCTTCCTCTATCTTTTGGTCACTGGGTGATGTTGGGAAAGTTATTTAATATGTCAGAAATAAGGTTTCTGCATGTGGAGAATGATATCCTGGGATAATAACATCTATCTTACCTACCTCACTAGAATCCTATGTGCATTAGTCAGGGTTCTCTAGGGAAAGAGAACCAACAGGAGATATCTGTATATACAATGAGATCTTATAAAATTGTCTTATGTGAACATGGGGACGCACAAGTCCAGGGACTCCGATGAAGGTCCTTGATGAGTTCCCCAGGAGACACTGGCTGTCTGAAGCAGACATGGGAATTCTCTCTCTGGCTGCTGAAATACTTCTCCTTTTAAAGCCTTCAACTGATTGGATGAGACATCACTCATAGCTGACAGCAATCTCCTCATTTGGTAATGAATGTAATCAGTCATCTATGCAATCAACTCACTGATGATTAAAGTCCATGAAGGGCCTTTGTATTACAATTAGCCCAGTGCTTGCTTGACCAAACAATTGGACACCATTACCTGGCCAGATTGATTTATTAGCCTAACCATCACATATGTGAATTGAATAGGGAGAGGAAATTTTAAAGAGTTTTGAAATGCATAAAGCATTTTATAAGTATATGGTAAAATATCACACTATTTGTGTATTGTTGCTTCTATACTCAGTTTCGGTGAAAGGTGAAGCAGTTGTTCTGTAAAGAGACTGAAAAGACAGAGAAATCTGTATTTCAGTTGATAAGGTTTCCAGTAGGCAAAGTGCAAAATTTGGGGTGGGAGAGATGAGAATAAGATGCTGAAAAGTACATAGACAACTCAGAGGCCCAGTCACACATGCCAGTATGTACAGCTGGAGTATAACAGAGATAGCTGTGGAGTGTCTGAGTTCCAGAGGATCTGGGCAGACCCACTGCATCTCTCTTTGCTACAAAGAACAGCCAAGTCTCTCTATGTTGCCCAAAGATGGGTTTATAAATTAACGGATAAAGAGAGAAAGCCAGCTGGCCCAAAGGTTTCTCTGGTTGTCACAAAGAACTCCTCAACAGAAAACAGCCAGGTCTACTAGATATTGTGGACTGGAAATATCCTATTTGCTACAAGATTTTATTCTGTAGATAATGGAGAGTCTTTGAAAATTTTTAGGCAGAGGAGTGACATGATCAGATATTTGCCCTATAAAGAGAAGTATGTGGAGGAAATGGATGGTGGAGACATACAAAATGGTAGCCTGTAGTAGTCTAGTTCAATGTTCCTCAAATTTTAATGTGCAGACAAATCACCTGATTCATCCTAGGGATGGGGACGGTGTAACTGAAATTCTGAATTTCTAACAAACTCCCAAGTGAGATCGATGGTCCAGTCTGTGGGTTCCCTCTTGAGTACCAAGTGTCTAGGTGACAGGCAACCTAAGCCTGAACTAGGGTGGTGACAGTGGGAAAGCAGATGGTTGAGAAGTGTTCAAGAAGTACAATAGATAAGACTCAGTGACTGTATTCGTCAGCCAAAAGGGGTACTGATGCAAAATACCAGAAATCGGTTGGTTATGATAAAGGGTATTTATTTGGGGTAGAAGCTTACAGTTACAGGCCATAAAGCACAAGTTACTTCCCTCACCAAAGTTTATGCCACGTGTTGGAGCAAGATGGCTGCTGACGTCTGCGAGGGTTCAGGCTTCCTGGGTTCCTTGCTTCCCAGGGCTTATTTCTGGGCTCAGCTCCTCTGCTAGCTCCACAAGGTTAGCCGTAGACTATGAGTCTCTTTAGACTTTGCCTCTCTCCACAAGGCCAGCTGTGAACTGTCAGGCGAATGGCTTGTCTCTATCCTGGGGCCTTCTCTCCTTCCTCATGACCAAGTGCCTCTGTGTGTTCATTTCCCCCCGGCTCCAGCACTAAAACTCAGCTTCAGAGCTCCAACTCAAAACTCCAACTCTGTCCTTTGCCATGTTTTTATCTTTGATTCCCCACCCACCAAGGGGTGGGGCTCAACACCCCACTGACATAGCCCAATCAAAGCTCTAATCATAATTTAATCACGCCCAGAGAAACAGACTAGTTTACAAACATAATCTAATATCTATTTTTGGAATTCATAACTATATCAAACTGCTACAGTGACTTATTGGGTAAAAGAGGAAAAATCCATGATGACTCCAAGATGTGTAGGCTTGGACAACTGGGCAGATGATGGCACTATGAACTGAGTCCTCAGTAAATAAATGTGCATGCAGAAACACCACAAGACCCTGTACACATATGTATTTCTACCGAGTTGGTGAGAAATATTCCCACTGTGTGAGGTTGCCTTTTCTTTTTCTTCTTTTTTTTTGAAATCTCTTTGCCCACTCAGGCAGCATTCTTTGTAGCTCATTTGCTGTCTATTTTCCAGCCCTGTGGTACTGCTGCTTAGCACTTGGGCCTTCAGACCACAAGAAGCAGTTTGAGATCAAGATCCATTTCTCTTTGCTTAGTGGGTTTTGGCTGCTTTGTTTTCATTGCATATCGTTAATGGCTTGTCCCTGAACAAACCGAAAATATGCCATTAGGGAGATTAACAGACACGGAACTCCAAAGAACCTAAAAGTACTTCAGTGCAGGGTGAGAATTAAAAAACAAGTTATTTCCTAAGTAAGAAAGAAACCACAGCGAGCAGGTGTTTTAAGATTCCCCAAGTAATATAGTCCAGGATGGGACCTGGAGCCTAGCACCCGTCTTCATTTGCTGTGTGAGTTTGGCTCTCAGTCTGAAAAAGAGAGTGATAAAGAGATCAGGAGACAATATTCCTCCACTGATGCCCAAGAGCCATTATTATAGGCCAAGCAGCAAGTCAAGAGTGGACCATGTGGTTGCCAAAATGCATATCTGGAGATGAAGCACTGGAAATGACCGTGCAATTGCGTTTCACATTTCAGATTCTTGTTGAAGTGAGACCAGATTACACTCAAGCCCTTGTCTGTGTTCTCTGTGTGCATTTGGAGGAGAGGGTAAGGGGTATTGTAAAGGACAGAAGAGAAGCCGGATGGAAAAGGGGCTGGTATTGTGCTTCTGTGAAGTGGTTTCCTTAGTTCAGGGAAGTAGTTTAGAGCAGTTCATGGCTTCCCCAGGAAACCATTGTAAGTGGGCCACGTGCCCAATGGTTTCTATCCCAGTTAAGTAAATAAATGAAATATGCTAATTAGCACCCTATTAGCTCACAGCAGGGAGTAATCCATGGCATTTTGATTGGAAAGAATTCTGTCATCCAAAAGGCTGGTCTGTAACAGAATGCAAACTGGCCCAATTTCCTCCCTCCCTTCCTCATGGCAGGTGTCCAAATGTCTGACTGAGAAGCAGACCTCACAACTCTGTGCAGTTCTGAGGGGTGCCTGCACTCTGTGAAAGCACCTCCTGGCCACCACAGAATCTGGTGACATGCCACACTCTGAGCATGGATTTATACAACCCAGAAACGTGCACCAGAGCTCAAAAACACAGAGTCCGTTTGGGAGGATCTTTGGGGGGCAGTTCTCACTTCTTTTGTTATGAGTATAATCCCGCTTTCATTCTCTTGCCCTCCCATACTGCTGTCCAGAATGCACTTCTTTACTCGGGTATGCAGGCATGTTGCCACGGAATGGTTTCGCTGAAGGAGGTCTTCTTATTAAAATGGTAGACCTTTGGGGTTTTAGTTAGTCAAAGGCAAGCTCAATTAGGCTCACCTCTTCACATTTTTAGTATTTCAGCTGCAAGGAAATACCTTCTAGCTCCTGTTTCCCTATCACTATTTAAATGTCTAGATTTACATATGGCCTGAGCCCTTGTCCTTTGCAGAAGGAAGGGATTTAAGGGTAGTATGGGCACTAAAGGAAAAAGCTCAATAACAGAACAGCATGTTTTCTAATTTGCTCCTCTAAAACATCTACTTTTCAAGAGCTTCAGGGGTTTAAGGGGATTAGACATTATAACACATCTGCCAGGTTGCCACAGAGTTGTCAAAAATCTTCATCAGGGTTGAACCCATGTTATGAAACTTAGTTATGTTATGAATAAGTTTGTAATACATCAACTCTTTATACCAAAAGTTACAGGGATCACTTATGTATTTTCCTGATGACTGTTTAATGAAAGAGGAAGTAGTTAGAATTTTAAACATCTGAATGTTATAGAGGTAAGTTTCCTTTGGGTTTGCTTTCTCAAGTTTGAGTCTCCCTTTCTGTGATGACCCATGAAAGCCAAACAGATATTGAATATCTATGACAATACCAAGTAAAAGCACATGTTTCTCTACATGCTTTTATGTTTCCTCCCCAATAAAAAACTGATTAATCTTGAAGTTAAAATATATTAACAGAATATGTTGGTTATAAGTACGTTACTCTTTTTTTTTCCATCCCAGTTTTTCTTTTACCTATGAAGATAATCTATTTATCTTGATTAGATATAAATTCAAAACAAATGCTGAGTACCAGCTGTTGTTATCGGCAGCATTTTAGAATTCAACTTTAAATGAAATCTTCAAGAAAACAAGTCAAAAAAGAAAACTTCATGGTAATATTTGTTTCTCACTGATTATCACTACCAAACTACATTGACTGCAGTACCCAAAGAAATCATTAGATACCATATGACACTGATGTCTTTTTCAAATGTTTTATATTCTGTATTGGAAAATAAAGCACATTACCTAAATGATTCAAATGGCAGGGAAAGAAAAAATCATCCCTAAAAACCATCTGTGGATTAGCATATGGACTTCTGTAATGCACTATCTTGGTTCTATATGTGAGGAAAGGGAAGGGAAGAGAAGGGAAGGGAAGAGAAAAAGAGAGAAAAGAAAGAATGGAAGGAAGGAAGGGAGGGAGGGAAGGAGGAAGGGAGGGAGGGTGGGAGGAGATGGGAGGAAGGAGGGAGAGAAGGAAGGAAATGGAACCCTGCCCTTAAATGTAAAACAAGGATCCCATCAAGGGAACTTCAAAGAGGGAAAGTATTTATGACAATGAAGCAGTCAGGGAGATCTCACTCAGGCTAAACCTGGGGCTCACCCCAAGAGCAGATATAAACTTTACGTCAGCCAAGACCCACACTCTACAGATGGAAAAATTGGTGCTCCTTAAATCCAGGCACGGTCTATATGTAACATAGGCTCCGTAAATTTGGCAAATCTACCTATCTTGAACTGGAAAAGAGCTCAGTGAGGAATTAAGAGAGAAAGAATATGAGTCAACAGCAAGAGGCCTCCTAGCAATAGTACCAGCCACTTATATTACCAGACAAGTGTTAGGAAGTATTTAAAAACTCTCATCTCCACATGCACCCCCTCACCCATCCAGTTGGCAAAATGTAACTTTGCTGCTTGGTAAAAGGCTTACTGCCCATCTTGCTTTTATCAGGTACTGTGTATCTGCTTTGAGTATATAGGTTGATATAACCTGATCATGTCATGTGGATAGAGGAATGAGGCCTTAATACTTTTACATATTTTGGATTGCTAGAGAAAAATTTTCCTTGAAATTCACATGTCCCAAATATCTGTCTTTCCTTGAGCCTGGATTTCTGAAGGAAAAACTCATACCCTGGCAGTGGGAAAAAAAAAAAAAGAAAGAAAGAAGGAAGGAAGGAAGGAAGGAAGGAAGGAAGGAAGGAAGGAAGGAAGGAAGGAAGGAAGGAAGGAAGGAAGGAAGGAAGGAAGGAAGGAAGAATGAAAGAAAAGCTAACTCTCTACTGACACTTTAAATTAGACATGGTTGCAGGGCCATTCGAGATGACAATTTATCCCTACTGCAGCTCCTATTGACAGATTTCAAGCAAACACTGCCTGCTACCTGGTAATTCTACCTGCTAATTACTTGGAAAGATTCAGGTACTCAACAACTGACCTGAGTGTTTTCATGAATTTGAGGCCCTATGAGGGAGGGGGATGAGTGACTTTAAAGAACCACACAGTAAAGTTGACAGTCAGTCAGGAACTGTTGAAATCCCATCAAAAATATCCTTGCAGCATAATGAAGCTTTTTCAGGCAATCTCCCCAGACATTTGCCTTTGCCAACAGTTACAACAATAAGGAAAACTTTATTAGCGGTGTGGCAATTTTTTTAAAAATGTTGACTATAAAAACACCCACTGAGATGTTTGCAGGCTCTGCCAAGTGGCAAGTGTACAATGAATTTCAGATAAGAGAAGACTTTGGACTCCAGCCCTAAAATAATACTTGAGAGATGCATGTGTGTCTTTTTGAATGGAAGAGAACAGACGAGGGTAGGTGGGGGGAAGCAAGGAAGATGACAAGAAGCAGATGAGGAAAAGCTGAAACTACACCCTTCTGAGGTAATACACGCTAACACTGCTCCTTTTGCTTGTTTTTCTTCTACTTTTTTGTCATCCCAGTGTG
Source organism: Tolypeutes matacus (assembly GCA_026826555.1). Classification (NCBI taxonomy): domain Eukaryota; kingdom Metazoa; phylum Chordata; class Mammalia; order Cingulata; family Chlamyphoridae; genus Tolypeutes; species Tolypeutes matacus. Next base: position 560,916 of record JAKSZT010053881.1, read on the forward strand.
ACGGCATTGAGTGAAGTCCAGGGGGCTCTCCTATGATAATGGCAGACATTAGTGCAGGCACTGGCTCTGGCTGTGAAAGAACTGACCCCTGAAGGAATTCCTGTCGAAGGAGAAACAGCACTAGCAGGAGGCAGACAGAAGACACTGCTGTTTCATCCCAGCAGCACAGCCAGGGACCCAGATGGTGAACGACTTGCCGAAGGTCACACGAGTCACCGTTCAAGGTAAGAATAATTAGTTCATCCATTTAATTGACTTTTGCCGAGTGCCCATTTATGTGCCAGGCATGGAGTTAGATGCTAGAGATACATGGCCTCGGATATGTAATTCAAGCTCATGGCTGTGATGGAATCCATTAACTAAAACTAAAAGGGGGAAGCGGCTGTGGCTCAATCAGTGGGGCTCCCGTTTACCATATGGGAGGCCCCGGGAACCGAACCCGGGGCCTCCTGGTAAGGGCAAGCCCGCCCGCACGGCGTGGTTAGCTGACCCAGTGAGCACAAGCAGCAAGGGGGGGATAAATGAATAAATAAATAAAATCTTTAAAAAAAAAAAAAACTAAAAGGAAGAATAAGGCACAGTTTCTTGCCCCCAGGAAGCTCACAGTCCTGGGAATAAGACTGTCTATATTTTTACTTTGTACTTTGGCAAATGCTATTTTATTGTAACCTCACTGCACCCTTCTGAGGTGAGAAGTACTATCCTATAAATTTACAACTGAGGAAAATGAACCTTGACTTGCTCAAGGTCACCCAGCTATTAGGCAGCCTTGCCAGAACTTAAGCTCAGCTGTCTTGATTCCCAAAAACCTGGGATCCCGTCCCTGCTATCTGGACAATTGCACAGTTGAGATTTTGATGCAGCAAAACTCAACTGAAATTGGTACCAGTGGTTTCCAAGCCCCCACTAAGAATTGCCCCCTCTCAGACTGCATACCAGCCTGCTACTAAACTGTTCAAGAATAGGCACAATATAAAAACACCCAAAGCTGCAAAGTCATTCCTTAACTGAAGGGCAGACTGTTATAGCTGAAAATCTGAATTGCAGACTTCTTCAATGCAATTTTATACTTTCAAGAGCATTCTTTTGTTTTATAAGATTTATTTTATTTATTTATCCCTTCCCCCACCCCCACCCCATTGTTTGCACTTGCTGTGTGCTTTCTGTGTCTGTTCGTTATGTTCTTGTCTTCTTTTTTTTAGGAGGCGCTGGGAAGCGAACCCAGGGCCTCCCGTATGGTAGGTGGGTGCCCAGCTGCTTGAGGCGCATCTGCTTCCCTCAAGAGCATTCTTGAGCTAGTTCAACATCTAGAAAATTGAGACTTTATCTGATGAAACAGTATTTTGTAAAACAACTTTATCACAGCATTATTTATAGTGGCAAAAAATTAAAGACAACCTAACTTACTCATAATAGGGAAATGATAAAAATTGTGATTATCTTAGTTCCCTGTTGCTGTGCAACTAAATTACCCCCAAACTCAGCAGTTTAAAACAACAAGCATTTATTACCTCACAGTTTTCTGTAGGTCGGGAATTTGAGAGCAGCTTAGCTGGTTGGTTCTGGCTCACAGTCTCATGAGGTTGCAGTCAAGCTGTCATCTAGGGCTGCAGTTGTCCAAATGTTTGACTGGGCCTGGAGAATCCATTTCCAGTGAGGAGGCCTCAGTTCCTCACTGTCTATTGACAGGGAGCATTAGTTCTTTGCCTTGTGGGCTACTCCACAGAACTACTTGAGCGTCCTTACAAAGTGACAGCTGGCTTCCACCAAAGCAAATGATCAGGAGCAAGGAGGAATCCATAATGCTTGTTATGGCCTAGTTTCAGAAGTCACACACTCTCACTTCTACCACATTCTATTCCTCAGAATCAAGTCTTGAAGTACAATCGTGAAGAAAGGAATTAGCCTCCACCTTTTGAAGAGAACTTGGAGACATCTTTCAAAATCACCACAGTAATCATATTAAGATTATGTGAACCTAGGTAAATTTTTTGTTTGTCATCCAATTTTATATATTGTATTTATTTTATTTTTATTAGAAATAAACCTGAAAAGGTAAACTTGTTTTTAAATAGTTTTAAACATTATCTGCTTATCAATGCACTCAAAACTTTTTTAAACTTTTAAAATAAAATTTTATTGAAGCATATCATTCATAAATGAACATACATAAACAAAAAATATATAGTAAAATTTGTGAATTTATGAAACATATCATCATAAGGCTCTCATGCATCTCTCCACCACCAACACCTTGCATTGTTGTAAAGCATTTGTTACAAACTATGAAAGAGCACTGTCAAAATTTACTGCTAACTATAGCCTGTATCTTACATTTGGTGTTTTTCCCCTAACCCACCCAATTATTAACACCCTATATTAGTATTACATATTTGTTATCATTCAGGAGAAAGTGTTTTCATATTTGTCCTGTTAACCACAGTCCATCATCCACCACAGGATTCATTGTGTTATACAGTCCCATGCTTTGTACAGTCCATTCAAAGTGTGCACTTAGTGGCTCTCATTTTCATCACAGAGTTGTGCTATCATCACCTCAGTCAATTTAGATTATTTTCATTACTCCAAAAGGAAAAATCCCATACCCCCTTATACCCTCCTATTATTGTCCCTTAATATTGAAAAAAAATAGCTTCTTGCCATTGCTGCAAAATACTACAATATTATTGTTAAATATCATCCATAAGTGACATTAGTTGCGATTTTCCTATGCATCATCAAATTCTTAGCACTTTGTAAAAGAAGAGCATTCTTATGTTTAGATGATTAGTCACAATCTCAATCCACCACCGAAATCACTGTTACATGTTCTCTAGATTATTCTCTAGTTTCCTTGCAATTGACATTTACATCCACAGACAACCCCTTTCAGTCACAATCACGTGTATAAATCAGCAGTGTTAGTTATACTCGTCATAATATGTTATGCTCAACTCTATTCATTTCTATACTTTTACAATTAACCTTATTAATAACGTTGCATACATTAACTATCATCTCCCATTCTCAACCCACCTTCTCATAAAACTATTTTGAAAAATAGCTTCAGAGGTCAAAGTGAACCTTATCAAATACTCCTCTGGACTTTGGCACATCCTCAGAAAATAAGAGCTACTATACAGACAGTTCATCCTCAAATGTCTGCCACATAACTGAGAAGAAGGAATCTCTCTATAGGAAAGCATGCTATTAAAAAAAAAAAAAAAAAAAAAAAAAAAAAGCCTCCAATCCACACACTGAGACCTTCTGACTTGTATCCATCAGTCTAAGCAGACCTCTACATCAGCCCAGCCTAGCTGCCCTCAAAATTGTCTTAAGATGCACAAAAACCCCATGCTTTTATCTTTTCTCAATCTTTATGAGAAATAGCTCTATGAAACCTGTAAGTATAGATTTAGTGAATCTCTTTTCAAGGACTCTGCCTATAATGTCTTTTAATGCCTTCTACATAAAGTTCCACTAGGGAAATATCTTTTAGAATACATTACCCAGGAAAAAATTGCCCCCTTAAGGAATTGGCATGTATATTCATATCTGATGAGAGTTATAAAGCTTGGCATGTTTCCTTTTTCACCTTGGCTACAAGGAAACTCACAGTAATGTACACTCTTTCACAGTTAACAGAGGTCTTTTCTTTCACATGATCCTGATTTTACAATATTGTAACCTTATTTTACATGGTCCTTTATTTAAAACCATGAAAAATCCTGTTTTGCAAAGAAGCAGGTAGGAACAATAGCTACTATTTTAGCGCTTACCATGCACTAAATACTTTGCCAAGATCTTCATATATGCAGTTAGGTCCCAGTGAAAGAGAAATTTTTATTTTCTTTTTAAGGTAAAGAAATGCAACTTGGGAGTGGTTGGCAGTTTTCAAGTTCTCTAGATGAAGACCTCTGGGACATCCTTTTGGGGTAGGGTATTGGGAGTATTATCAAGAAAACTTACTGTTTTCGTTTGCCACAGGCTGCTGATGCAAATTACCAGAAATGGGTTGGCTCTTATAATTGGAATTCTATTTAGGGTAAAAGCTTATAGTTCCAAGGCTATGAAATGACCAAATCAAGGCATCAGCAGAGATGCTTTCTCAAAGGTTCTGCTACGTGGTGAAGCAAGATGGCTGCTCATCTGTGCTGAGGTCTCTGCCTTCCCCTCCAGAATCTACCATCTCCTGAAGCTCAGCTGTGGGTGACCAAGCATAGGGCTTGTCTCTTTCCAGTCCTCTTCTCTCAATCTCTCGGGGCTTCTCTGCCTTTCTATAGCTGTAGGCAAACCTGGAATACTCTCTCAATATAATAGGATCAATATAATATGGCAGCTTCCTTTGTCTGTGTGTCTGTCTCTCTGTGTCTCCATTTATATAAGACCCAGCAAGAGGTGGAGCCTCAAGTTGAAACAGCCCAATCACAAGGGTCTCACATCCACAGGAATGGATTAGTTCAAAAATATAAACTTTCTGTTTTTGGGATTCATAAAAGAACTTCAAACTGCCACACTTAACTTTTTATTAATGTTAAACAAGTTCTTATCCATAATTTGGGGGAACAAAAGAACTTTGAGTTCACCATAAATATGAACGATGATGCTACAGACATTAAGTGTTTTGCTTATTAATATAATAAAAACTAGGTCTAGCTTTAACTAGGCTATTGATGCAGATGTAGAGAAATGTTTCTTTCCAAAAAACAGATTTGGACTCAATTTTGGAGCCCACACGTAGTATTACGGAAGTCAGGAAAAAACCTCCTTTCTGAAACCATGTACTCTTAACCTTTGTGTTTGTCTTGTCAGAACAATGGAGCTCAGATGGTTCTTCTAGGTAGGGTCAGAGCTTCCCCTGAAGGAAATGAACATTTTCACTGTCAGTCATGCTTGAGTAGGAAACAACATGGCCTGGCACAGAGGGAGGGGAGCATCCCCACTAATCTCGTAGGCTGAGGACTGAACAGGTGAGGGTCTGAATTGAGAAGCTGTTGAGATCTAGAAATTCTCATGAGAAGTGGGGCCTCTGCCATATGACAACCTTGGGGAGCAAGGCAAGGATGCTCAAATGAGGTCAGAGCCTATAACCCTAAAAGTAATCACTGCTGCATGCATGTATATCATCATTTTTATTTCTTCACTTAACATTTTTGAAGACTTTCTCTGTAATGTGAGTTTAAAAATATACTCCTTACCTGTTTAATATTACCTGGCATATACTGACTCATTATGTTACTATTTGTCTCTGAAATATTTTCCTAAATATAAAGTAATTAAGAAGGTGGCACTTACATGTGGCAAACTAATGCAGTCCACTTATTGTCATGGAGATATATATACAAGCTTGCAGGAAAGACCATACTGCTCACTTATGACCAGTGAGCCATGAGTCATATTCTGTAAACATGTTCAGTGAGCTCAGTGCATTCAGTAGTGTTTGGCTCCTCTTTGGCTGCTCTTTCTGCCACTTATTACTGGCAAATAATTTTGATGATTAATGCCTGGCTAGTAGAGGTAAACAAGTGGAATGCTCAGCTTCCAACAAAGAACAAGAATTATACTTCATGTGTGTTTTTTGTTGTTGTTTTTGTTTTTTAAAGCAAGTTTTCTGGCTGCTAAGGATGTAATGGAGTAAACCAAGGGTAAAGAGCAGTAGGCAGTTAGGGATTGGTGGGTCTCATTACATTAAGAAGGACTTCATAAATATCGGTGCAGAATGGAAGGATGGACCAACATTCTTATAAGTGGTATCTACAAGAAATTGTGACCCAAGGTATGCCATAGCCCATCTGCTCTAACACCCTTCAGAGTACTAATTTGCAGGAATACATTAGCATGGCACTAAAAGGGGTATATGTATATTACCTCATTTAATACTCACTGTAGCCCTATTCTTTTGTAGATTGGAAAACCAGAAGCCCAGAAAGGTAAGCAAAAAAAGCTTATCAAGGTCTCATGGCTAAGAGAATATGATAGAGCCAGAGTTTGGACCAGGGCATTCTGACTCCAGAGCCCATGTGCTTAACTGCCATGCTTTATTGCTGTCAGCTCTCTGAAGCATTTTTTAAAATTTACCTAGGCATTCAATGGCATTTTATTAAAGCAGACTATTAGTTATATTGCAGGTGGAGCGTTTGTGGCAAGGGAGTTGATTGGGTCTATGTTTTAAGCAAAGTAGAACTGGAAGAGATACCAATTGCCTACTCCCAATATCCATTTCTCCTTCCTTCTCAATAATGGTATCACCATATAAATGTGTGCTCAGCTTTAACCAGGTGTCCAGCTAAAAAGAAATATTTATCAGTTTCCTTTGAAGACAGATGTGATCATATGATCAACTTTTGGTCAATAAGACTTATGCAAACTTATCCTTATGTGCATTGTGGGCATGCCCATCATCATCCTTTCTTTCTTCTCACTACTTAGAACTTGGGTTCTAAGTTAATTACTCAACCCCTACTACTTCTTTTTTCTGAGTAACTTATGTCTAAGTAAGTAAGTGACTAACTTCTAAATTAATTACTTAGAACTTGGTTACTTAGTTACTTAGCTCCTACTACTTTTTACTTCTAAGTAAGTAACAATTCTAATTAGTTATTTAGTTCCTACTGCTTAGAATTTGGATTCTAAGTTCTAAGTCCTGTAGAGCTTGAGCTTGACCATTAGATAACCTTGACAGTGGAAGCCACATACTTAGGATGATGAAACAGAAAATCAGAATCCTAGGACTCTAATGACACTATGGAGCAGCCAGATCAACCCTGAAAGGCCTATTTCCAGATTACTTGTACATGAGCAGAAAATCAGCTTCTATTTTGTTTAATCCAGAATTGCTTTGGGATTTTTCTGTTACATGTACCCAGGGCCTACCCAGGGTTGTCACTTATGGTTGTATTGTTCTTTTATTGCACAAAAGCATCTGGTTAAGGAAGAGGGCTGAAATCCAGCCTCCACGCCTCTCAACATCCCATGCATGGATCCTGATACAGGGCTGAGCCCACCTGGAAGAAGAAGGCATCGTTTTATTTCATTCAAAGGCTCAGTGTGCTCATGAAACAATGGAGATGCCGTCTTTTGCTGAATCACAGAAAAACACCATATGGGTTAGTTGCGGCTTTGTTCTAATTCAAGCCCAGATAAGTGAGCTGTACAGTAAGCTGTACAAGCCATGGGGTTACATGAGATATTGGGAGTAGAAATCTTTCCAAGGAACAATTACCACCAGGGTTAATTTGTAGAATTTGTAAGCATTTTCCCTGGTGTTCCCAGAAATAACTTGGAAAAGTGGATCCAATAGAAAACTGGACTTCCTATAATCAGCAGGGTGAGAACATAGAAAAATTTAGAAATGGAAGGAAATGTGGCTTTATTTTTTAATCCACAGACTGTTGTGCATTCATTCTCTCATTTAATCCTCAATAATACTTTATAATTAGGTATTACCATCCCAATTTTATAGAGGAGAAAACAGACTGAGAAAGAGTAAATAAATTTTCCTAGGTCACAGCTAATAAGAGGTAAACCAGGCTTCTATCCCAAGTCTGTCTGACCCCCAAGCCTGTGCATGAAACACATGCTATATTTCAGCCTAGTGCCTGCCTAGTTATCACTCATCCGGATTAGTAAAGCCCTAAATATGATTGAGCTTGAAATTTGAAAACGCCTCATAAATAAGCCTGGATGATATATTAGAATCCCCTTGTTTAGAATAGGGAGGTCGTTTTACTTCTTCAGTTATTTCTGTTTCTGAGAAGAGGAGCACTCCACAGATGTGTGAAGCAGCCAGGATTCCCACTCAGCATGACACAGTTCTCCCAGCTTCGAGAAGTCAGACCCAGAACTCTCAGTGGGAAAGGGCAAGCCCTCTTTAATGAAATTTCTCCTCTGGAGGTGTAGCTTCCCTCTGGTGCTCAAATAAAGTTCATCTTGGGATCACCCTACCTTAAGTTATTTTAAGACAATATTAATGTTTTATGACTCATTTCCTAGTTTCTTGCTTGGGGCGGGGGAGAGGGGGACCACCAGGGCCTAGGCATCTGCCTCAGACACTGCAAACAGCTGATGTGTAATGTGGAAAAGTATATTTTATTGTGAGTGGGAGGATATGCAGAAATAGAAAATTATTTCTGTCGTGGTAATATCTATTTCTTGTTCTCTCTCTCATCCTGGTGCTCCCCCACCCCCTACATACACACACATATGCACCTTGGCTCTTGCAAAGCTATGCATTAACATTTCCTGTAATACTATGAAATTTACCCTAGAGAGACAAAATGTTGTTTTTAAGCAATTTCTGCCTCTAAGCATTGACTCGATATTTCAGGGACAGGGATATTTGCTTGGATTCTCTTCCTTCCCTTCGGACTCTCCCTTCCTTCCCAGCTTCAGGTGTGTGTATTCATATAAAACAGTATATATTTCTTGCTCTAAATAAAAGCTGATGTTCAATCAAAGGAATACTAATACAATTGCCGTAGTACCTAGGCGAGGTCAGTAATGTGTGCTTTTGTTAAGAAATATAACTAAAGCAAAGAAGACTCAAGTTATAAAGTGCTGTGGTTTGAGAGAGGGACATAAGCACTTATACCTCCCTCCAAGCGATAGGAAAGCCTGAGTTTGAATCTGCCTTAATGGAGTACTCCTAACCACTGCCTTACCACTTACAGGTAAACTAGTCAACCCTTAGCCTGTTTCTGGAACCACATCTCTCACGCCATGCAGGAGGGAGTAAAGTGTTTTCTGTAGGGCAAGCAGTGCAAATTGCAATAAAAACAAAAGCAAATGAGGGAAGCGGCTATGGCTCAATTGGTTGGGCTCCCATTTACCATATGGGAGGCCCCGGGTTCAATTCCCAGGGCCTCCTGGTGAAGGCAAGTTGGCCCGTGAGGCGAGATGACGGGCCACGCAGGTGCAGCAAGATGACACAACAAGGGGAGAAAAGCAGACACAGAAAAACATACAGCAAACAGACACAGTGAGCACAAGCAGCAAGGGGGAGATCAATAAATAAAATAAATCTTAAAAAAAAAAAGCAAATGAGCACACAAAGGAAAAAAAGAACCCAATGAAAATCCCTTATCAAAACAAATCCTGAGGGGGACGGATGTGGCTCAAATGGTTGGGCATCCATCTCCCATACGGAGGGACCTGGGTTTCATCCCCAGGACCTCCTGGTAAAAAAAAAAAAAAAAATCCTGAAACGCATTCACTCTACTGAAGCGTTGAGACCTAAAAGTGCTAATGCTCTACAGCTGACCACAGTAAAATCTAAGAGTGCACTTACACTTTATATTCAAAGGCATTTTACATGGCAGAGATCTGTCACCATTTCCAATTTGCCTATTGGAAAAATTTGTGAAAATTTCCATGGGCTGGAATAATTTTAAATATACATCCTATTAGAAAATAACCTTATGTCTCATGTTAGGAAAGAATATTTTGGGGTCAAGAACTGCCTTTGGTAAGTCCTTAAAACTTTGTCTTATTTTTCCATGTAGGCATTGATTGAGACTTTATTCTAATCACGTTAAGCACTATTTCATGTACTCCTCATTCAGTACATTCGTAAGAGGCAAGCACTATTATTATCTTCATTTAAGAAATAAGGAAACTGAAGGTCAGAGGTTTTAAGTAACTTAAGTAAGTCATTCAAGGGCCACACAGATTTGAACCAGACTTCTCTGGTACTAATATTTCAGTTGCAGGATCCCAATCCTTTGCTACAGGATGCTTTGTCTATATTTGTTTGATAGAGGGTGGGGAACAGGTAGAGTGTTGAGGGATGTGTCAGGGAAAGGATTAAAATAGTAAAGGATCTCAGATCTAGTCCTAAATTAATTCATTCTTTAACTCAGTCACTAAATATTAACTGAACTCCAAAAGATTCTGCGTATATCAGTAGATGAGAGTATAGCTTTCATGATGAGCTATCTTAGTATAGTAGTTCTAAAAATGCACAATTACTTTGTAATAACCTTATAATAAACTACTGCACATTTTCCATATACCAGAGTGATAAAATTATAAGCTTTTGAACGATCACAACAACTTATAGATTCCTACTGAGCACGGCATCATAATGTTCAATAAATTGAAGCTATTACATTATTGTTATTGTTGTTCTTATTTTGGAGACATAGCATCTCAATGTCTTACAGCAAAAGTGGCTTCACAGCCCTTTTCTGACCAAACCTCATTATACCCTCAGGGCTAGTCCTAAATTAATTCATTCCTTAACTCAGTCACTAGATATTAACTGAGTGCCTCCTTGGGGCCTGGCACTATTCTAGGCCCTGAAGATATAGCAGTCAGGAAAATAAAGTCCTGATATTCTAGAAATATCCTGCATTCTAGAGGGAGGGTCAGGCTTTAAACAAATAAACACACCTGTGTTTTATAGGTATAGAAAAATAAAGCTGATTAAGTAACAGAAAGTAGTTGCCATTCATGCTAATTTAGACACAGTAGCCAGGGAAGACCTTCCTCACTAGGTGACATTCGAGCAGAGACTAGAATGACATGGCTAAATGAGAGACAAGATTTCAGGCACGGGAATAGCAGGTACAAAAGTCCTGAGGTGAGAGCTTGAGTTCTGCATCGTGGGGAAATAGCAAAGGGGCCTGGCTGGTAGCACACAGTGAATGAGGGAGGGAACAACGAGAAGTAGGCAGGGGCCAGGTCAAGTAGGATCACACAGGGCATGGATATAAGGACCTGACATTTACTTTGGTGAGATGGGAAGCCACTGGACAGCACTGAGCAGGAGAGTGTTATCTGGCATGCTTTAAAGAATCACTTAGGCTGCCATGTCAAAAATTGACCATTAGACCTAATGAGAATAAAAGGTAACAGCCACTCAGTGGCTTGGAGGTGACCATGGTACTGAATGTCAACTGCAGTAATTGCTGGTATCTCTGTCCTCAGTCCCTACAGAAACTGAGGCAGAGTCATTTGAACCTGCTCCAAAGGGATAAGCTTAAGGTAATGCTACACGAAATGAAGCAGATATGTGAACTTAAAGAACAGAAACCTTTAACTTACACATGTTCCAAACCTCTGCCCTGGCAGAAGACAACCTAGGGCACCTCCAAGAATCCCAAACTCTCACCATCAACAAGGTGGTCGACAAGGAGATGCTGGCCAGACAACAGCATCACAGAAATGGTCCAACCACATGGTGAGCTAGTGATTATCTATTTTCCTCCAGGTGGAGCCTGAGGAGAGAGTTGGAGAAGGAGGAATAGGAAAGGGCAGACAGAGATCACAGAGCAAGAGGTCTGAGTGATGAAAGGTAAAGTGGGTCCACAGGAAATTAACAGAGAGGAAACTAATATCGCAGACCTACTAGGTGCCAGGAACTGTACATATGTGAGCTTTTTAATGGACACAACATCCTATAAGGAAAAGGAGGCTCAAATATGTTCAACAACCTTCCCAAGTTCATGCAATTGATAACTAACAGAGAAGACATTTAAACCCAGGTCTTTCCTTTTTCTCCAACTCTTGTACTTTTGATGTAACATCTAGCTGTATTGATGGCATTAGCACAGTGACAGTAGGAAGACTGTCCTAAATAAATGTGAAAACAAATCTTGGCCTATTCATTACCCAAGCTTTATAAGCAAGCTATCATCCCTGTGGCAGGGTTGAGCTGCACTAGAGAAAAATATCAGTGCATATAATGAAGCATGATTCTAGTTTATGGTGCCCCAACCTGCTGCATCAGAGGGGTGGGCAACAGAGGAGAAAGTCTTCCCCCAAACAGTGTCACCTGGAGCTGAAAAGTATGTGTGTGTGTGGGGGGGGGGGCAGTTCCAGGTGAATATATTTTTTATACCTCCATTGAATAAATATTTATTGAGCACCAACTATGTGCCAGGCCCAGGCACTAGGGTAATTTGGCAAAAACTCCTAAGTCCTGCTGGTATTCTTTCTGAAGCCACCCGATCCTCCTGACACATGACTGATCTCTTAATAAAAATACTGGAAGAAAGCCTCCCCTGTTAAATTATACAATAAACCTACTGCCTTTGGAATTTGGAAATTCACATTATATTCAAAGATGTGATATACATCATTGCCCTCTGTTTTCCAGTAGTCTTGCATCTTGTTCTCATTCTCTTAAGTCTGGTTATTATTAAGTAGAGAACATTCTCAGCACACTACAGCATATTAATTTCCATTGGCCAAATGTCAAATGGAATGACTATTTTTTATGTGTGGTTGGCACGTATGTTTGTAGAGGTTGCTAAAGTTTCCTGATGTGTTTGGACAAGCCTGGGTGTTGGGAGATGAGAAACTCATCACAGACCAGTGTTGCTGATCGGGCTCGTCACCTCTGGCTCCCCCATCTTCTCCAGACTTAAGATTTGGAGGCCGTCCAAGGGAACATTCTCTGTGGCCAGTACCCAATTCAGCCTCAAGTCATGCTGCTGAAATTTTACAGGGAAGAAGAGAGCATAGATTTATCCTGCAGGCCATCACTGGACTATTAGTCCAGGGTATACCCTGGGCATCAGGGACACTAATCCCGCCAGCATGAGGAGAATTAAATCAGGTAGAGGTGGCCAAACTGCCAAACTAGGCAGCACCACATCCGTCAGAGACCTCCCTGGGGCAAAGAGATACAGAGAACTTCACAATGCAGAACACCACAGAGTTGGGGGTGAACTATACTACATTAAAAGATGAAATCATAGCATTGAATTTTAAAGCTGGAACAGAGCTACGCCAACCCTTCATTTTACAGATGAGGAAATAGCCATCTAGAGAAAGTAGATGCTTTGCCTAAGACCTTCTGCTGTTAAATTGCAGAGCTAGGCCTAGATTCCAAGCCCTTAAAATCCCCAACTGCACACTCAGAGACGCCCGTCAGCAAACTCCTGGTGTTGTATTTTCCAGTGTTGTATTCTCAATGGATTATCAAAGAAACCCACTAATGTGTTAGCAGATAATGCATTTGGGGCTCTTGAAAAGAGCTTCTCTCTCTCCTTTTTAAAAAATAATCGCAAATCCATAGAAAAGTTGTGCATACAGTATAAAGAACTGTTTTCCCACAGTTCTTGCTGACATGACATCCTAAACTTTAGTGTATACGTCCCATATTATCTCCTTTGGTCTCCTAGATTATCAAATACAATCATTAAAATTAGGAAATTAACACTGATAATATTACCACCCTCTAATCCTCCAGTCCCATTCAAGTTTCCTCAGTTTTCCAAAAAGATCCTTTATAGCAGAAAAACCCAGCCCTGAATCATGCAATACATTTAGTTGTCATAGTGTCATTCAATGTGGAATAATTTCTCAACCTTTTTTTTTTTATTTTCATGACTTAACACTTTTGAAGGTTACAATTTTTGTAGAATGTACTTTACTTTCTCTTTGTCTGATGTTTCCCAATGACTAGAGTCAAAGTTTTAGACTTTCGACAAGAATATTACATAAATGATGCTGTGTGTATCACATGGTTTTGATTTTTCTCATTTCTGATGATGTTAACATTGATTACGTAATTAAGGTTGTTTCTGCCAGGCTTCTTAACTGAGTAGTTACCTTTATTTCCCTTAATAATTAAGAGTTTGTGAGGAGGTACTTAAGCCTATATAACTGTACTTTTCCTCATCAAAATTTCAATTTATTTACTCAGCTATTTATATCAGGATAAGTACATAGATTCCTATTTTATTCAAAGGGTTATAGTGTGTTACTATTGTTCTTTATTTTGATGCTTAAATTATCCCAGAATTGGCCAGTGGGAGCCCCTTCAAGCTGAATTCTGTATCCTTTTAACATGTCACCATCATTCTTTGAGCACTTCATTGTTTTCCAGAGCAAGATGTTGCAGGTTCATTTTGTAACTTTCCTGCCCCAACTATAAGAGCAACCAAAGATCTGGGGATTTGGTGTGCTCGTTACTATTGGATTGTTATTGCTCTCAGGAACCCTCACTGTACATGTTGGGACTGCACACACACACACACACACATACACACCGACATTTATTTATGTATATCTCTTTCTATATTGAAAATCATGAGCTTACACTAACACCTCCAACTCTAATACAATACTTTTGAGTTCATTCTAGTTTTCTTATTTCCATTTATGGAATTTCCTTCACCAGGAGTGAAAAATCTGTTTCACATTATTCTTAATATATTCACATATTTTCTCAATCTCAATAGCTGCCACTGCTGTCCCCTGGCATGGTCACCCACTTCCCATGCTTGAGCTCTGATTCTCCATACCAGGACACTCTTCTGCGGTCAGCCCTTCTTGCTCCACTTAGGCTTCAACACCCTGTGATGGTTAGGTGCATGTGTCAACTTGACCAGGAAATGGTGCCCAGTTGTTTGGTCAAGCAAACACTGGCCTGATTATTACTGTGAGGACATTTCATGGACTTAAATCATCAGTAAATTGATTGCATCTGTGGCTGATTACATTTACAATCAACTGAGATTGGTTTCAACAATGAGAGATATCTCAGCCAATCAGTTGAAGGCCTTAAAAGGAGAAGTGATAAGTTCAGCAGTCAGAAGAGAGAATTCCATCTCTACTTCAGCCAGCCAGCTTCTTCCAGGGAATTCATTGAAAACCTTTATCAGAGTTTCCAGCTCGCAACCTGCCCTATGGAATTTGGACTTGTGTATCCTCATAGTCATATGAGACAATTTTATAAAATCTCATATTATTTACAGATATCTCCTGTTAGTTCTATTTCCATATATAACCCTGACTAATATAGATTTAATACTGGAGTGGTAGTCGAGAAACAGAATCTTAAGGATGAGATTTCTGAATTAGTTCTGGGGTTTGGGGCATTGGTCCTCTATTCTGATTAGATTCAAAGGCACTAATGACTCTATTTCCAGTAATCAAGATGGCACTGATAGTGCATGGTGTAAGTTGGCAATAAAGATACTCAATATATCACCACTGGATATGGCTACTCAAATGCTTATAAGAGGCCAGGCTCTGGGTAAGAGCGATTTTTGACATGTTAGAGTCTTATGGAGTTAAAAGACATATGATGTTGGCTGATTTTTCCTAAACACACTGGATACAGGTATAAAGGAAAGGGATGAGCTGGAAGGTTTCAAATATGCTACTTAAGTGCCACATGAAGGACATGAAAGTTTCTATGTGTGCACTGAAAGAAAGTATTTTGTGTAGTCGCAGACTTAAGAGTTCTGAAAACCAGACACAGAGTCTCATTGTGCAAGTGGCTGAATTACAACATAATTTCCTGACCTTGTAATGTGTCTGCTGTTAAAATGAGGGCATTGATTGGAAAGGAATGGGATGCTGAAAATTGGAATGGAGACATGGGTTGATAATGATGGCAGTGGGGTCACTAAAATCCTAAGTTCTGCTGGCCTTTGCCAGATAAACCTTTATTGGTCGGCCCTGAGGAATGAGCCACCCAATCTTTAGTCTGACCCTAAGAATCTGCTATTTTACCTCCACCTGAAGAGATTAATCCTACTGTGCCTGATAAACCTGTAACCACTGGCCCTGAGGAAGCATCCCTCACTCCTCTGTCTGAAGAGATTAATCCTGTTTCATCAGATGAAACTGCAACAGAATGCCCTCAGGTAATTGGCTTCTAATTCTTCTCATGACCCACTCTGACCACCCTTCATTTATTCCAGACTTATAACAAGAGTGAAGTCCCAATATGTTCCCCAAAATGAGGTATAAAGTATGAACCATGAAGAGGTACACTATACTCCAAAATAATTGCATGAGTTTTCCAATTTATATAGACAGAAATCAGGGGAATATGTGTGGGAATGGATAATAGTGGAAGGAATATAAAGTTAGATCAGGCTGAATTTATTGATACAAGTAGACATTCTACATTCAGTGATGTAGCTTGAGAGGTAAGAAAGGGCTCTAACAGGTTTTGGGGTGGCTGGCTGAAAAAGGTGGCCAACATTACCTGAGGTTGAAATGCCAGAAATGCCATGATATAATGGAGATGAGGAGATCCAAAGACTTAAAGAGTTCAGAATGTAAGAGTGGATTTATCATGTAAGAGGAAACACCTTTCAGCAGGATTGTGAGGAATAAATTTGTGAAACTAGCTCTGTATTCCCTGAAGAACTTTGTGGTTGCTCTTCTCTGTAAATCAGATATTACTGTGGAAACTGCTGTCACTGATAGGATCCCAGGTTGGCAGAAGCCCAGTAGCAGCACTTAATTGACAGAGACAAGGTGGGCATGGCTACCACAATGGAAAAGCAGACTCAAAGCAGCAAATAAAATAGTCTGACTTGCAGAGATATATGGCATTGACTAGTAGATCATGGGGTACCTAAAAGTAAAATAGATAGGCAGTCTACTAAATTCCTACTTGAACTGTATAAGCAGAAGAGCTAGAACTTTGTCAAGTGAACAAAACCCTAACTTGAATTACAAAAACAGAGAGTCATGGCCTCTTAATCAATTCCCAGACTTGAGACAGTTCACAGACCCAAAGCACCTTGAACGAGTGGAAGTATGTGTCCGCTTGGGGAAGGATCCTGTTACACTGCCAAAACTTTATACTGTTAATCTTCCTCCCAGCCTTCCCCAAAGAAACCTATGGCCTTTTACCATGATAACTATGCACTGGGGAAAGGAAATGATCAGACATTTCAGGGATTATTAGACACTGACTCAGAAGTGACATTAATTTCAGGAGACCCAAAACATTACTGTGGCCTACCAGTCAGAGTTGGAGCTTATAGGGGTCAGGTGATAGATGGAGCTTTAGCTCAGGTCCATCTCACAGGTGGGTAGTGCATCCTTGGGCCCATTTGGTGGTTATTCCCCCAATTCTGGAACACATACTTGAAACATACCTACTCAGCAACTGGCAGAATCCCCACATTGGTTCCCTGACTAGTAGTGTGAGGTCTATTATGGTAGGAAAGGCCAAGTAGAAGCCACTAGAACTGCTCCTACCTAGCAAAAATAGTAAATCAAAAGCAATACCAGATTACTGGAGGGGTTGTATAGATCAGTACCACCATCAAATACTTAGAAGTTGTAAGGGTGAAAATTCCTACCACATGCCCATTCAAATCTCCTATTTGGCCTGCACAGAAAAACAGATGGATCTTGGAAGATGACAGTGGATTATCATAAACTTAACTAGATGGTGACTCCAATAACAGCTGCTGTTCCAGATATGGTATCATTGCTTGAGCAAATCAACATATCCCCTGGTACCTGGTATGAAACTATTAATCAGGAAAATGTGTTTTTCTTAATTGCTGTTAGTAAAGACCACAAAAAACAGTTGGCTTTTAGCTGGCAAGGCCAACAGTATACCTTCACTGTCCTATCTCAGGAGTATATCAATTCTCCAGCCCTGTCATAATCTTGTCCACAGGGAACTTGATCATCTCTCCCTACCACAAGACATCATACTGGTCCATTATATTGATGATATCATGCTAATTGGACCTAATGAGCAAGAAGTAGCAAAGACTCTAGACTTATTGGTAAGGCATTTACTTGTCAGAGGATGGACGATAAATCCAACAAAAATACAGGATCCTTCCACCTCAATGAAATTTCTAGGTGTCCAGTAGTATGGGGCATGTCAAGATATCCCTTCCAAGGTAAAGGTTAAGCTGTTACATGTGGCCCATCCTACACCAAAAAAGAGGCACAATGCCTTGTTGACCTCTCTGGATTGTGGAAACAACATATTTCTCATTTGAGTATGCTACTCTGGCACATTTACTGAGTGACCCGAAAAGCTTCTAGTTTTGAGTGGGGACTGAAACAAGAGAAGGCTCTACAACAGGTCCAGGATGCTGTACAAACAGCTTTGCCACTTTGGCCATTTGATCCAGTAGATCCAATGGTGCTGGAAAAATTAATGGTAAATAAAGATGTTGTCTGGAACTTTTGGCAGGCCTCTATAGTAGAATCACAATGCAAACCTTTAGGATTTTGGAGCAAATCCTTGCCATCCTCTACAGATAACTAGTCTCCTTTTGAGAAACAGCTTTTGGCCTGCTACTGGGCCTTAGTACAGACTGAGTGCTTAACCATGGGCCACCAAGTTACCACGAGACCTGAGTTGCCTATCTTGACCTAGGTGTTGTCTGACAGGCCATAAAGTTTGATGTGCACAGCTGCACTCCATTATAAAATGGAAGTGGCAATATAGAGATAGGGCTTAAGTGGTCCTGAGAGCACAAGTAAGTTACAAGAGGAAGTGGCCTAAATGCCCATGGTCCCCACTCCTGCCACATTACCTTCTCTTTCCTAGCCTACAAGTATGTTCTCTTGTGGGAGTTCCTTACAATCAGTTGACTGAGAAAGAGAAAACACGGGCCTGGTTTACAGATGGTTCTGCACGATATGCAGGTACCACCTGAAAGTGGACACCTACAGCACTACAGCCCCTTTCTGGGGCATCCATGAAGGACAGTGATGAGTGGAAATCCTCCCAGTGGGCAGAACTTTGAACAGTGCACCTGGTTGTTCATTTTTCTTGGAAGGAGAAATGGCCGGAGGTGCGTTTGTATACTGATTCATGGGTTTTTGCCAATTGTTTGGCTGGATGGTCAGGTAATCGGAAGGAACATGATTGGAAAATTGGTGACAAAGAGGTCTGGGGAAGGGATATGTGGATAGACCTTTCAGAGTGGGCAAAAACATGAAGATATTTATTTCCCACATGAATACTCACCAGAGGGTGACTTCAGCAGAGGAAGATTTTAATAATCAAGTGGATAAGAAGACCCATTCTGTGGATACCAGTCAGCCTCTTTCCCCAGCCACTCTTGTCATTGCCCAATGAGCTGATGAACAAAGTGGTCATGGTTATAGGGGTGGAGGTTATGTATGGGCTTAGTAACATGGACTTCTACTCCCCAAGTCCAACCTGGCTACAGCCACTGCTGAGTGCCCAATCTGCCAGCAGCAAAGACCAACACTCAGCCCCAGATATGGCACCATTCCCCAGGGCAATCAGCCTGTGACTTGTTGGCAGGTTGATTACATTTGACCACCTCTATCATGGAAGAGGTAGTAATTTGTTCTAACTGGAATAGACATATATTCTTCAGATGGGTTTGCCTTCTTGGTATGCAATGTTTCTGCCAAAACTCCCATCCATAGACTAACAGAACACCTTATCCACCATCATGATATTCCATACAGCATTGGTTCTGATCAAGGAGCATATTTCATAGCAAATTATGTGTAGAAATGAGCACATGCTCAAGGAATTCACTGGTCTTACCATGTTCCCCATCATCCTGAAGTAGCCGGATTGATGAAATGGAGGAATGGCCTTTTGAAGACTCAATTATGGTGCCAACCAGATTACAATACCTTGAGGGGCTGGGGTAACGTTCTCCAGGAGGCTGTGCATGTTCTCCCACAGCCAGGAGTCATAGCCTGGGAATCAAAGGTGGAAATGGGAATGCATGACTCACTATTACCCCTAGTGATCGACTAGAAAATTTTTTTCTTCCTGTCCCTGCAAAATTAAGCTCTACAAGTGTACAGGTCTTAGTTCCAAAAGGAGGAGCACTTCCGCCAGGAGATACAGCAATGATTTTCATTGAACTGGAAGTTAAGACTGCCATATGGCCACTTTGGGCTCCTCTTGCCTCTGAATCAACAGAAAAAGAAGGGAATTACTGTACTGGCTGGGGTGATTGATCTTGACTATCAAGAGGGAAATAAGACTGCAACTACACAATGGAGATAAAGATGTTTGCCTAGAATGCAGGTGATCCCCTAAGGTGACTCTTAGTACTACCATGCCCTGTGATTAAAGTCAATGGAAAACTGCAACAACCAAATCCAGGAAGGACTACCAGTGGCCCAGAATCTTCAGGAATGAAGGTTTGGCCACCCAACTGGCAAAGAACCATGGCCAGCTGAGGTGCTTGAGGAGGGTAAAGGGAACATGGAAAAGGTAGTGGAAGAAGGTGGTGATAAATATGAACTATAACCATGTGACCAGTTACAGAAACAAGGACTATAATGGCTATGAATATTTCTTTCTTTTGGGGCATTGTCCCTGGCTCAGCCCGTGTCTGAATGGTCTGGTTGGTCAGTGCCGCCTCCAGCAGCACATACTAGCCAAGCCCATTGAAGGAGAAGTTGGCATCATGGAAGGTAAGGAAGTGTGAGTCCCCGAAGGTGGAGGCCAGGCGCTGGGCCTGGTAGCTGCAGCAGTCACTGGAGGGCTGCCGGCAAATGCAGCAGGAATGCTTGGTAGAGGCTGAGGACATTCTAAATCCAGTGGGAGAGGCCAGGCATGTGGGGCAGTGCAGAAATGGGGGTGCACCCCAGTCATACCCGCCATCCAGGATGCTGTGGCTTGTCGAGTTGGCTGTCAGGAACTGGGTGCCCACCGCTGTGTAGCATCACTGCTGGCCCAAGGCATAGCAGCAAGGGCTGGACTGCATGGAGCACATGCAGTATGTGGCCCTGTTGTTTAAGATGATGTGTATGGCTCACAAGTTGTCAAGGGCTGGACTGTGATGGTTAGGCTTACATGTCAACTTGTCCAGGTAATGGTGCCCAGTTGTTTGTTCAAAGAAGCACTGCCTGATTGTTACTGTGAGGACAGTTCATGGACTTAAATCATCAGTAAGTTGATTGCATTTATGGCTGATTACATCTAAAATCAACTGAGGAGACTGGCTTCTACAATGAGAGATGTCTTAGCCAATCATTTGAAAGTTTTAAAAGGAGACGTTCAGCAGTCAGAAGAGAATTTCCAGCTATACTTCAGCCAGCCAGCTATTCCTATGTAATTCATTGAAAACTTTCATCAGAACTCCCATCTTGCAGCCTGTCTTACAGAACTTGGACTTGTGCATCCCCACAGTAGCAAGACAGTTTTATAAAATCTCATAATATTTACAGATATCTCCTGTTGGTTCTTTTCCCCTAGAGAACCCTGACTAATAAAGGAATCTTCTCATCTATCAACTGAGGTCTCAAAGGCCAGAACTGAGGATTTCAGAAGTCAGAAGGGAAATTCAGACTCAACTTCAGTATTGGCTATTGCTGGAATTTCTAGCCCACCATCTTCCCCAGGGGGATTTGGATTAAAAACTTAGCCATGCCTGGAGAGCTCTACCACATTCTCCAAGGGAGTAGCAACAGTCCCCCAAGTGCAGGGTCAGTATCTGGCAAAGGAGGGTGGTCCACTAATGGGTTCTTGTTATTGATGACTAGCCTTACGAGTCTTTGCTCTTGTAATTAAAACTTAGCCTACTGTTATGGGGTGCCTAAGGGTTGCCACCTGAGAGCCTCCTTGTTGCTCAAATGTGGCCTCTCTCTAAGCTAAACTCAGCATAGGAATGCATTACCTTTCCCCCAGCATGGGATATGAGTCCCGGGGATGAGCCTCCCTGGCAATGAGGGATTAATACCAAGTGCCAACTGGCAATATGACTGGAAAAAGACCTTGAATAAAAGGGGGAAAAGGTAAAGACAAATGAGTTCATGTGGCTAAGAGACTTCAAAGAGAGTCGGGAGGTCATCCCAGAGGTAACGCTTACACACACCTCAGTAGGATCTCATAGAACACCAAAGTGGATATCACCCCACACAGAGGGGCTCCTGAGGGCTCTGCACACACCCAGGTCCTATATAAGGGGGGATAGCTCCAAAGATTGATGCCTTATTAGTGGGCTACACAAGCACACTAATCATATTAGTAGCTCATAACGCTTTGCTCAACCACACCCCCACGGGACACAGCTCTGCTGAGAGTGACAGAGTTGACTCAAATAAGTCCTCCCTGCACATGGTCCATCAGTCCCTTCTATTCAAACCTATATGTGATGCTGGAGTTTGTAAGTGTACTTCCAGAGACAGGAGCCTTTGGCCTGCCCATGTGCCAGTTGTGCCTGGAAGCTTGGTTGAGCTGCAACTTTTGCTCTACAACTCAATGGACTCACCCAAGTCACCTGAGAAGGAGATGATGATGGACAACGGCCATCCCAGTGAATGGAGAGAGTCTGCAGCTGCAGGCAGGATAACCCCATCCATCTTATCCATGGGATATAAGCTCCCTCTCACTTGGAGGTGGAGTGGACATCACCAAGCCAGACTCCTCAGGATTGGGGGAAGAGCTATGGACTAGAGTGGACTTACTAGTATTCTGTTGTAGACATATTGTGATTCAAGCAATGGAAGAAATTACAACGTAGAGGTGGAGCCAGTGGCCAATGGATGCTTTCAGGGCACGGAGAGGGAAAAGCAGTTGTAATACAGGGGCTTTTTCGGGACTTGGGAATTATCCTGAGTGACATTACAATAACAGATATAGGCCATTTTATATCAGCATATACCATGCAGAACTGTGTGGGAGAGAGTATGATCTACAATGTGAAATATGGTCCATGTTTAGTGACAAAGCCCCAGGATGTGTATATCCATTGCAGGTGATATGCCACACTAATGAAAGATGTTTTTGTGGGATGTTATGGGAGGTGTAGAAGGTGGGAAAATTACAAGGATTTTTGTGTAACATTTATGTAATCTAAGCATCTTTTAAAATATATATTAAAAACAATAATTTAATGATGTATATGTTTCCACAATTTTTTTAAAAAAGAGCAACTAAAGAGACAATGACAATTATTTAAGTTATCGCTCAAGGTAGGCTCTGAATTCCTTGAAAGGGTGGCCAGGACTTTTACTTTCTTGTTATCTCCTACAGTGTCTAAAAAATATTAGTGATTAATAAGGATTTGATTGATTGGTTCATTATTAAGTTCTGCTAAATGGCAAGAGTGGTCTTAGTAGTCAGTGTCCCTCAACCTGTTACTTTAATAAATGCTCATGAAAATACTCTTTTACATAAACTAAAATGGCTATGGAGAACCACCCATTATAAGAGTAAATCTATGAATGCTCAAAGGATCCAGATATCAGCCTCAAAATAACACATGAAAGTCATTCAGAAACAGAAAACTGAAGGAAGGTTTTCCTCTGCACATCAAAAAAATAAAGAATGGTCAGTTATGAAGCCACTAAACAATGAAACAGAGTGAGAAAACTGCAGAACTCAATTCATTATTAGAAGACAATCCAGAAAACAAAGTCAGATTTATAGAACCCTTACTGAAGATTCACTACATGCCAGGTACCACAAGAAGCATTTAAATAATGAGATGTTATCTCATTTAATCACATGTAATCCTTACCTATTAATCATGAAAATGTGTCACTAACTGATTTTAAGATGAGGAAACTGAGGCTCAAAGATGACAGGTGGTTTACTCAGTTTGATTAATTCAAGTAAGCAGGATTGTCTTCTATAGGCCAAGCAGTGTGCTAAAAGAAGATTCCATATATAAATAAGAACTACCTTCTATAGAGAAAATAAATGACAATTTCAAGGTAAATCTAAACCACTAACCATATGGCCTCCATGGCATAGAGAATGGAGAAGAGCATGCAGCAGTTAACATCACCTGGGAGGCATAAAGAAGGTGCCACAAATGAGGCAGCATTAGAACCAGGCTTTGAAAAATAAGTGCAAGTTCTATTAAGAAGAAACTGTGGGAAAAAGGTATTTTTTGTGGGAATAGCAAAGGCAAAGAGGTATAAAGAGCAGAGAATCCAGAGTGGATGCAGTATTGCCCCCAAAGAAGAATGTGGCACAAGAGGGGGCTGGGGAAGCATCCCAGGGCCATGGACTTGATTCTGGAAACAATGGAGAGGTGCTGGATCTTTTGCGGAATCTCAAATCAGTCTATATTTTTGGAATATCATTAGCACCAATGTGGGAATGTTGTAGAGAGCCAGGGCTAGAGAGGCAACAGTAATACAGAAGCATGCAATGATGACCAAATTAGGAAAAAAGGCAATGGCAGAGCAGGGTTCTTGCCCCCAGACTCCTGATCCCCTTAACCTTCCTTACTCATCTCTTTTCCATAGCATCTATCAATCTTATAATTCTAATGTTCTGTATAATTTTATGATTTTTATTGTTTATTGTCTGTCTTTCCCCACTATAATGTAAACTTCATAAGGAAAGAGGTCTTTGTTTGGTTTGTTCATTGATTATCCTAAACACCTAGAACAGTGCCTAAGACTTAGTAGATATACAGTAAATACTGTTGAGTGAATAAAAGAACATATGCATATATGACATATTCCTAGCAGTACTTCAAATTAGGCAAAGATATGGCATAAACTAGAGACAATACCAAAGGCTTTTAGAGATAAAATATTCTCCATTAAATAATTTCTACATGTAACTAAGGAGGAATAACTAGAAAAAGGTTTCCATGATTAGTAATTAGCATAACAAGCCAGTCAAGGAGACCATACTTTTTTACATGTACTAAAACCTACGCTGGTGCTGAATATACATGTAGATTTGGAAAGGGATAGATGACAAGGAGAGATGCTTTAGTTGTGGGGATTGAGACATGACAGAAGCCTGTGATAAGATTTGATTATCAATATTTGTTACTTTATGTGCGCCAGGTACCATAACAAATTTCTTACATATTTTTATTTTAATCGAATAGCACCTTAGCTCTGTAAGGTATTGTTATTTCCGATTAGCAAATGAGGAAACTGAGACTCAGAAAGGTAAGTGCTTGTGCTATTATATAGTTTGAATAAATTTATCTAATTCCCATGCCTGAGTGCTTTCTACTATGCCAAGAAAATTATAACAATAACAAGGAGAACAAGACTTTAAGCATTTACTTTGGGCCAGACAAGGTGCTAATCACTTTACAACAACCCTATAAGATGGTTGACATTAGTTTACTCATTCTACAGATGAGGAAACTTAACACAGAGGGTTGCAGTAAACTGTTCGAGATCACATGGCTAACAGGTTCTAAAACTGGGACTCAGACCCAGGCCCAGTGGATCTAGAGCACTTGCTTATAACCACTACATTATATTGTCACACAGGAAACAATGATATTCCCTGGTGAAACAGAGTGAGGCTTTGCTGCTTTTGGAAAAAGAAAATTAGTACAAGATAGGCTTCCACAAGGCAAGTGCAAAGCAAGACACATTTAGCAAATTAATGCAGTAGTTTGAAGGGTAGTTTGAGCAGATGCCATGTGGAAGTTACCAGAGAAAACAACAGTTCTTGAAGCCAAATGGTATTTTGAGAGCATGAAGCAAATGTAATTATAAGATTTTTAACCATAAAAACAAATCCATATACATAAACCATTAGCTAGATTGAGAATAGTGCATATTGCTGGAAATATTACATTAAACATGTCTTTTACTAATTAATAAGGTATTGGTCATCATGAAATTACAAGTGTTCAAATGCAGTAATTAGTTTGTGATTTGAAGTACGGTGATTGATGTTAATGTTTACATAGTAATATGAATCTTCCCACTCACTTCTCCCAGTGGGATTCCTGTGTGGCCAAGACAGACACAAAGAATGTTACATCTGTGACAGTCTAGGATGCCTCAACTCAGAGAATCAAGACAGGAACTGTGCAAGAAATGGAAGTCTGAAGGGAGCTGAAAATCAGTCACTGAAACCAGGGCGCCAAGGCAGAGATCAACGATTACCTACAACGGATGCTGTGGTTTTCACATTAGCCATCTTGCTTTCTTGCTTTTATCTGCAGAATAGGATTTATGATGGATGAGCAAAATCTAAAGGACCAGGTGGCAAAGGAAAAGAACTTAAGCATTCACACAGAACTTCCATATATATGAATTATCCTACTAGACAACAAATAATTCAAAGGCTGTAAGTAGAGTTTACCCAACTTTGTTACCCTCTGCTCCCATTGGGGGGCTAACAAGTTGCTCAGCAAATACGTGTTGACTAAAGAATGAGTATCCTCATTGATCAACAGATCTGTGATGATTCTTTTACTTTGAGGTATAGTCCGAGCACATCAAGGGATAAAGACAAAAGAGAATACCTATTTAAATAATAAAGCAGCCCTAACTACCTATATGTAGCCCAAGGGACCTTTTCTGCTATATTAAGAGCTGATTAAAAGAAGCAAATTTCATTAGTGTGACATGAAATAAGTTGGATTTTCACGTTAGCCATCTTGCTTTCCCACAGCATGTATATAGCAGATGCTCAATGTATGTTTGCACATGGCAGTGTCAAAAGAATATGGCACATTTCAACTGATCATTATGGGAACTAAAAGCACAGAGAGGTATACTTGCTCCAGTTGAATAATGAAGAGCAATCTTTTCAGTTAAACAGTGAAGGTCACAATCTTTTCCCGCACAGTCCAGCCTGCTTATTTTGAGGAGTGGAAACAACATATTTTTCTCATTCTATTGTATTATTTCACCAAAATCTTTGCCATTGTCCTTCTGAATACTATGCTCAGATGGAAGTGTCTACCTTTCTGTATTATATAAAAATTTCTTTAAGTTGGAAGCGGAAATAAACTAGAAACAGTGATGAGACGAAAATGAAAGAGCAGAGAAATACTTGACAGAGTAAAATCCAGCAAACCTACTTTGTAACTTGCATTTTGCTTGTCATTTGCAAGTTGGCATTGAGAAAATTATAAGTTAAAAATATCTAGCACATACACGATACATAGTTGGTACTTGATAAATGTTCACTGAATTAATCAATCCTGGCTTTAGCACAACCGAGCAAGATATGGAGATTCAACACTATTGTTGAAACATCTTCAACTCTGTGCTCACCTGTCTTCTGTTACACCATGCTTTGCTGATTCTCCCTCTCTACCCTTTCTACCCACTTTGTATCCCCAGAGGACTGAGCTTAGCTCATTTTTCCTCTTACTCCATGCACTCCACCTGTGCATGCTAATCATGCTCCTGGCCTTGACCATAGCCTACCGGGTAAGGATTCCTTCCTGGACCCTTCCCCAGCATTTCTTCTTCAGCACATTCCCTTCATCACCCTTTCCCTCTAACTTCTCTACTGCTGCCTTCTCTGGGTCCTCTCAATTCTCTTTGACTATTTCAGTGTCTCATCTTCTACCTTTTGCCTTCCTCAAATCAATTCTTCCTGGCTGCCACACTTAAACTAAACCATATAGTCATTCACTTCATGACCTGTAATGCTCCCTCCCATCGCTGCCTTACAGGATCAAGGTCTAACTCTTTAGGATGGCAAACAAGTGTCCCCATGATATGTCCCTCCCTACTTCTCTACCCTCATCTCCCCTAGTCTTTACCTTGCTCTTTAATTACTAGAAATTCAAACTGCTTGTTGTTACCCACACACCCCATGCTGTTTCCTGCCGACCAGCCCTTGTTTTCACTGTTACCCTAAGTGAACACACTGTCACTACTCCCTTTTTGAAGACTCAGTTCCAGTAGCGTCTCCACCAAGAAGCCCTTCCTGAGCTCCTCTCTGGCCCCT
Organism: Tolypeutes matacus; assembly: GCA_026826555.1. Taxonomy (NCBI): domain Eukaryota; kingdom Metazoa; phylum Chordata; class Mammalia; order Cingulata; family Chlamyphoridae; genus Tolypeutes; species Tolypeutes matacus. The sequence continues at coordinate 588,271 of JAKSZT010053881.1, forward strand.
TTTAGACTGCATCAGATTCCCATTATCAAGTGTTATCCTGTATGATACACATCTCGATCACTGAATTTACCATACTGCATTAAAACAAGCTGTTGACAAGTCTACCTCCTCCAACAGAATCTGCACTGAGAGAAGAATAAGGCTGTATTTTATCTGGCTTTGAGTATTCAGCCCATGACATGGTACTTGGCACAGAGAGCAAACTAAAAAAGTATTTGTTGAATAAAATTGAACTGATGGTTGTAGATATGTAAATTACTTAGCATCTTTAACAATATCACACAGCCAATTATTACACTTCCTAAATTTCTCTGGGAAAGAAGCTTGCCCTACTCGATGCCATTCAGAGGCATGATTGCTTCACTGATCAATCTGGGCCTTATCAATGGACTGCAAGTCATGAGAAGAGTGCCATTTCCCTCAGCTGGGAAGGTTTTTTTTTTTTTTTTTTTTAAAGATTTTATTTATTTATTCATTTATCCCCCCCTTGCTGCTTGTGCTCGCTGGGTCAGCTAACCACGCCGTGCGGGCGGGCTTGCCTTCACCAGGAGGCCCCGGGAACCGAACCCGGGGCCTCCCATATGGTAAACGGGAGCCCTACTGATTGAGCCACAGCCGCTTCCCAGCTGGGAAGGTTTTGAGGTACTAAAACAACACTAGAATCCTAGCCACTTGACCTCAGCATTTAGCATCACAGCACCTATTGTTATGAATGTGTCGTCTCATTAAGTGTACTTAGAGTAATAGTGTCACAGGCCAGGAAACAAGTCTGCCACAGGTAGGTTTCCAGTAACTTCACTGGAATTTCCATTTCTCTGTCTTTACACTTGTGCAGAAATACATCGCCAATTTTGTTGATGCAAGCATATTCTCAAACAACTTGAAACTATTCCGAACACAAATGGCCACATGAGAGAGAAAGAGATGAAATATGGGTTGTGGAAAGTAAATTCTTGATTATGTTGAAATTAAAGGGTATAGGCTTTGTTGCACTTTAAGAATTACAGATAAGAGGCCCAGCAGTGTTTTACTCCTATGTCAAACAAAGAGTTGGCAATTTACTGTAAAAAATATATTTATATATCATTTTGCAAATGTTTGTATGTATTGTGAGAAATTTATATATCATTTTGCAAATGTTTGTATGTATTGTGAGAATTTTGATTTTTACCCATAATAAAAAAAAAATAAAAAATAAAAAATAAAAAAATAAATAAATAAATAAAAAATAAACAGATGAAGAAAAATGGAAAGGAAGTATCTCTGATTTTTAACCATCTTCCTCGAAGGTCATCATGAAGAGAAAAGTAATAATTATAGCAAGTGTTCTCTGGCCTCTTAGAAAGCTTTATAGGCCAGTTGTTTACTGCTAACTTTTGGTGAAAGACTAGTTTAGGTATATCAAAAATTTTATGGCCTGTGTGGGAGACATTACATATGGAAGCTGACCTGACTGTTACTTATAAGGAGGCCAGAGACTGGTATTCAAGAAAAAATGATGTTACTATTGCAAAGACAGAGACCAAAATTGTCTCAGGAGATCATTTTGAGTAATTAAGGCCCTTGCTTTCTGCCACCTCTATGTACAGGGACAGTACGTGTGGTGACCCTATTGAAAGAAAGGGGAAAAAAGGCAAGAAACTCTACCCTGAGAATTGGTGAGTGGATGTATGTTTTGAGGGGTTTGAAATAAGTCACAGCTAGTATCCCTTGCTCACTTTGAGGGAAGTAAATGGATATGAAATAAAACTCAAAACAGCTGCTTCTATAGCTAAGGAGAGGCTGGCATTTGGCTATCTGTTGGACTCACCAATGGTGGTAAAAGCTTTAAGATCCATGTTGCTTAATCTCTTCTTCATAACAGTACTCATGTCTGATATTTCATTTATTTTTCCCACTGCCACCAGCCTAATCCAAGACATTATCTTGTCAGACCTGGATACAGTCTCCTAATTGGGCCTCCTACCTAAAACCTCTCCTCTTTCCTACCTCTTCTTCAGACATTTGCCATAGCTGCTTTCTTGAATACCATTTTGGTAGCACAAACTTCCATCTGTTTCCATTCTTATCGGGAAATGTTCCTTCCCTACTCCAAACATGTGTTTTGGAGTGATGAAAGGATGCTGCTAATTACAAATATCCCTCCTACAAAGACAGGTAAGCAAGCACCTGCCCTAAAGAGGATCCATCATGGCACCCCACTTCCCTGGCAACAGTTAGGGTATATGTGCAAACTTTTCACTGAAAGGGAATCAATAACATTTGGCGACTTCTGCACAGGTGGATTTACTATGACGCTAAAGAAATGTAAACTTCAAGGTTCCGCCCTAGCACAGACTCCTGGGAATGGGAGCATGCTGGGAGTTGTAGAGTGTTCTGGTGGGGATGGGAAGAAGTCAGCTTGCAATCAAGAATATTTCTAAAAAAAAAAAAAAAAAAAAAAAAGAATATTTCTATGTAAGCATTTCTGGTAAATTCCATTAAAAGATCTCAAATGAAAGAGATGAATCAACAAGGTTCCAGAAATTAAGTGAGACCTTTCTCATTCTAAATAACTTTTTAACTCATGCATCTAATTTTACTTTTATAATTTTGTATTCTTTTTTGCAAAGAAGTCCCCCACCCCCCACCCCCTAGCATCACTGATTAAATAAGATGCAGGTTCCTTGGCTACAGTTCCAGAGCAAAGATCTATGTATGTCACTCTCTGCAATCTCCTCTAGGATATGTCCCATTTCCAGACTCATTTCTCACAACCCTCCTGACCACATGCATCTGAGGCTCTAGAAACTCTCACCTACAAATCACTACTCCAATGGCCTGTGTTTTCCAGCTTTGCTGCCTTTGCCCGTCCTTTCTGCCTTGGAGCATATTTTGCCCATCTGGATCAGCCAAAGACCCATCTTTTGGACCCTGCTAAAATGCCACCTCCTCCATAAGGTCCACCCAATAAATTTTCTGAATTTTCTTACTTTACTGGCTTTCCATGCTCCTTGTATGAATCAAATAAATTGTTTAATGAAATTAAATTGAATTAGGCTACTCATCACGATATACCTTGTATTAGTTACCTGCATGTGAGTTTTCCTTCTTTAGGAACTCATGGAGGTCCAGACTCGATTTGCTTCAGTTTATATCTCTTCAGCTCCTAGCATTGCTTTGAACATAGTGAGACCTCAATAAATAATTGAATCGAACAGATATACTCACTAAATGATTGTTGATTGACTAAAAGATGAGGTTTTCTATTTCGGCAGATATTTTCTAAGCTCAGAGTCCTAGTATATTGCCATAGAGACAACTACTTCCATTTCTCATTTCCCTCTTTTAGCACAAGGAAACACAGTGGGGAAATAGGTGCTATAGCCTTGTACTCTCTGGAGCAGGAATTTAAGTCATGTTCAAATTACTTCCCTTCCCTTTACCCAGCTAACAATTATAGCTCATTATGCTATCTCTATGAGTCCCTGCTGGGACTAGCTGTTGGCTTGCAATATCCCCTGGCAATCAATATCTTTTGTACTCACAACTTTCACTAAACAAACTTTGCTTGAGGGTATGTGAAGAAAGGCATAGCTGGGGAACCTAAAGGTAAAGTAAAGCCACAATTCCTAACTCTCTGTTTAGGGAATAAAAACCATCTAATAAATAACAGGCCCAACCAAGATTCATAATTGTTCATCTACTGCTACTCAAGGCACATGAGGGAAAAATAACAAATATTGTAAATTGCACACTGGACTGGAATACCCAGTTCAGATTCAAAGCATATCACTTGGGGTTATCTGAGGTGATTTGTTAACCATCTTTATAGGTTTGTTGGGAAGGAAAAGAGTTCTTCAGGCAATTTTGAGGTATAGATCTATATGGCAGGGCTTTTCCTGTATTGAATAGACCTTTTATAAGGATGCTGTCTACATCAGAATATTTCCTTTTGAAGTTGATGAGTATCTGAGATTTGTTCCTTTCTTGCATTCAGGTTGGCAACATGAGGAAGACTTTTTTCTTTCCTACCCAACTTAAGGTATCTCACTTAGAGATGCAGGGAGTGTAATTCAGGCAGGCAGAGGAGTAAGTAGAATCCACAGGCAGAAAGAAAAAAAGGATTCCATTCTGGACTCGACCTCTACCTGGCCCAGGAAGATTGAGTTTGCTATCAGTGTCTGAACAAGCTCCCAGGGGTTAGGGAGCTCTCTTATTTGAGGCTCCCCATTGTCATGAGGTAAAGAATTTATTAGTGAGGAATTTCAATTTTAGACCTTAAAATTGTCTTACTTGGCCTCAAGCTCTGTCCATGCCATGTATTGTAATACACTTCCTATAACCACTGGACTATTTTTCCACCCCCTGAGCCTTTCCACGTTTGTTTGCAAAGGGATTTTCTCTTAAAACAAAGGCCTTGTTACTTCATTCGGGCTGTTTTACTCAGTGTCCCAAATGATTAACAATTTCATGGTAGTTCTTAATGTAGTTAGTGGAGAATAAAGCTGAAGTAGGTAAAGTCCACCTGCTAGTTGGTCTGACCAAGGTTAAATGCATCACAAATGGCATTCCACTTGTAGCATATACAGATCATTAAAGAGATATCAGAAATCTCCTGGCCCCTGGGTCAAGATTCTGTGTCATTTATCATGTGACAATCCTGAGTTAGAAAAGAATAGGATATGTGTTTGTAACAAATTAACTGCAAAAATCTCCATAGCTTCACAAAAATACAGGTTTATTTTGCATTCATGACAAAGTCTGATGTGGGCCTTTTTCTTGGCATCTTTCTTCTAGCAGTGACTCAGGGATCCCAACTTCTTTCATAGTATAACTCCATCAACTCAAAGTACTTTCCTTCTAGACTTGTGGATGGGAGAGAAAGAGCATGGAGACGTCACTCCTGCTTTTATCTGTCTTGGATTAGAAGTGATATATGTCACTTCTACTCATAGTTCAGAATTAGTCACATGGCCCCAAGTAAACTACAAAGAAGGCTCGGAAACATAGAGAAGCACATGGATATTTGGTAATTTACTAACACCTTTGGTAAGTACTAACACCTTTGCCATACATTCCTTCACCTCTTAGAACACAATCAATTTAATAAACTGTTTCTAGGAGAGGCAAAATAGAAAGGCACATTAGTTTAAAAACCTGGTCTTTACAGTTGGACTCTCTGGGTTTAAATGCTTGCTGCACCACTTACTAGCTAAGTGTAGGTGACCAATTTGCTAAATCTCTGACCCTAAGGCTCCTCTATAAAATGGGATAATAACACTATGTATCTCATAAGCTTCTTCTGAAGAGTAAACATGTTTTTATTACAAGTGTTTCTGGAGAATTATACCACAAGACTTGGGCCATTCCATTTGCAATAGGTAAAGTACCAATGTTAAAACATTTAGAAAAGAGGAGAAAAAGATGAAATGTACTGAAAAAAAAATTTGATCTCAGTCCTAAGTAATTATGTGTCATGGTGTTTAGTAAACTTTGTATTAGAGAATGTAGAAAGCTGGCTTCTTGGCCCAAATGAGGAAAGAAAAGTCATGATGATGTCATTATTGTCAATAATCTGATTTACATGAGGGAATCTTTTATTCCTATGAAGCAGGGACCAAGTTGTTTCTATGTAGCTTTGTTCAATTCTTACACAGGTGAGACAGTTTCCATATTTCTGGCAAAATCTCACCAAAAAGTGGTGGCAAAGAGTGCAGATAATATTTGATCCTTAAAATTAGCCTGAATGGAGAAAAAATGGTACTTTATTAAAAATGCCTTTGAGATATATCCATTTTTTAAAGTTTACTCTTTCAAAATCTAATTTTTTGTACTAAAAAACGGCAAGAATAAAGGACACTTTCATGATCTTCTCCACTCATCTTTGATCAAGAATTTACTAAAAGTAGTTTCCAATTTGCAATATATTCCCCAAAAATGTATCTGTTGTTAGTATGTCAACTGACAGTTTGCAGCTGATATAGGAAGCCCTAATAGACGAGCTCTAACCAGGAGAGAGAGGACTGGAAGCCCAGAAAGAAAGAAGAGACCAGGCAGAGATTAGCAACCATCTTGCTTCAACATGTGGCAAATGACTTTGGGGAGAAAGCAGCCTTTAGTTGGACTCTTTAGGGCCTTGTAACTGTAAACTTTTACTCCAAATAAATACCCTTTATAAAAGCCAACAGATTTCTGGTACTTTGCATCAGCCCCCCTTTGACTGACAAATACAAATATCTATGAGTGTTGCAAATCCCAGAGAGACAGGAAAAAAATGATCTGTAACACTAATCCAAATCAGCTGATGCAATCCCATAATAGCATACCTTGAACCCAGGAGGTAAATTGGGGTTGCAAAACAAACTTCATCTGAAGAACTTCTGTTGGGGACCCTGTTTTCATAGCAACTGTTAAAAGGAGCTCCACATGTCCCTATTTGAGGTGAGAAGAACCACCCTGAACATCTAAAGCCCCAGTTTCTATACCTGAGGTGATAAAACTGTTCCCTTAGTATCCCTCCAAATCCAGGATGGTTTAGAATTTATTACAAAGATGCTGCAGTATTAATGCTTTTGTGTCAAGTTCAAGAACAGGATTTTAATTCTTTGGGACAATCTGTGCATATTCAGTATTTAAGTGTAATGATTTAGAATAGGCATGTGAGATAGAGACTCTCACAGATTAGCCTTGTGATTCAAGTTTAAAATACGTAATGACCTATGATTTCAAGTTGAAGTTTTAAGATTTTTGACTAAGTTTGTAAACAGAATTAGAATGTTTAAGACAACTATATTTACTATATTTATGTTTAATAGTTTATTAGACTTAAATGACATTTAAATTTTCAAGACTGTTTTGCTTATTAGAGGCATAAACTTGTCTGGTCAAGTACCTAAAGTGCTTAAAAAGAAAACTGAATATATTACATTTATAGCTACAATTTAAAGTGCCCAAGGTCATAAATGAGACTGATAGTTTAAGAGAAATTGAGCAATTGAGTTGATCAAACACTTAATCAATGTCCCTCCCCCAAATTATGGTTCTTAATTATTTAAAGAAGTTAGATTTGTAACAATAATAATATTTATAAATTGAACTTAGGAAAAACTAGACTTTTTAACTTTAAAATTAATACTAATTTAAATTATAGGTAACTGTAATTGCATAATATGCTGGTATTTTAAATCATAAAATATCATGAGTAATGAGGGCAGTTACTAATATGCAGAATCTCTAATAATCAGATTAATAGATACTATGGAATAAATCTCACTGATCTATCTTTTTCTGATTACATTATTTAGAGAAAGCCAGAATTTACTGAATAGTAAGCCATAGTTATGAGAATCTCAAGATATTTCTAGCCCTAAGCTCCATTTGGTATGAATCATAGGATCTAAGTGTGGTCACAAAAAAAATTACAAGGGGAAAAGAAAGAGAAATGGTCAAAATTGTTACACAACAGGCAATATATTTAAAGCACCCATAATCTTCAAGTCATCTTCTATACAGGCTGCAGTTATGTGAGATGCCCATATGTCATCATGTCATTCAAGTTGTTCAATCAATGAGCAGTCCTTCTGTGATTAAAAAAAAAAAAAAAAAAGGAAATTAATGAGCAAAAGACAACATGAGAGAGACTGAGTGGGGGAAATTCCACATAAATTAGGTAAAAGGTTAGCATTATTTTTCAGTAAGTGGAAAAGGCAATCTTCTTCCAAACAATTTGATTTTCTTTTTTAAAAAGCTTTAGAATAAGATATCGTTTTCTCAGAGTACTGCTAATGGAGAAATGTAATCTTGTCAACCAAGATATGTCTCTAAAACATTGGTGACAGACTAAATCTCTGATAGACAAGGTCTTGACATTCAGGAAGACTGAGTTCAAAATCCTTTTAAACCGCTCGCATATGAGTTTCTGGTTTTAAAGAAAACCTTTGAGATTTTCAAGGAGTGAATAACTGACATGTTTTTCCAGTGGAAAATGAAATTCCATAAAATGGTTTAAAAGCACAACTTTGGAGTCAGATAGATGAATGAACTTGGACAAGTCACTTATCCTCTCTAAATTCAGTTTTTAATAAAGCTATAAGTAGAGAAGATAATTATCACTTAGGGATGTAAAATACCGTAAAGAGCTTAGCACCATGATCAACACATTAGAACCACTCAGGAAGTAACTATGCTGCCTTCACTGCATTCTTAGGAATAGGAAACTCCTGTAAAACAACATGAGTCCACCATTAACATGATTGCATTTTTCCCCTCTGTCTTCAGCCTCCAGCCAAGAAACCTACATTACTGTTTTACATTAAGTTCATGTTTTTCATACTGCTTAAAGCAAGTTGTCTCTTTAAGAATCAAGAATGATATACTGTCATCTGTTTAAAATTTTAAGAAAGGACATGAGCACGGAAGGCTTTTATTAAAATGTCTCTAGATATGAAATAACATTCTTCTCCTTGAATGGTCATAAATTGAGAAATATGGAGATGCCTGCTTGCACAGCAGGGGATGTCTAGTTATTGTAAACTAAAATTTGACTTTTTAAAACTTTATCTATACATGAAGAAATTACAAAATTATTGAAATTTGTGACTGAGATGGTTAAATATGAACTTATTGTTCTAATTGGCCTCCCAGTACTTCACTGTTATTTAAATTAGTTCTTACACATTGAGATCAACCTGTTCAAAACATTCACAGTAACCATACTTATGCCTTGTGTATCATTAGTCAAGTCTGGGGGTGATTGTAGGAATCGGTGTCCTCTAAAAAGCTCTGAGGCCATCCTGGAAAGGTAAGGCTTATGGGAAAACACCATGCGAGTCACATCTACCTACCTAAGTTTTCATGAAGACACTGTCTTAGAGGGGAAATTGCTCTCCTAAATAAATGTTTATTAAAAACTAGGCCTTTTATGTAGTAGCTAATGACATTTTTAATATCAATATGTTTTCTATGGTTTCAGTGAGTAGCAATTTTTTACTAAACTTATAAGTAACTGGGATTTCTTTTCCATTTTTAATTAATTAGGGAACATTTTAAATAATGAAATTAGGATTTCATTTTTAATCAGAGTTAATTTAAGGGAGGGGTAGGAGTATCAGTGAGAAAGGAATTTCATACAGATATTGACCAGCTGTTCCTTTATCTCCACTGGGAGATAAAAAATTTAAATTAGGAAAAGAAGGCTTCAGATATATAGAAGGACATTTAGATGATGAGGATGACTAAAGAAGGTTATGGAGCTTCTAAGCCTGGAGGTCTTTCAAAGGACAATCCATACCTACCTGGGGTGACGAGGTCCAGCCACATCACAAAGTCCCAATTAATCTAAATATTCCATTTTTGACAGATATTCTCTTGGGGTTTCTATGACAGGAAACTGAAATTTACATTTAAAGAGTGCATCTTTGATTGTTAAGCAAAAAAATATTTGCCCAAATTAGTCTGACCTAGGATGTGAACTTTTATCTCAAAATGGTTGAATCCTGAAAATACTGACATTGCCTTTAAAAACCCCAAGAACTAAAGAGGGCTTCTTAAGTCATATAATTAGTGTGGAAGCGTCTTTCACAGATGTGATGACATAACCTTTCATGAAGCTGATAGAGAAAACTTTAACATACCCAGCAACTGAAAGGGTTTCTTTTTACACTCCTATTTACCCAGTTAAAAAAAAAGTTTGGATGGGTGGATAGATGGATGGATGGATGGATGGATGGATGGATGGATGGATGGATGGGTGGATGGGTGGGTGGATGGGTGGGTGGATGGATGGATGGAATGACATAGCAAATGTGGCAAAAGGTTAAAAGGTAGTGGAGCTGGATATCTGGGTGGGTGTATATTGAAGTTCTCTATTATTTTTGCAACTATCCTGTAAGTTTGAAATTATCTCAAAATAAAAAGTTTAAGAATGAAAAAGGAATTCGAAGAGTTTAGCTTGTCCCAGAGGCTGCCAGGGGAGGCTAGCTACGGTCTTATTTGCATAAAGATCCAAGGAGTCAAGAAAACCTTGGAAATACTGATTATGACACCTGAATGTCAGGGCTAAGACCCTTGATCTTCCTGGGGAGAGGTTCCCCACAGTCCCCAAGCAGTGTACCTAGGTGGACACTATGATGAGATGAAAAAGATGATACTGATGATCTCATGAGGAAATAAGCCATCCTGAGGAGAGAAGGTTAAGGTCCAACACTTGACCCAGGGACATGGTTGAGGTCATGGGGGAAAGATGGTTTTGAGTATCAACCTGTTAGTGACATATTTGTTTTAAAGGAAAATGTTTATGATGGTGATCACATGGAAGAGTCAAGCTACCAGAGATGAGAAATGAACAAAGTTCGAGGCTTAGTATACATACACAGAGAGAAGAGAGTATTTTCCCACTTCCACCTGGGGAACATTGGAACAGGACTGAAGAACAACTAGAACTAAGTCACCAGTAAATAACAAAAGATAACAGCACCGGTGCTGGGAGCATTATGACCTATGCTGAGAGTGACAGAGCAGAAATAGCAAGGTGAGATATGTGGAGATCTGCTTTATCAAAGGGTTTGTTACGAGACACAAGATACTTCTTTAATTGATAGAAAGGATTTGGGGGAACTGGGATTTCAGTGATTTTATTGGTAGGTGCTAAGCCAAAGATTATTGTTTTTCACCATTATTGTGATCCTATTGTGGTTGCAGATAAGAATCACATAAGAACACAAGAATAACTGGTATACTGAAATATTTGAACCCTACAAGGCCCAGTGCCTGCTGCATACTTTCTCAGGGGAAATGCTGCCTGACATGATCCAACTTACTCTCTCTCTGTCTCTACCTCTGGTATGACACCCTAATGGCCTCCTGTTACTGGTATCCCTTCATCCAGTACTTGGTTAGCATCTTTGCCTGATGGTTCATGCCCAGCTATCTCTTGCAGAGTCCTCAAGGTCCACAAGAAACACATAGAAACCTGCTAGGCCAAACAGTGGGGCTGCATGCAATATTCCCATTCTCTCTCTTCCAGCCAACTCTCCCCAATTCCCTTTTCTCTTACTAAAATCGGCAAATCCACTTCATATGCAGATATCCACCTGGAGAAAAGAAGCCAGTCCCTTTTTTAAGGCAGCCTTGCAAATATAAGAGGTTCTCTTCTCCTCTTACTTGGTTTGGTAGGGGTGGGGGTGGGGGGCGGGGGAGGTGGGTGTCAAGAATGCACTAGATGGACAACTTCTCTGATTATTCACTTGACTTCCTGGTCTTCTGCTTACACAAATGGAGGTGATGGTAACAGGGCTAGATCTTCAGTAATTCCTAAAAGGATGTTTGGAGATGGTTTTTAGAATGGGAAGCCTACCGTCCTCCTTTTGGGAGATTTAGCTGCAAATTGAGACACAAGAACAGTTTGATTCAGCATCCCATTACATTCATTAAACACCTCAGTAGAGGGGAGTCAAATGGGGCAGCAAAATTGCTGCTACTCAAAGAAGCAATCCCAGAATCTTTCTCAAGATCATCTCACTGCCATTCTGTTGATACAAGATATAATGTAATGTTATTTTTAGCTCCATTTTATACACAAAGAAGTTTAGAGAGATTAAATAGCTTGTCCAAGATCACATAAGAGGTAAAGTCAAGATTCTAATCCAGTTCTCTTTTGAACAGAACTTTACAATTTGACTTCCTATTTGACAAACTGTCACTCATATCTCCCATTTTTTGTCATTAACATGAATCGCTTATATGGTTATTAATATCCATGTGTTAGCACACCTAAATATGTTATGTTGCTAAAAACTAAAATTTATAGTTTTAGCATCTCGAGTAGATGTGTGAGCATTGACCTAAATATATGGCTAAGCCCAATATATCTAAGTGACTAATCTGTAACTTTATTCTCCATATTCTATTCTCCAATTGATTTGGTAAAATTGAGAACCCATTCTCTAGTTACGTGAGGAGGGCCCACAATCAGTAGGTGTAATAGTTCTTACGTAAACTTTTACAACTTGAGACTGTCTCATATTTTACATCCTCTAACAAATAGCAGGCCAATTAGAGGCCAATTAGGTAATGGGGAGAAGTTATTGGTGAAACTAGATCTAGCATGTCTGTATTTCTAGGCAAAGAGCCTGCAAGGAAAAAAAAAAAAGTGGGGAGATCAGTTTGACCCAGCTTGACCCTAAAGATAGTGCAATTCTATTTATTTATTGTATCATGTCCAATACAACACATCATCCTGAACAATGGTGAATTTTAAAATTCCATCTAGGAATATCCTTGGATAATGCACATAGATTTAGTAAACTTTTTATAGGATAGCCAAACAGAAATTTTTTCCTGAGTGTATTCCAGTTACAAGTCAAATGCCAACCAAATGCATTCAGAAGTCTGGTTTTCATTATTGAAAATTTCAGGTATGGCCTAAGGCACGGAGGATTTTATGCTGGTCAAAAGTTCTAAACTAGTTGCCATTTCATGCCAAAAGAAGACAAAATCCCCACATTTAGGGTACCTTAGAAGTTCGAGTTTAGTATCAAATGCTCTCTAAGAATTCTCAAGGATGGAAATAAAGTTGCTTTCCTCAAAGCATAGGAATGAATACAAAATTTACTTAAATGGACAGGATCTCAGGCCCTGTAGCAGTTTGATATTATTGATGAATTCCAGAAAGAATATTGTATTATGTTTGTAAACTGGTCTTTTCCTCTGGGCATATTAGAGTGTATTGGATTCAGAGGTTTTACTTTTACTTAAATTATGATTAGGGCTTTGATTGGGCCAGTCAGTAGGGCATTGAGTCCCTGCCCCTTGGTGTGTGGGAACTCACAGATAAAAGATATGGCAAAGGACAGAGTTGGAGCTTTGATGCTGGAGTTTTGATCCTGGAGCCCGGGAAGTAAACACGCAAGAGAAGCAGACATGTGAGGAAGGAGAGAAGTCTCCATTAAACACAGGCAGAGGCCTCGGGGAGAGAGCCAGAGCCATTTGCCTGATATTCTACAGCTGGCCTTGTGGAGAAAGTGCAGCAGCTGAGCCCAGAGAGAAATGGAGCCCTGGGAAGAGAAGAGCTCAGGAAGCCTGAACCCTCACAGACGTTGGCACCCATTATGCTCCAACACATGGCGATAGACTTTGGTGAGGGAAGTAACTTATGCTTTATGGCCTGGTAACTGTAAGCTTCTACCCCAAATAAATACCCTTTATAAAAGCCAACAGATTTCTGGTATTTTGTATCAGCATCCCTTTGGCTGACTAATACAGGCCCATACAAATTGGCTGTAAGCTAACTGAAATAATTAGCACATCCAAGTCGGATCAATCTTTTCAAAGCAAAGGAAAAGAAGAGTTACAGAAGGAACACTCTGGCAGTGCTCGCCCACACATCATTGGGAGTGAGGATGCCCAGCCTGGCCACCCATCTCTGATCATTTTGAGAGGTCTATATATATTCAGGAGAATACTGCAACCATAAGGTCATAATTAAACTTGTGAATCATATATGTTTTCTTATTTTGATTCTATCCTCATTAATAAATCTTCTGATAGTCTGGCTTCCATTGGAGCTTTCCCATTGAAAGAGACTTCACCTGTCCGACAAGGGTTCAGTATTTTTATAAAGTAATAAATATTATACTTTCAGGTTTTATAAATCAGTCTTGTTTCAGTTAGGGCTCTTCAGGTAGAAGCAGCAAAATTTAGCTTTGTCTAATATAACCAACGGGGAATTTATTAGAAGGACAAATAATGGAAGACTAGAGACTCCAGACTTAGGGACAGTCAGGAACCAAAGTAGCTCCAGAGACCAGAAGTCAGAAATAATAAGATGTCCTCAGAGCTGGGACAATCTACACAGGGAATAGTACCCAGGATGCATTATCTTCATCCATCTCTCCTGCCTCTGTATCAGATCTAGAGATCTAAGTGCTAGAAGAGGTTATCTGGTTGGGCAAGCTTCATACAACTGCATTTGATCATATTAGGGTAATAAGATGAAGAATAGGGATGAGGAGCCTCTTCATATACTGTAAAAAAGTGCAAGTACCAAGATTCACTGTAATACCAAGACAAGATACAACACAAGAGAGGTAATTTTACCAAAGAAAACCATAGAGTTATTAGGAAAGGAGAAAAGATGTTTGTTTGTTAAAACAAAAATATCTACCACAAGTTCCCATGAGTTTTAAAATGTGACTTAGGATGCCTAAGTCTGGTCAAATTTGAGACAAAGGTAAATTTAAGTTCTTAAGGATGAAGGGTAAGGTCCAGAGCCTGAACCAAGGAGAATTCACAAAAATAAATGCTGCCTTATGAGTTTTGGGGGGAATCAGATTTATAGGCCATCCCAGCCACCCCAACAATTATTGGTATTCTCTTACACATCATGACTGAAAAGGATTGTTTGGTCTAGTAGTTTCCAAACTTGATTTTACCTAAGAAGCTTAAAAACAATACATATCTAGAACCCCAGTATGTATATATTTATAAAAATCTTACCAGGTCATTTTGATATAGTCCATTCTACCTTCAGACTACTTTTAGAATTAGAGAATTCTACCTTTTATGGACCCAAATGTATCTAAATTGAAGATTTCCACATATGGATACCAATTCAAATTTTTAAGACTAATGGATAATGACTATTCCCTCTGCTCCTTAAATTTTCAGATACTTGAAGGCAACTATTATGTCCTATTATGTCCTTCTCCACTTTCACTCCATCTCCAGGTTAGCCATTCCCAGCTTTTCCAACCAGTCATCAAATATTTTATATTCTTCCCAGCCTCACTAATCAGAAAACTTGAAAATTGTACATCTGTAATATTTTCAAGCAAATAATTAACAAAATGCTATTCAGAACAGGTTTGAAGGCAGAAATATTTCAAACTTGCCTCCTGATTACTATTGATTAACTCATCAGAAATATTTTAATATAGTTACTAAACTTGTTATGACTCTACCTAATTTTACTTTCACACAGACTTTATGTCACCCTAGTTCAAGCTTTTCATGATATAGCTGGTGAAAGAAAAAAGTAATAATAATACATAGCCAAGATATTTCAGTAAAATAGCTCTGGCAAAGAAACAATTAGATTAGCATGTCTTGTGTTAAGTAAATGCAGCCATCAGTACAATAGCTCTCCTATAAATTTGCCTGAAATTGGCATCAGTTTCTAGAGTTTATCTTTGGGTTTAATATATTGAAAGTTCCACAAGAACAGGTAAGCATAACTGCCTTGTGTGCTGAGAGCCCATTGTGCCAATGAAGTTGGCACACTTCATTGAGTTGGTTTTTGGCTGGATGAATAAATCTATGGTTCAATGAATCTACTATTTTGGTATTTTTTTTTTAATCTAAAAATCATTTGTCTTTTTCTAGTATTCTGACTCCTCCAAATTTCTCACATTTTCTGAGCCTTTTCTGCCCCAAACTTGTCAGAAATAACGTGCAGCTACATATAGGCCAAGCTGCA
Organism: Tolypeutes matacus; assembly: GCA_026826555.1. NCBI lineage: Eukaryota > Metazoa > Chordata > Mammalia > Cingulata > Chlamyphoridae > Tolypeutes > Tolypeutes matacus. The sequence continues at coordinate 603,725 of JAKSZT010053881.1, forward strand.
AATAGACCCTGAGGCAATAATAGTCCAGTTCTATCCCTCCCAATCTGTACATTGTGTCCTTAGCTTGCACATCCAATGATTTTGTAATAAACTTTGTGCCCTGGATATCTAAAGGCACTCTGATGTCTTGCACCTTATTCTAATGCATATCAAATAGTTGGAATATGTGATAGTATGTGCCTTGACTTGCTTGCATTGGGGATTGAATCATGTCCCCCACATAAAACATGTGCATGTCCCAACCTCTGCTTCTGTTGGTGTGAACCCATTTGTAAATAAGACCTTTGAGTCTTACTAGTTAAGGTGTGCCCAAACTGAATGAGGATGGGCCTTAATCCAAAATGACTGGAGTCCTTATTAGCAAAGGAAATTGGACAAAGAAAGCAAGCTACAGGGAGCAGCCAGAAGCTGGAAATCAATGGAACCCTGAAAAGAAAGGAGAAGTTGCCGCCATGCACACTGTCATGTGATGGAAAAATGCTCACTCCAGTGCTCACAAGGAACCACAAAGATCGCTGGTCAACTAAACAGAAGTTACCAACCCTGGAAGGAGGCAAGCCTTCTAGCCACTCAAGCTGTGAGCCAATAAATCCCTATTGTTAAGCCAACCAATTGTATGGTATTTGTTTTAGCAGAGGTGAAACTAAGACAGTTGGGGGTACCAGAAAGTAGGATGCTGTTATGACAAACACCTAAAACCATGGAAATGGCTTTGAAATTAGGCAATGGGTAGAGGCTAGAAGAATTGTGAGGTGCTTGATAGAAAAAGCCTAGATTGCTTTGAAGAGACTATCAGTAGAAATATGGATGGATCTTCAAGGTACTTCGAATAGAAATATCTTAGAAGGAAATGATGCATGATGCATGTATTATTGGAAACTGAAGGAAAGGCAATCCTTGTTATAAAGTAGCAGAGAACTTTGCAAATTGTAACCTGATGTTGGATGGAAAGCAGAATTTGAAAGCAATGAACTTGGAGATTTCCAAGCTAAGTGTGGAAGGTGCAGCCTGGTTTCTCCTTGCAGCTTATAGTAAAATGAAAGAGGGTAGGGTTAATTGAAGTGTTAATAAGAAAGAAACCAGCAATTGATAATTTGGAAAATCCTCAGTCTATTCAGATAGTGTGCTCTAAGACTAGGGCCAGAAGCAGCTCTAGCAGGGACCTCCCTGAGCTTTCAGGAAGTGAGTCCCCGAGGACAGGGCTCCACATGAGGGTTTGCTAAAGAAGGTGTGGCCGAACATGGATCCAGTCAGTCATTTTAGTGGAAGTCAGGAGTGAAAATTCAGTTATACTTCCAGAAGGATTTGTGGAAAGTTCTATTGTCTGATGGTGTGGACACACAAAGCCAACAAGGTTTTTGCAAAATTTGTATTAGCAAAGGCACTGCCAGCCTAGGCTGAAAGGAAGAATCACTTCAAGGGCAGAACCATGTCAGCAAATATCTGTACCAAAGAGATCTTCTCTAGCCAAGAGAGCGGGTCCACCCACGTGCATGGAGAGGATGGGTCCGCCCCTGTACTTGGAGGGGGTAGGACTTGCAACCTGTTGTACCAGGAGAGTGCTACCGCTCTATGAAGAGGGTGGGGTCTATATGCCGCAAAGAGCCTGGCCACCATTCAGATGCTCGGACAGTGTGAGGCCTTCACCCCAGTGTTCAGGAAGAGCACGGATGCTGAGAAAGCACTTGAAGGGGTGGAACTGCTACTCCACCAGGCCTAGAGATGGCTCTCAGACCTTGAGAGCTAATATAGTTTTCCCTGCTGGGTTTCGGACTTGCGTGGGACCCACGACCCTGTTTTCCTTCCAAGTTCTCCCCTTTGGAATGGGAATGTCTATTCTATGCCTGTCCCACCACTGTATATTGGAAGCAGATAAATTGTTTTCTAGGTTTTACAGGTCCACAGATGGAAAGAAATTTTTCCCCAGGACAAAACACACACATAACTGATTTGATGAGATTTTGTAGTTAGCATTGTTACTGAAAGGACTTAAGGCTTTTGGGATGTTGTGATAGAATGAATATATTTTGCATGAGGGAAGAACGTGTCTTTTGGGGGTCCAGATGGCAGCTAGTTGGGAACTGAATCATGCCTCCACAAAAGGCACGTTCGGGTCCCAAGCCCTAGTCCTGTGGATGTGAACCCATTTGTAAATAGAACCTTTGAAGTTGTTATTAAAGTGTGCCCAAACTGAATGAAGGAAGGCCTTATAAGCAAAGGAAATTGGATACAGAAAAGAAGCCAAGGGGAGCAGCCAGAAGCTGGAAGTCAATGGTAGAGAAAGAAAACAGTATCAAGTTCACTGACACGATGGAAAAGTCAAGGAACCACAAAAAATGCCAGTCAGCCAGAAGTTACCGACCCTGGGAGGAAGCAAGCCTTATAGCCTCTGAAACTGTGAACCAATAAATCCCTGTTGTTAAGCCAAACCATTGTATGGTATTTGTTTTAAGAGCTGAGATACTAAGATACTTCATATCCAATTTTTAACTGGAACTGAGGCTTAACTCTAGTCCCTAGGCTTGGGGCATGAACCCTTCTATTTTTTGCCAGCCAGAGACTGGATCTCAGTTCTGATATGTTTGTCACTGACTTTATTCAGTAATCTGACCTACAAATTACTGACCTACACTGTTGTCATGCCCTGTTCTACCACCTCAAAGGGCCTTTAAGCATCATCAGCATCCTCGCTAGAATTAGAATCTGCTGAGCTCTCTTATATTTGGAGGCCTTGGATTTCTGTCTGTCTTCACCATGGATAGGAGTAGCTCTTCTGTAAGATCTTCTGTATTCTGCTTACTTTCCTTAGCTCCCATTCTGGTCAATCAGTTTCTAGATGCCTATCATTTATCATGGACATGGTGAAAATGACATCTAGAAGGCAAGACAGCTGTACTTAGAATTTCTAGGCTTTTTAAAAAGTTCTTTTCCATTCGTCTTTTTTAAAATGTAATTTTATTGAAGCCTATCAGTCATACATGAACAAATAATAAGTGTATAGTAAAAGTTGTGAACTTACAAAACAAACATGCATATCATCATACAGGGCTTCCATACATCACCTCATCACCAACACCTTGCATTGTTGTAAAATATTTTTTACAAACTATGAAAGAGCATCATCAAAATATTACTACTAACTATAGCCCATATCTTACATTAGGTGTATTTTCTCCCATCCCACCTGATTATTAACATCCTATATTAGTATTATACATATTATAGCTAATGAGAGAATGTTCTCATATTTGTCCTGTTAACCACATTCCATCTTCCACCACTGGATTCCCTGTGTAATATAGCCCCATGTCTCTCATTTTCATCACAGAGTTGTGCTGTTATAACCTCAATCAATTTTAGAACGTTTTCAATACTCCAAAAGGAAAAATCCCATGTCCCCTTATACCGCCCTATAGTTGTCTCTGAGAATTGATATATATTCTTTGCCATTGCTGCAAAAATATTACAGTATTACTGAAGCTATCATCCATAAGTTACATTAGTTGTAATTTCCTCATGTATCACCATATTCCTAATACTTTGTAACAGAAGAGCATTTTTATATTTATACTATTAACTGCAATCTTCATCCACCACCCACATCACTATGTTATACATACCCTAGATTATTCTCTAGTTTCCTTTCCATTGACATTTATGTCCACAGACTACCCTTTAAGGCACAATCTCATTTATAAATCAGCAGTGTTAGTTATACTCACTATAATGTGTTACCATCAATTCTATTCATTTTCAGACCTTTAAAATAAACCTCATTAAAACTTCTACATATATTGATCATGAGCTCCCATTCTCAACTCACATCCTATTTCTTAGTAACCTATACTCTATAGGGTTTACCTCTGTGAGTTTACTTGTCATATTTAGTTCATATTTGTGAGACATACAATATTTGTCCTTTTGAGTGGCTTATTTCACTCTTGAGCTCTATTTTCCTCATATAATTTTGGTTCCACCATTTTTTTATTTGAAGACTAATTTTCTTGACAGATAGAATCAGAAACAACTAAAGAGTTTTGTGTTCTTTTCTTTTTTTCTACATATACCATCACTCCTTAAAAATTAAAATAAGTCTCAGTATATTTTGTATTTTAGTCTGGTTGACACTTATTATATGTCTATTCTACTCTCTTTTATTCACTCTTTGTAAACTGTCCTTCTTTCAATCTTGTATACATGTATTTTTCATCCATTCATTCTAAAAATATATTTTGGAGATTGCTATTTGCCAAATCTTATTCTCTAAGTGCTGCTGATGAACAAGACAAAGTCTATTCTTTGGTGCTTACATTCTAGTCTGAGGAGAAAGAAAATCACCAAACAAGTATAAATATGACATTATGTAAAGAAAAGTGTTATAATGAAAAAATAAAGCAATTTAAAAGGGATAGTGAATAAGGGTGATTAAAGAAGGCCTTCCAAGGTCACTTTTGAGGGAGTGTTATGAGGATATCTGGGGGGAGAAAATAATAGGCAGAGGGAATAATAAAGGCAAAACCTTGAAATGGGAATGTGTTTGGCATGTTCACTACAGTGGATGATGTAGAGTGAGTAGCATAGGTGTGGGTGGATGAAATAAAACAAAATAGTAAAAAATTAGAAAAGGAATACAGGTAAAATAAGAAAAGTAAAGTTATGAGACAAATAGAAAACAAATAGCAAGATGGTATGCTATAAACCAACTATATCAATAATTATATTTATGATATAATAATTATATCATAAATCAGTGGTCCTTAACCAGGGGTTAAGATTTCAGGGGTTAAGATTTCAGGGGGTCTGTGAGCTTGAATTGAAAAAAATCAACTCGATTAGATGCCCAACATGATATTTGTGTTGCCTTGTCAAATACTATACCACAGTTTAATGTTCTTATTCAAGATAAACAACAGTATGCATATTGACATGCCTTTAATAAATAAAATTTAACTTTAACTTTCCTATATTTTTTATGTATTATATTATTATTTAATGTGTTAAACACATATGTATAGTATATCATAGGTTTTTTTATTTTAGTAACTATTTCAATATATGTAACTGATTTCCTTTGTAATTTTATTTTATGCATTTAAAAACATTATTCTTGTGGGGACATGTTGGTGCAGGTATGATATATTTATTAAATAATACACAGCATAGTGAGGACCGAGTATGATTTTTATTTTGATGTAGTGTGTTCTGAGCGCAGTGAATAAATGCCTGCAAAAAGTTTGGTAAGGATGGCAGAGATGGTTTTATGATGCCATGGGAAAGCTCAAATTTCCAAATGTTTGCCAAAAATGACCATTTGAACAGATGTTGAACCATGTTAGGTTATCAGGTATTGAAATTATGGGAAACTTGTAAAACATAATTTTGAATAATCCTAAAATTTAATTTAAAGACATGCTAATGTTGAGTGTCATAAAACTATCTGCTACTAGATTCTGAGAAGGGGTATGTGGTTTTCACCTAACTGGCCAAGGGGTCCATGGAACAAAAGAGGTTAAGAACCCCTGGTCTAAATCCATTAAAAGTCAGAGATTGTCAGTCTGATTTAAAAAGCAAGACCCAACACTATGCTGTCTACATAAATACACTTTAAAAAAACATATTCAGAAAGATTGAAAATAATAGAATGGCAAAAGATATATCTTACGATCACTCACCATAAGAAACCTGTTGCAGCCATATTAATATCAGACAAAAGAAAATTCAAGACAAGTATTACCAGGTATAAAAAGGACTTTTCATAATATTAAAAGGGTGAATTCACCAGAAATATTTAACAATCTCAAATGAGCTTCAAAAATACATGAAAAAAAAAAAACTGACAAACTTGAAAGGATAAATAGACATATCTATAATCATAGTTGTTTTGTTTAATATCCTTTTCTCAACAATTGATGGAACAATGAGGAAAAACTGTCAGGAAAATGAAGATTTGGATTACCAACCTGACATAATCGACACATAAAATAATATAGCTAATAACTGCAGACTAAAATTTTATATAATATGTTATCTAAGCACAACAAAAATAAATTAGAATTCAAAAACCAAAAGAGATCTAGAAAAAGCTAAAATATTTTAAAATTAAGCAGCACACGTCTACATAATCTGTGCCCCAAGAATAAATCACAAGGCAAGATAAAGTGTATTTTAATTGAATATTTAATTGAATAACAATGAAAATATGACATATAAAATATGACATATTTGTTTGATGCAAGTAAAGCAGTACTTAGAGGGAAATTTATAGTTTCCAATACATTTATTAGAAAAGAAGAAAGGTATAAATATAGTGATCTAAGTTTCCACCTTAAGAAGCTAGGAAAAGAAGTGCAATTGAAAACCAAGATGAGTAGATGGAAAGAAATAATAAAGATCAGAGCAGGAACCAATGAAACAGAAAAAAAAAAGAGAGAGAGAGAAAATTATATGTGCTTATTTGGAAAAGAATAATAAAATTAATAAACTTCTAGCAGACTGATCAAGAACTTAAGACAGAAGACACCATTTAGTAAGAGGTGATATCACTACAAATACTAGAGACATTAAGAGTATTTACTAAGGATAGCTTAGTTAAAAATAGCTTTGTAGAAAGTAACAAGAGACCACTGCTCTCACCCTAACAACTAAAGTAAGGCAGATCAGACAGGCTACAAAATCATATTTTAAACAAACCAAAATACTGAGGACAAAAATAACCTCAAATAAATTTAACACCAGAAATTGAGGAGCCTTATGTCAGAGGGGAAAGAGTTCTTGATGGTCTCATTCCAAGCAAAAATGTGAGAAGATGAAGACTACCTCAGGAGTAATTAGGAGAAACAAGCTGAATGTTAAAAATTTCTGTCAGTTGAAGAGATATCTAAGAATCCCAAGAAGAAGCATCCATAGAGAAAATCTCCACTCATCCACAAATTCTTTCCTACAGGTTTCCACCAATTACTTCCAGGGTAGAATACCAAAAAGCAGGGGCAGAGAAGGAGATCTAAGAGACACACAAGGCCTAAAATGCACAGGACCCCTTTAAGTGCATGGCAGCCACCATCTGCAACAGAAAGGAAGCAAAAAGGAAAGCAAAGGGGCCCCACCTCCACAGGAATTCAAGGCTTCCACTTAAGGAAGCCTGGGGTGAGGGAGAAGAGCTGAGAGATATGCCCCAAAGCACTCAAATTTTTTTACTGTTAAAGAATGAAGGAAGAACAGAAACGTTGACATCCCAAGGTGTATCATGCCATATAAAATGTTAGGGCTGCCACCTTCAGAATACCCTGAGAGTAGGGCAAAAGGGTGCCAAAAATCATAAGGCAGGGGAAAATGAAGAGCAGCAAAGAGGACTCCTTCAGGTAACAAAACTAGGTTGCCAGGCTTTATAAAACAGAAAGAGATCCCCACCCCCCAAAGTTCCAAAAGCTAGTAGCTCAGCCATGAAGCACAGGTAGATTTCCAGAATCTTGTCAGTGCTCAGATTCCAGACATTGCTGAAGGATAAGTCCTAATCCAGCTCTCAAAATGATTGAAATGCAGTGGTAAACTCAATCAAATCAAAATTGTAATAAAGCTTAGACTCTGCTCAACTACAGATTAGATTATGTCAACCATCATTCTAATGACATGACATAAGAAAAGGTATGCCTCTTTCTGTAAGTGAACATTACATCAGTATCTACTGTCATTTCATAAAACATAACCAACCTACAATCAAACATCATTAGACACATGGAAAAAGGAAAGAGAAGAATAAGGGGATTAAAGAGAATGGAAGGAAAAGGTTAAGAGGAAGGTAATAGGAGGAGGAGAAAGAAGAAGAAAATGTGAGCCATGGCCAAGAAAGGCAATAGTCAAGAGAAATAGACCCAAACACGGTCCAGGAATTAAAATCAACAGACAGGACCTTAAAATAATCATGATAGGGAAGTGGATGTAGCCCAAGCAGTTGGACACCCACCTATCACATGGGAAGTCCTGGGTTTGGTTCCCAGTGCCTCCTAAAGAAGACAAGCAAGACAGCGAGCTGACATGATGGGCTGGCACAGCAAGCTGATGTAACAAGATGATGCAATGAGACAATGCAAGAAAGAGACACAACAAGGAAATACAATGAGAGACACAACAAGCAAGGAGCAGAGGTGGCTCAAGTGATTGGGTGCCTCCCTCCCACAGGGGAGGTTCCAGGTTCTATTCCTAGTGCCTCCTAAAAAAAAAAAAAAAAAGATGAGCATACAATGAACTGACACAGAGAGCAGACAACAAGCACAAACAATGGGGGGTGAGGGGAGAAATAAATAAAATAAATCTTAAAAAAAAAAATAACCATGATAAAAGTTCTAAAAGATCTAGCAGGAAAGGTGGATAACATGCATGAAGACGTGGAGAATTAGAGCAGAGCTATGGAAACTCTATAAGTAAAGAACCAAATGGAAATGCTAGAAATAAAAAATAATCAGAAATGAAGACTTCATTAAATGGGCTTCATAGTAGACTATAATCAGCAGAGAAAAGAATGTGAACTAGAAGACAATAGAAAATACAAAACTGAAATACAAAAAAGAAAAAAATATTAAAAAATAGTACAGAGTTCTGATATCTGTAGAATAATCACCATCCAAAAATCCTCAAGATTAGGGAATGAACAATGGACTAAAGTAGACTTATTATTATTCTACTATAGACTTATTATTCTAGCAGTGGAAGAATTCTTATCATTGATGTGAAAGCAGTGGCCACCAGAGGTTCTGAGGGATGGGAGGGGGAAGAATAGGTGTAATATGGGGGCATTTTTGGGACACTGGATTTGTCCTGCATGACATTGCAGTGACAGATACAGGTCATTGCATATTTTGTTATAACTTACATAATTGTGTGGAAAAAAGTGTAAACTATAATGTAAACTATAGTCCATGGTTAGAAGCAATGCTTCAATATGTATTCATCAATTTTAACAAATGTACCACACTAATGAAGGATGTTGTTAATGTAGGAAAGTGTGGGAGGAGGAGGGAGTGGGGAATATGGGAATCCCTTATATTTTTAATGTTTTTTTATGTAACATTTATGTAATCTAAAGCTTCTTTAAAAATAAAAAAGATTAATTATTAAAAAGAAAGAAAGAAAGAAAGAAATACAGATGAAAAATGCCATGAGGAAGCTCTGCAGTCAAAGAGTGGTCTTGGGTAACAATTAATGTGAATAAATAGGATAAAAGAAAAAAAATAGTACAGAGTTCTGATGTCTGTAGAACAATAGCAAATGGTCTAACATATATGTAATTGGAGTCACAGAAAGAGAAATGGGGCATAAGAAATGTCAGAAAAGTCAATGATAGCAACATTTCCAAAACAGATAAAATGCCTTCAAAAATCTCAGTGAAATCCAAACAGAATAAATATAAAGAAAACCACAACTAGTACATCATACTCAATCTGAGGAAAACCAAAGATAAAGACCATATCTTAAGAGCAGTCACAGAAAAAGAGTTATATTACATACAGAGGATAAATATATAAATAATGACTGATTTCTCAACAGAAACAATTACAGGCCAAAAGACAAGGAGAAAAAAAATTTAAAGGACATTGAGATTGGGCTCCCAGTCTACCAAGATGGCAGTGTAAGATATACCAGGATACCATTCTCCCACAGAATCACTGAACAACTAGCAAAACCTGGCAGAGCCATCTCCCTCAAAACACCAGAAAACAGTTACAGAGTTGCAGTAACTGAGGAGGGGGATGAATCAAGAAAATACAGCTTTAAAAATCTTAGAAGAAGCCTGTGACACACTTGTATGTTCCCCTCCTGACTACCCAGTGTGGTATGGAGCCAGCCTATGTTCCCATTGTGGGTTCCTGGCCCTGTTCTGGAGGAGCAGAGTAACCTCTATGTGTATACTGGGGTGTCTGTATGTCTGTGCCATTCTTTTGGGTGACAACTTAAAAGACCGAACCAGGAAATTCATCTCAGGCTCACCCGTACAGAAATTGCCTTATAGCCAGAAGCAGCTTGCAGACAGGTAGAGCACTGTAAGAAGGACTTAAGTCAAAGCAGCCTGGGCAAAGGGTTACATGCCTTAAATCATATAACTGAGAACACAAGGGGGGAGGGAGAAAATCTATTTCATAGAGAATAGAGGGACATTCAAATTATTGTAAACAGGGAAATTCCTAAGGCCATGAGCAAGCAAAAGCCCAGGACAAGACACAGGCTCAGAGAAGACTGAGAGGCCCCTGCACTTTATATTTGCCTTGGACTAATCTTGAAAGGAGTGCTGAACTCCTAAGGAGAGCATTAGCCAATGCATAGCCAATTTGCAAAGACAGTGAAAGGTATCTTTTGCATTAGTTTGTCTTTGTTAGCTCCTGGCTAAGAAATCTCTGTCATATCACTAGCTGGATAAAAACTTAAAGAAGAGACAGTTCAGGGAATAAATTCCAGAGTGAATCCTAAAAATATTAAAATATACAGTGAGCAACAAAAGTTTACAAGACAAAGAAACAGGAGATGATAGCCCATACAAAGAAATGAGAAAAAATGTAGAAACCATCAATGAAGAAGACCAGACTTTGAATACACTGGACAAAGACTTAAAAAAAAGTTCCTCATATGCTCAAGAAGATAAAGGAAAACACACACACAAAAGAACTAAAAGATATCAGGAAAACAGTGAATGAACAACATGAGACTCTCAATAAGGAGACAGAAATTTTCAAAGGGAACCAGACAGAAATACTAGAGTTAAACTGAAATGAAAAATTCCTTAGAGGGTATCAAGAGCATATTAGAGATGAAAGAAGAAAGAATCTTCAGTGAATCTGAAGTCAGGACAATTGAAAAGATTCAGACTGAGGAGCAGAAAGGAAAAAGAAATTTAAAAGTGGATAGAAAGTAAGAGACCTTTGAAATACCTTCAAGTGTATCAATATATGCATTATGGGAGTCCCAGAAGTGGAAGAAGAGAGAAAAGGGCAAAAAGAATATTCAAAGAAATAATGGCAGTAAGCTGCCCAAATTTAATGAAAGACATGAATATGCATATTCAAGAAGCCCAATGATCCGAAACAGGATTAATTAACATACAGTAATCAAACAATTGAATGCCAAGTACAAAGAAAAACTTCTGAAAGTTGTAAGAGAAAAGCAACATGTTATATACAAAGGAGTACCAATAAAGATTAAGTGCCAATTTCTCATCAGAATCCATGAAGGCAAGAATGCAGTGGGACTATATAAAGTGCTGAATAAAAAGCAATTGCCAACCAACTATTTTGTATCTATCAAGACTGTCTTTCAAAAATGAGGGAGAGATTAAGACATTCCCAGAAAAACAAAAGCTGAAGAAATTCATCGCCACCAGACTATTCCCACAAGTAATCCTAAAAGGAGTTCTCCAGTCCGAAAGAAAAGGATACCAGACAATGGATCAAAGTAGCATAGAGAAATAAAGACCTACAGTACAAAGAAAGAACTATTGTATTTTTTCTTTGGTTTGTAACTCCACTCTTATTTCTTATAGTTTCTAAAATACAAAAGCATAAAAAAGTAATGATGTATCTATGGATTGGGACACACACTGTATAAAGATATAATTTGTACAACAAAAAGGTAGGGGACAGAAGAAAAAGGAACAGTGTATGTGTATGCTCTTGAAGTTATGTTGGTATCAAATCAAGTATGACTGCTATAGATTTAGGCTGTTAAATTTTAGTCACATGGTAACCACAAAGAAAACATATGAAAAAGCATACAGAAAGAAATAAGAAGGGACTCAAGACAGTACAATACCAAAAATCAAATAAACATTAAAGTAGGTGTTGCTGGAAGAATCAAGGGACAAAGACTAAATAGCAGAATGGCAAAAGAAAGTCCTGCATTATCAGTAGTTACTTTAAATGTAAATTGGTTAAACTCTTCAATCAAAAGGCAGAGATTTGCAAAATGGGTTTAAAAAAAAAAAAAAGCATGACTAAACTATATGCTCTTTACAAGAAATTCCCCTTAAATCCAAAGACAGTAGTTTGAAAGTGAAAGGATGGGAAAATATATATACAATGCATATAGTAAAGAGCTAGGGCACCTACACTAATATCAGACAAAATACAAAATAGACTTTAAGTCAAAAACAGTTACAAGGGATAAAGAATGTCATTATATACTGATAAAGGGGTCAATTCGACAAGATGTAATAATTATAAATATATGCACCTAATATATAGCCTCAAAATATATGAAGCAAATACTGACAGATTTGAAGGGATAGATTGCTGATTCTATATTAATAATAGAAAATTTTGATACACCACATTCAATCATGGATAGAATATCCAGACAGAAAATCAACAAGGAAATAGAAACTTGAATGATACTATATGTAAAACAAGTACACCTAACAGACATTATAGAACAACTTACCAAATGGCAGCAGAATACACATTCATCTCTAGTGCATGTGGGTTATCCTGCAGGATAAAGTATATGTTAAGTCACAAAACAAGTCACAATAAATTAAAAAATATTTTGAAATCATACATCTTCTCCAATCATAATGTAATGAAGCCTTAATCAGTAACAGAGGGACAATTGGATCCACTAATATGTGGAAAGTAAAAAATGCATTCTTAAACAACTAATGTGTCAAAGAAGAATTTGCAATTGAAATTTGAAAATATCTCAAGGGGAATGAAAATAAAAACACAACATACAAAAACTTAATGGATGCAGTAAAGGAAGTGCTGAGAGGGAAATTTATCTCTAAATGCTCACATTAAAAAAGAAGAAAGATCTTAAATCAGAGCTCTAATCTCTCAACTGCAGAATCTAGAAAAAGAAAAGCAAACTAAACCCAGAGTTAGCAGAAGGAAGGAAATAAAGAACAAAACGTAAAGAAATTAAATATAAAACAAAAAACAATAGAGAGAATCAGCAAAACCAAGGCTGGTTCTTTGGGAAGAACTATAAAATTGAAAAACATTTAGCTAGACTGACAGAAAAAAAGGGAAAGGTACCAAATAGCTAAAATCAGAAATAAAAAGGATTATAAGAAGATACTATAAACAACTTTATGCCAACAAATTAGACACCCTAGATGGAATGGACAAATTCCTAGAAACATACAAACTACCTACACTGACTCAAGAAGACATAGAAGATTTCAAGAGACAAATAATAAGTAAAGAGATTTAATCAGTAATCAAAAACCTTCTAACAACAAAAATACCAGGACTAGATGGCTTCACTGGGTGAATTTTACCAAACATTCCAAGAAGAATTAACACCAATCCTACTCAAACTCTTCCAAAAAAAAAAAAAAAAATGAAGAGGAGGGAACCTTCCCCAACTCATTCTATGAGGTCATCATCACTCTAATACCAAAGTCAGAGAAAAATACCATAAGAAAAGAAAACTACAAACTTATAACCCTTATTAATATAGATGCAAAATACTTGAATACTAGCAAACAAAATCCAACAGCATATTTTCAAGTTATACTCTATGATCATGATCAAGAGGGATTTGCCCAAGTTATGCAATGGTGGTTCAACATAAGAAAATCAATTAATATATACAACACTAATAAAATGAAGGAATAAACACATGATCATCACAATTGATGCAGAAAAGGAATTTGACAAAATACATCACTCTTTTTCTATTAAAAAAAACAACTCTTAGAAAATTAGGAATAAAAGGAAATTTTCTCAACATGATAAAGGACATATAAGAAAAACCCACAGCTAACATCGTACTCAACAGTGAAAGACTGAAATCTTTCCCTCCAAGATCAGGAACAAGATAAGGATGCCCACTGTCAATACTGTTATTCAACATTGTACTCAAAGTTCTTTCCAGAGCAATTAGGCAAGAAAAGGAAATTAAAAAGCTTCCAAATTGGAAATGAAGAAGTAAAACTTTCCTTATTTGCATATATGATCCTATATACAGAAAATCCTGAAAATCCTAACAAAGCTCCTAGAAATAATATATGAATTCAGCAAAGCAGTAGGGTAAAACATCAACATGCAAAAATCAGTAGTGTTTCTATACAATAGTAACAATCTAAAAAGGAAATCAAGAAAAAAATTCCATTTAAATTAGCAACTAAGGAAGATGGCATCAAACTAACAGGCAGAGCTCAATGCTCTCAAAAAAAAACAAAGGAGAAAGAGCCAAAAGCTGTCTGGGAGAACTGCTTTGGAGGTCAGCAGACCAGGACAGTGCTACACAACTCCCAGGAGGATGAGGGACAGAGAGATGAAGAAGCCAAAACAACAAATGTGAGTTACCAAGACTCTGCAGCACCTGAGAAGGGATCCCTCACTCACGCCCAAGATATGAAGATGGGGTAAAATCCCTGGCTCACTGAAAACAACTGAGAGGGAAACAGATATTTTCCTCCCCATCAGCTGTTTCAAGGGAAAAGGGAGAGGAGGCTGGAGTATTTTTCTTCAGTGAATTGGGCCAGCAGAGCCTGCTTTGAATCTCTGGTTTAGAAATTCAACACAGGAACACAGGAAAGCCGAGACTGAAATGCCTCAGTGGAAAGGTGCACTGACTAGAGTGATCTGCTGGCTGGTGTGGAAACTGCATGGACAAAAACTTCTCAGTTCACTTTGTATCCTACCCCCAGGAGAAAATCTGCACCCCACTAGTGAGTCCCTGGCCTGATTTTGATAACTTAAGCTGGGCAATTTTTAAAACCTAGAATAACTTGAACCAAATATCAAAGAAGAGCTGTGGAAAAACAAAACAAAACAAAACAATAAGCAATAGAGAGAGAAATTGGCCATTAGAGTAAATTCACCAACATATTCAGATGCCGAGACATCAACAAAAAATTACAAGCCATATTAGGAAACAGGAAGAGACGGCCCAGCCAAAAGAACTAATCAATTATCCTGAAGAGATACAGGATTTAATACAATTAATCAGTGATAATCACACAACTCTCCTAAATCACTTCAAAGAATTTAAAGAAAATATGACTAAAGAAATAAAGGATATTAAGAAGACACTGGGAGAGCATAAAGAACAATACGAAAGCCTGCAAAGAAAAGTTACAGACCTTATGGGAAAAAAAGACATGATGGATGAGATTAAAAATACATTCAAAGCATACAACAGGAGATGTGAATTGCTCGAAGACAAAATTGGTGATTTTGAATACAGAACATCTGAACTGGAAAAGACAGGAGAACAGAAAGAGAAGAGATTGGAAAAAATGGAAGAGTCTCAGGGAATTGAATGATAATGCAAAACACAAAAACATTTGCATTATTGGTGTCCCAGAAGGAGAAGAGAACGGAAAAGGGGCAGAAAGAATATCTGAGGAGATAACGACCAAAAACTTCCCAACCCTTATGAAGGACATAAATATCAATATCCAAGAAGGACAATGCACCCCAAACAGAATAAATCCAAATGGACCTACTCTGAGACATCTACTATTCAGAATGACAAATATCAGAGATAAAGAGAGGATTCTGAAAGCAGCAAGAGAAAAACAAAGCATCATATACAAGAGAAACTCAATAAGGTTAAGTGCTGACTTCTCATCAGAAACCATGGAGGCGAGAAGGAAGTAGTATGACGTATTTAAGGTACTGAAAGAGAAAAACTGCCAGCCAAGAATTCTGTATCCAGCAAAACTGTCCTTCAAAAATGAGGGTGAGTTCAAAGTCTTCACAAACAAAAACTAATATACTATGTTACCAGGAGACCAGAATTATAGGAGATACTAAAGGAAGTGCTGCAGCCTGAAAGGGGGGAAAAAAACATATTATTAAAACGTATCATGGTGTTTGTGATTAGCAGAGCTATTACATGGGTATGACAATGGTTGAAAGAGAAAGTCTAAGGTCATGTATATTACTAGAAGGAAAGCTAAAAAATAACTTGGGACTGTATAAGATAGTAAAACCTCATGTAAAATACAAATATGGGTGATATTGCATATATAATGCTGTTTTTACAAAATACAAATATACTAGAGAGAAGAAAAAAGAATAGCAGCTATGTACGGCACATGAGGCACAGAGAGACTGAGAGGTGATGAGTTTTGTTTGTTCATTTGTTTTTTGTTTTTTTTACTATTATTGAAATAATGAAAATGCTCCTAGAATGATTGGGGTGATGAACGCACAAATATGTGATTATACTGAATACCACAGATTGTACTCTTTGAATGGATTTATGCTTTATTAATATATACCAATAAAATTTGATTTGTTAAAAAAAAAACAACAGAAAAATGCAAGTGTTGGAGAGAATGTGGAGAGATAGGAACGTTTATTCACTGCTGGTGGGAATGTGGAATGGTACAGCCACTACAGAATTCTGTTTGGCGGTTCCTAAGGAAGTTAGATACAGATTTACCATGTAAACTGGCATATTGCTACTAGATATATACCTGGAAGAACTAAGAGCAGTGACACGAACAGACATCTGCACACTGATGTTCATAGCGGCATTATTCATGATTGCCAAAAGATGGAAACAACCCATGTGTCCATCAGCCGAAGAATGGATAAACAAATTGTGGTGCATACACACAATTGAATAGTATGCAGCTGTCAGAAGAAATGAAGTTGTGAAGCATATGACAACATGGATGAACCTAGAGGATATTATATTGAGTGAAGCAAGCCATGCTCAAAAGGACAATTATTGTATGATTTCACTATTATGAACTAAATATAATAAGCAAACTCATGGAATTAATTGCTAGAATATAAGTCACCAGAGAATAGAATGTGGTTAGAGAATGGAAAGCTGAGGTTTAATCCATGCAGAACTGATAAAAAGTTGTTTGTGAATGTTTGGAAATGAAAAGAAATGGGGAAAGCACATCATTGGATTTGTAATTAGTAGAGCGAACATATGGGTATGATAGTGGTTTGTTTTTTCTTTTTAGGAGTAATGAAAATACTCTAATACTGATTGAAGTGATGAATGCACAACTCTGTGATTATACCAAATGCCATTGATTGTATATTTTAGATAAATTGTATTTTTTATGAACAAAAAAATAATAGGGTGGTTGGGGAAAATACAGCAAATGTAGGATATAGACTATAATTAGTAGTAACACTTTGACGATGTTGTTTCATAATTTGTTACAAATGTTTCAAAACAATGCAAGGTATTGGTGGTGGGATGAGGTATGGGAGCCCTGTATAATGTTATGCATGTTCGTTTTGTAAGTACACAACTTTTACTATACACTTATTGTTTATGTATGTTCATGTATGAATGATATATTTTAAGAAATTTTTTAATGAAAAAATAGCAACTAAAAAAGTCAAATATCTAGAAAGAAATTTAACCATGGATATATAGAACTTATCCATGGTACACTACAAAACATTGCTAAAAGAAATAAAAAAGATCTACATAAACGGAAGGACACTCCATATCCATGGATTGGTAGACTAAATATTGTTAAAATGTTGATTCTATCCAAAGTGATTTACAAATTTAATGCAGCCCCAATCAAAGTTCCAACAGCCTTCTTTGCTGAAATTCAAAAGCCAATCATCAAATTAATATGAAGGCCCTGAATAGCCAAAATCATGCTGAAGAACAAGAGTGAAGTTGGAGGATTCCATACTTTCCAATTTAAAAGCATATTACAGGGAAACAGATGTGGCTCAAGTAATTGGGCTCCCTTCTACCATACAGGAGGTCCAGGGTTCGATTCCCAGGGCCTCCTGGAGAAAGGCAAGCTGGCCCAAGTGGAGATCTGGCCCATGCAGAGTGCTGGACTGCGCAGGAGTGCTGGTGCATGCAGAGAGCCAGTGCAGCAAGATGATGCAACAAAAAGAGACACAGAGGAGAGACAATAAGAGATGTAGAAGACTAGGGAGCTGAGGTGGTGCAAGAGATTGAGCACCTCTCTTCCAGTCTGGAAGGTCCCAGGATCGGTTCCAGTGCCACCTAAGGAGAAGACAAGCAGACACAGAAGAACACACAGAGAGCAGACAGTGAGTGCAAAAACAACGGGGGGGGGGGGAGATAAATAAATCTTTTAAAGAAAAGAAAATTACTAATGTATTTTTAAAAAGCATATTACAAAGCTACAGTAATCATACAGCATGGTGCTGGCATAAAGATACACATATAGACCAATGGATTCAAATTGAGAGTTCACGAATAAACCCTCACACCTATGGCCAATTGATTTTTGGCCAGGGTTCAAAGTCCACTCAACTGGGAAAGAATAGTCTCTTAAACAGTCCTGGGAAAACTGGATCTCCACATGAAAAAGAATGAAAATCTACCCCTACTTCACACCAAATATAAAAATTAACTCTAAATGATCAAAGATCTAAGTATAAGAACCAAAACTGTAAAGCTCCTAGAAGAAAATGTAGTGAAACATCTTCAGGACCTTGTGTTAGACAGTGGTTTCTTAGACTTTACGCTCAAAGCATAATCAATAATAACAACAACAAAAAATGGGACTTCATCAAAATCAAAAACTTTTGTGCACCAAAAGACTTCATCATGAAAGTAAAAAGACAACCTACAGAATGGAAGAAAATATTTGGGAACCACATATGGTGGTTTGGAACTATATACCCCAGAAAAACATGAATACATTTCCATTACTTAAGCCATTCCATTGCATGGTATTTGCTTGAGCAGCCAAGGAAACTAAAACACCACATATCCATTAAGTGTTTAATTTCCACAATATACAAACAAAGACTATAACCCAACAACAAAAAGAAAATCAACCCAAATTTTAAAAATGGGCAAAAAACACGAATAGATATTTTTCCAAAGAAGATATACAAATGGTCAAAAGCACATGAAAATATGCTTAACATCATAAGCCATTAGGGAAATGCAAATCAAAACCACGATATAACATTTCACATCTACTAGAATGGCTACTTTTACAAAAATGGAAAATTAGTGCTGGAGAGGAAATTTACATTGTTAGTACATATGTAAAATGGTACAGCTTCTGTGGAAGACAGTTTGGCAATTCCTCAGAAAGTACAGAATCACCATATGACCCAGAAGTCCCACTTGTAGGTATATACCCAAAGAAATTGAAAGTAGGAACTCGAACAGATATTTGCACATCAATGTTCATAGCAGCATTATTCATAATTGCCAAAAGACGGAAGCAACCCAAGTGTCTATCAATGAATGGATTTTTAAAAAAGTAGTATATACATACAATGCAATATTATTCATCTGTAAAAAGGAATGAAGTTTTGATATATGTGACAACATTGATGAATCTTGAAGACATCATGTAGACTGAAATAAGCCAAACACAAAAGGACAAATTTTGTATAGTCTTCCTGATGTGAAATAATTAGAATAAGCAAAATCATAGAGTCAAAAACTAAAAAACAGGTTACCAGGGGTTGGGGTAGGGTAGTGTGTGGATAGTTAATGTTTAATTGGCATAGAGTTTCTGTTTGGTGTGATGGAAAAGTTTTGGCAATGGACGGTGGTGATGGTAGCACAACATTGTGAATGTAATTAACATCTCTGAATTGCACATTTGAATGTTAAGAGGGGAAGTTTTGATTGTATATATGTAACTAGGATAAGCATGACCAAAAATCACCATAGGACTGTACAAGACAAACTGTGAACCCTAATGTAAATTCTGGACTATAGTTAAGTATAATTATAATAACACTCTTTCATCATTTGTAAACAAGGTAGGACTCTAATGTAAAGTATTAATAATAGGGATATATATGGGAACTCTGTATTTGCTGCACGATTTTTCTGTAAACAACTTCTCTAATAAAAAATATATTGAGGCAATGTTATATATGACTTTACACTAATATATAAACTTCCATTAAATGGTCCAAATTCCATCAAAAACACAACTTATTAAAATTGACACAAAAAGAAATGATGAACTTAAATAGCACTATTTTTCACTAAAGAAAATGAATCTGTATTATAAAATCTTCTCACAATGAAAACTCCAAACCCAGATAGTTTCAATTGTAAGTTCCATCTATGGAAGAAATAATACCAATCTGATATAAACCCTTTCAGAACACAGAGAAAGAGGGAATACACCCAAATTCATTTTATTAGTAGTCTATTTATCATACCAAAATTTGACAAGGATATTACAAAAAAAAAGAAAACTACAAATCAAAATCCCTTGTGAACACAGATGCAAAATTCCTTAACAAAATATAAGCACATCAAACCAAGCAGGATATAATAAAAGGAAAATATATCATGATTAAGTGCAGTTTATCCAAGGAATACAAGATTTATTTAATATTTGTAAACTAATCAACATCACTCATTACATTCTAAAAATAAAGGAGAGAAACTATATGATCATCTCGATAGAAGTGGAAAAAGGATTTGACAGCATTCAACACACATTCATTATAAAAACTTAGCAAACTAGGAATAGAAAGGAAATTTCTCACCTGAAAAAGAGCATCTATGAAAAATCTACAGGTAACATCACACTAACTGGCTAGATATTGACCAGGATGCCCACTCTTACTACTTCTATTTGACATCGTCAGTGCAAAAAGATTAGAATAAGAAATTAAAGATAAACTACTGGAAAGGAAGAAACAAAATCGTCTTTCTTAGTAGACAATTTGATTGTGTAAACAGAATATTTTAAGATATGAAGGGTTGGCAAAAGGTAAAAGGTTGGACAGAAAATATTTCCAGCATTGTAACAGCCAGTTAACTCTGCCATTGTAGTACGAAAGCAACCATAGACAATATGTAAACAAATGGGTATGGTGTGTTCCAATACAGTACCAATAAAACTATTTATAAACATAGGCAGCAGTGCAGATGTGGCCTAAGTCATGACCTCTCCTTTAAGGAATCTACAAAATAAAAAATCTTAATAGCACCAATAAGTGAATATGGCAAGGTCACAGAATACAAGGTAATAAACAAAATCAATTATATTTCTATATCCTAGCCACAAACCATTGGGAAATAAAGCTTAAGTTTTCTATTTTGAAAAGCAGCAAAAATATGTAGCACTTGGAACACATTTAACAAAAGAATTGAAATACCTGTATATTGAAAACTCAAATCATTGCTGAGAGATATTAAAGAGGTTCTAAATAAATATATACCATATTCCTGGATTAGAAGGCTCAATATTATTAAGATGCTAATCCTACCCAAATTGGTATATTCAATGTACTCCATATCAAAACCCCAACAGACTTTTTTTGTAAAATTTGATGAAAATATTCTAAAATATGAAGAGCTTAATATAGCCAAAATAACCTCATAAAAAGAAGAACAAAGCTGGAGGGATTACCCTACTTAATTTTAAACTACACTAAAGTTACAGTAATTAAGCTCATGTGGTATTAGTGTAAAGAAAGACAAAATATATATGGAACAGAACATGTTCCACTCAGCAGCCACTATGGAAAACAGTTTGCTGGTTCCTCAGAAAGTTGCATATAGAATGACCAAGGACCTCGCAATCCCATTTATACACCAAAGAATTGAAAACAGGGACAGGAAAGATATCTGTATATTAGTATTAACAGCATTATTCACAATAGGTAAAAGGCGGATACAACCCAAGTGTTCAACAGATAAATGGATAAGCAAAATGTGGTATATACGTATGTGATGGTTTGGGGGTGGTATGTGCCTTAGAAAAACATGTTCTTAAAATTAATTCATTCCTGTGTGTGTGAACTCATTATAAGTAGGACCTTTTGATGAGGTTACTTCAGTTAAGGTGTGGCCCACCTCAATCAGGGTGGGTCTTAATCCTATTACTAGAATACTTTATAAGTGGAATGAAATTCAGACACACAGAGAGAAGGCCCCAGAGAGAGCAGCCAGAAGCTGAACAATAATGGAACCTGGAAGAGAAGGGATTGACCAGGAAATACTGCCCTGTGCCTTGACATGTGACAAGTTAGAGACCAAGGATCACTGGCAGCCAGCCCCAGAATGCCCCAGTCTTTGGGTAGAAAATGTCACCTTATGATGCCTTGATTTGGACTTCTTTTAGCCTCAAAACCATGAGCTAATAAATTCCCATTGTCTAACTTGCCCCATTTCATGGTATTTCCTTGAGCAGCCAAAGAAACTAAAACAATATACAATGGAGAATTATTCAACTGTAAAAAGGAATGAAGTTCTGATTCATACTACAGCATGAATGAACCTTAAAGACATCATGTTGAGTGAAATAAGCCAGACACAAAAGGATAAATATTGTGCAATTTCATTTATATTAAATTCCTGGGAAAAAAAGCAAATTTATAGAGACAGAAAGTAGATTACAGATTACCAGGGGCTAGTGGGTAGGGTGGAAAGGTGGTAAAGGGAAAGGAATGGGGAATTATTTCTTAATGGGTACAGAGTTTCTCTTTGGGATGATAATGGATGGTGGTGATGATTGCACAACATTGTGAATGTAATTAATACCACTGAATTGTACATGTGAAAGTGCTTAAAATGTAAATTTTGAATTGCATATAAATTACCACAAAAAAAAAGTTTAAAAAAAGATAGTTCTTAAAGTATTTATTGCAGTGTAGGCATTTACTCATTCAACACAGCACCATTATTGGCTGCTGTGTTCCTTCTTTTCTTTGATTACAGAGTATATTCGTCAGGGTTCTCTAGAGAAACAGAATCAACAGGAGATATCTGTAAATTGCATGAGATTTTATAAGACTCTATCACATAACCGTGGGGATGCACAAGTCCAGGTTCCACAGGCAGGCTGCAAACCAGGGGCTCCGATGAAAGCCCAATGAAGGTCCTTGATGAGTTTCCGGGAGACATAGGCTGTCCAAAGATGAGCTGGGAAATTCTCTCTGAATGCTGAAATCACTTCCCCTTATAAGGCATTTGACTGAATAAAGCGTCACTACTTGCTGACGGCAATCTTCCTGGTTGATGCAGATATAATCAGCTATCTATGCAGTAAACCCTCTGGGAACTAAAGTCCATAAATGCCCTTGTATTACAATTAGCCTAGTGCTTGCTTGACCAAACAACTGGGCACAATTACCTGGCTGAGTTGACACATTAGCCTAATCATCACATACAGATTATACACAATGGGTGAATTCACAACTTATACTTCTTCCAGCATGCAAAGAAAAATTTGGGAAGGATGATGAGTTTGGGTTAAGGAATCATCACAAAAGGTTTTAAAAATGGGTAACATTAATAGCAGATCTCAAAAGACAAATCCAGTAAAATGGGGAAATGCAAAACACTTCTGGGTCCAATCCAGTTTTAAGAGCTAAATTAAAGTTACAGTGGAATAACTGCTAATCATCCTTTCTTCATTTTGACGGATTGAAAGTTCCAACTGCTACATAAAAGCTACCAATACTCTAAACTGCCTATGATTTTCCTAAGCCGCAGTGGTTTAGAATATCACTAAAGCTTTGTTCTCACCACATAGAGATCTCTCTCTCTCTCTCTCTCCCTCTCTCTCTCTCTCTCTCACACACACACACACACACACACACAAAAGCCTGTGTTCAACGTCAGCAAATACCCACAGCTTGAGATTAACAGCCAGGAATTAGGAGGGCAGGAACCTTCTATAAAAGCCACATGTGAAGACCAAAGTGGATTTTTAATATTGGGGACAACAAGCATTAACTAATTTTTCCTACTGGAGTGCACTGTCCTTTAGTCTCTATTTTTGCTACTAATTGTTCCTGCAGGTAGTAGGTTAACATGTAATGTACTTAGAAAAGGAAGCAATTGAATGTGGCATAGATACTGAAAGAAAAGTCTCAATAAAAGAGCAGCATGTGCTCTAATCTGGCCTTTTACAACATCCACTGTCAAAGAGCTTTGGGGGTTTAAGGGGATTAGATACCATAACACATCTGTCTGGTCATTATGTAAGGAATCACTCCTGCTGTTTTCAAGGGAAGATGCCCTACTGTATATTATTATCATTAAGCATTTACAGAGTACTGTAAGCTTTCAAAGCACTTTCAAAGCATTTCTATTTGTTGTTACTCACAAAACATTGTCAACTGTAAGAATTATTTATAAACGAAGAAACTGAGGTACAGAAAAGATTATGGCAAATACCTTGGTCACCCAGGGAGTAGTGGAAACTCTGAGGGGAATTCCAAGTATTGAGAAAAGGGAATACCTCCTATTTCCCCTACCTAAAAATATGCTGAAGGTGTTTGTTTTTTTAAGTCTCTTGTGTTTTCCTACAATCTTATACATTATTCCATAAAAAATATGTATGGATTATTTTCTGTAGACCCAGGATGTCTCTCAACAACAGCCGTACATCATGATTGGCACTATTCCATATGGTAGGAGAAGCAGGATGCATTCATGCATGAGCATATGTAAAGATGGACTGATATATCACAGCTACCATTTACAAAACTGGAAATTCCAAATCTAAAGCATAACGAGGCAAAAATGAAATACTACATGTCCATCCATCCATTTTGCTTATAAATTTGCTAGAAATAACTTAGCATTCCAGTAAATCCTAGGAAAGCAATTTAGTGTACAGGGAGAAAATAAAGATGTCCACTGGAAAATAGCAATGCTATTTAATAGATGCTCCCTGGAGAGGAGCTCTAACCCTTCACAATAATATGGGTGCAGTGTTTCTTTTTCTGAGATTTCCCCTCCTATTTAGAATGGAATTATTGGAGTCATTTTTGTGACAATTACTATTTAAGAGATTACAGTTTTCCTTTGAAAGGGAACTAATCTCCATTAAAATAAAGGAATGAATAGCATTGATATATTTAGATCCTAATGTCAGAAAATGTTGTGCAAAGTGTACAAATATATTGATCAAACTTAAGACTAAAAAGGTTATGTTTTGTATCTTTTAAAGTTGAGTCCCCTCCATTAAGAGGAAAAGGAATTTTATACTATCCTTTAGTCATGAGTTGGTAAAAATGATTAACCGTATTCACTCATTTATTGTCTACTAAGCACCTACTACATATCAGACACAATTACTTCCTAAGAAGTTCACAGCCTAACAAAAGAGTTAAGATATATACACATGTACCTACACTTACAAGGTAGAGGTTGAGGGTTCCATGAGTGAATTATAGATAAATTATTCTGGAGTTTTGAGGGAAGGTCCAAGGCTGGACAGATTACCATCTCATTCACTGGCAGCGACAAGACAGGGTCAGGTGAGGAAAGAAGGGGATGTGGGGAAGCTTTATAGGGCAGATTACAATTGAGGTGGTCCTTCATGAATGTGTAGCAATTGGGCAAAGGGAGAAGCGGGAAACTGGGCATTCCAGTAGAAGTAATGCCAGATATAAAGACAGGGTCAAAAAAAGTACTTGCAGAGGAGATCCCATAGTAGTTGGTAGTTGGTAGTAGTTAGTAGTTACAAGTAGTGCTTAGGTTAGATCATAGCTTTGTGTAAAAGGAAGTAGGTGAGAAGGCAAAGGCACATCAATTAGTGCAAGGGTTCCAAACATGGTTAATCATCAAACTGTACAAATTCCACAGGATTCCTATTCAGGTTGACAGGGAGCCTCTGAATCCATGAAATTATCCACAAGTGATTTGGATACTCAGCCATATTGAGAGTCACTTACCACTTAGAATCCTCTCTCATTCAACTTTTCCCTTTATTTCACACTCATTGCCTTACTCCAGGTCCTCATTACATCTCACCTGAACTATTGCTATAACCTCTTGTCTTGCTTCCTTATAATTTATATTTCTCATTACACTAGAATCATGTTTCCAAAATGTATGTATGAATAAAAACAACAACAACAACAAAAACCAAAATGTATGTATGATCCTCACTTCCCTACTTCAAAACCTTTGATGACTCTGTATTGCCTATTAAATAGGACATGGTATACTAGGTCAGTCAAAATCTGACTCTGACCTACTTGTTGCCTTATCCGTCCCATCCATCAGCATAAATGCATGCATACTCCCGAGGTTTCCGAAAGCCTATTCAGCCTCTGTTGAAATACCCTCTGCTCCCAGAAAAAATACTAACGGCACTTAGCATTTTCATTCCTGGGAATCTATTCTAATGAAATAATCTAAAATGTAAAATGTCTCTCTTTGGCCTCATCTCTTTTCATTTCCCTCCTTAGTCTCTAGCTCCTTGTAAGGAACGAACTATTTGCTCTCCTCTTTACCTCCAGGCCTTTGCAAATGGTGTTCCCTCTGCCTGATTGCCTCATTTTGGTTAATTTTTTTTCTTGCTTCTTTTCCATCCTTAAAGGAACAGTTCCAATGTCCCTTCCCTGTGGAGTCTTCCCCGTTCTTCTAAGCCATTAGCTATTCCCTTCACCAGATTTCCATAACATTTTGAATGTATCTTCACTATTGCACTCACCATGTTGCATTATAATAGCTTGTAAGGCCATCTCTCTCTACACCACGAGTGCCAAGAGAACAGGAATCATTTCTTGTTTATCTACGTGCTTTAACATTAGCAGTTAGCCCTCCAACATTTTTGAATAAATTAATGGTTCAAATGAGAAGTAATGAAAGCTTAAACCAGGGGTGTGTTTGAAGGCTGTTACAGAGGTAGAATTTACAGGCTTGTTAACTGTAGAGCTAAGAGAAATGTCAAAGACAAGGTCAAGTCTAGGTGATGATGAGGATGATATAGCCAAAAGAAATCAGAAAGCATAGAAGGTGAAGGAAGTTAAAAGGAGACATTGATAAATTTAGCCAGGGCTAAAATGTAGTGCAAAAGAGAGGTCTGGGATGCAGGCATATACTCATAAAACATATGGATCACCCACTCATTCTTCTCTGTGGGCTGGAAAATCTGGACATTTCCATGCTCTACCCTTGATTCTCCTGTCAGCTCTCACACTATTGAGATACAGCGTGGGTAGCTATTAGTCACTGTATGACTACATAAGAATCAATAGACGAGTAAACCAGTTTATTGAAAGGGCTGAATGTAATGAATACAAACAGGAAGCAGCTGTATTTTCCTCCTACCACTGCCTTTCAATATGTCAGATTCCCCTTTCCCACACCTTAATGATATTTCAGGCAGTTCCCATAGCTTTGTAGTCATTTTCAATAACTACAAAAAATCAGTCTCGTTATAGAAATTATGACTGACTTCCAGCTAGTAAAAGGTCCAGTTCAGTTAAATTTAAAACTTTATCTCACTTCTCATTCAAAGCTTCTTCTCTTCACCAACATGAGCTCAGGCCTGATCTGACAGTAAAGAAGCCGGGCAGTGTCTTTTCTTTCACTCTCCTCCATCTCCTCCACCATTTGCACCGGGCTTTTTCAGAATCTGGGAAGGGAGGAAGGAATGCCTAAAGAAAGGAACAAAACATTTTCACTTAGATGCTACTGCTTGTAGTTCTTTCTTGGATATTCCTGGTTATTTACATGCCATCTGTATATCCAAATAGGAACTCTTTTGTGAGGTTCCATTTGTGGGTATTTCAGAGCCCCATCTTTCTCTGAAATGGGCACTCTGCAACTAACCTCCTATGATCCCCACATACTCACTCACACACATGCACATTATGGATTCTATGAAGGCAGTTGGAGCCTGGTTATTTCAAGCACTTACTTCATGAAAAATACACATCTGTGTGACACCAAATGATGGGAGCACAAGTTTACCTTCCTGCTGCCCCTTCTCCCTTCATGGGAGAAGGGGCATAAAAGGGGCATAAAAGCCACAGGCTCCACAACATCATGTTGGGTATCCCCAACTTTCAAAAAATGACCAACATTCCTTGTCTCAGGGAGGACAGCCTTGTTACAGCAAATGAAAAGAAAGAGGGGGGAAAGTAACAGTCAATGCTCATTTTATGAGTTTTAAAATAGATTTATGGGGAAGCGGCTGTGGCTCAATCAGTAGGGCTCCCGTTTACCATATGGGAGGCCCCGGGTTCGGTTCCCGGGGCCTCCTGGTGAAGGCAAGCCTGCCCGCACGGCGTGGTTAGCTGACCCAGCGAGCACAAGCAGCAAGGGGGGGATAAATGAATAAATAAATAAAATCTTTAAAAAAAAATAGATTTATGAAACAGCAAAGACAAAGGTGTGAAAGCTAAAGCTTTTACTTGCAAGAACCAGATTATTTTGGAAGGAAAAAACTTTTTTTCTTTAATTCCAAAAGCATGGTTTGGGGGTATAGGGGAATAAAAAGGCAAAGCACTAAAGCTCAGGGCATAAAGTTTATGCCATAGGGGGGCGGATGTGGCTCAAATGGTTGGGCGTCCGTCTGCCATATGGAGGGACCTGGGTTCGATCCCTGGGACCTCCCGGTAAAATAAAAAATAGAGAGAGAGAAGGCGCATGGGCTGCCAGGCTCTGTGTGCCCGTGAGCTGCCAGGCCCCGGGAGCCATGCAGCAAGATGATGACGTAACGGGAGAGACAAAATGAGATGCTCCAAAAGCTCCGAAAACCAGGAACTGAGTTGGCGCGGGTGGCAGGACACCTCTCTCCTACATCGGAGGTCTCCAGGATCAAATCCTGGTGAAGACTGGAGGACGAGGATGAGAAGAGATGGCAGGAAACAGACACAGAGAATTGCCCAGCGAATGGACACAAAACAGCAAATGGGGAAGAGGGGGTTTAAAATGAATAAAGTAAATAAATAAATCTTAAAAAAAATAAAAAAAGTTTATGCCATAAATACAGGATTAAAAAGACCAAAAGAGAGCCAGGTTATTACACCCCAGAGTAGATAAAGATTCAGAGGGCTGGAAGAAGAAAGACAATAATGGAAGAGATTTGACTAGAGTGAGAGTTCAGTAAGGCCTGGGATGGGGGGTCTGAACCTGGTGTACCCCAAACCTGTCCAGTGTCTGCCAGAGCAAAAGCCTATACCACTAGCACCAGAGAGGCAGAGGGAATCATCTCATTTTCCCAAGTCCATTCTGAGATCATCCAACCAGGACACCACTGCACATCACCTGTACTGATAAATTACATCAGCTGTCCTTTCCATTAACATCCAGGAAGAACTTAATAGCCACTGCAGTCTAATTCTCTCCTGTAGACCCCATTACATGCATTCCCATCAGTGTGTATGCACCAAGATTTTGTTCAGCCCCACCTGAATAACCCACTGGGGACAATCCATCTAGTCCCCACCAATACTTTAATGGCCCAGAACACTTGAAATCCCCCCAAACAGTGCCCTGGACTTAAAAAAGAAGTAGCATTGTGGAGGAAGCTGCCAGCCCCCAGGTTCTATACATAGGTTGCACTGAATGGATTATTCTAACCCAAGGCTTCTAGCCCCTATGCCAAACACCAGTTAGATATTGTTTCTCTTTGGAAAAGATTTAAACACACTGTAAAACAATAACCCTCCAAGGCTTACCTAGAAGAAAAGTACAACAACAACAAAAAAGCTGATAATGTGGAAAAGGCAGAATAAGGCAATCTAAATTTCCACACAGTAACATGTTATTCACCCCAGCTATCTAAATCCCTTTCCTACTTTGAGCATGTGGGAGAACGGGCTTTCCTGGGTAGCTCTGCTTCAAACCAATTTCTCCCTTCATACTTCACTTTATTCTCTTCTAGAAACGATTGTTATGGCAAATGGGTTCCATATTTTATCAAAAGAAAACCAAAAAAAAAAGAGAGAGAGAGAGAGAGAGAGAGTATATAGAGGTGATGCGGCTATGAGAAATTCCAAAGTCAAATTGACATAAATATTGAGATGCTATTTATTGAATTTGGTTAACATTCAGTTTTCAAAATAAAATATTAAAAAATTACTGGATCATATAAAATGTTTATAATACATTCTGCATATTTCTTCTATATATTCAAAAGCAAGTATTTCATTCAGCCTTGAAGAAATTTTCTGAAGTTCTTTTGAAATGTGTTTGTATTGACCGTTTAAGAACCTATCATTATTGACCTCTAAAATTCCAATTTCTTCTATTGCATTCCATATCAATAGGCTAAAGCATGGCTGGAAAACCTTCAATAATCAGTAAATTTCTTACAGTCCTTGGAGTACTGATTACAGTTTATGTATTCTATTCATGTCTATAAGTTGCATCTCATAGGTTACAAGATGAGATGTTACACAATGAAAATTTTCTATTTTTGACATTTTAACAAATATTTACTATGGACCTACTTTGGTGTGCTAGGAGCTGAGAAACAATCGCTGCCTTTAGGGAATTCATAATCTTTTTTATTTAGTGTCTTTATATGGTGTTTTCTTTTTCTTTCTATTCATCTAGATAAGTGGGGTATACATGTTGAACTTTGCAGTCATACTTCTGTGTTGCTATGTTTAAAGGTAAATCTGACTCTCCCTGCCTATCTTCGAAGCTCTTTATATGCATGTCAGAGTTCATTTCATTCTCTGTTTCTCTCACCCTCCCTCTACTTCAAACTTCCTCATACTCCTTCTCTCTTCCTTAGTGAGTTAAGTGAAAATATATTTTGTTAGATTTGTTAGGTTTGGTGGTTCCCTGATCTCAAATCTTGATTTTTATACTTTTAACTTTTTCTTTATTTATTACTTATATAGTAGCCCTTATATGATATTTTTCTTCTACATGTCAGTGGAACTTTCCAGGAAAAAAAATTCTCAAATTCTCTATCTCCTGAGCTGACAACTTCCAGATTTTCATATATACATTTAGTTACACATATACATATACATAGTCTAAAAACATATTCCTAAAATATACAGTAATAATAAAAACCTATCAATATAGAAGAATGAATACATTCATTACTCATTTTTACTCACTGACTCAACTCTATGATTTTCATTAGGCTTGCCCTGATTTTTTTGTGTGTTCATAGTATGTGGGCCAGGATAAAGCAATTGAACTTGAGAGAAATAAAATATTCCCTTAAAAAGAAATGGACAGGAAGCAGCTGTGGCTCAACTGGTTGGGCTCACATTTACCATATGGGAGGCCCTGAGTTCGATTCCTGGGGCCTCCTGGTGAAGGCAAGAAGGCCCACTTGGTGCGGTGAGCTGGCGCAGCAAGATGACAAAAGAGACAAGCAGACACAGAAAAACACAAAGCAAATAAACACAGCAAACACAAATAGACACAGCAAGGGGAGGACAAATAAATAAAATAAATCTTAAAAAAAAAAAAAAAAAAGAAATGGACAGATTAGGAGCAATACCTGAAAAATAAGATATAAAAAACTTGGCTCAAACATTTTATTTCATGTCCCAGAATAATTAGATCTACCATACAAAATGAAATAAATGTTATTTTATGAATAATAATTGTACCCTTATTTAATGAAACTCCAAGATTTTAGATTATTCACCTAATTCATTATTTGGGGTCCCTTTATTATTAGGCCCTAGCTTTAGTCTTAGCTCTAAGTACAGAGTGATAAATAGTACCAACTTGTTTCTCCTGAAAGCTTTGCCTCCCTCCAATCTACTTTATCAATTCCCATCACAGTTGTAGATTGCTGCAGCTCCCTGACTCTCTACCATGTGTCTGAGATCTCTCTGTGCAAACCTTTGATCCTTTGTTCTAACATATACCTTCTCCTTATGTTGTGTGATGTGAGAAGTTTTAAAGCTCTTTTGGTCACATCTCTTCATTTGGAGTTTAAATTGAAAATCTATTGCACCAACTGGACTGCTACCCAAAGAATCTGTATCTCAAAATTTCCCTGCCATCTCATCTCCACAATATCCTTACTGACTTCATGCTCAACTCACACAGTGTGACCTAAAGTATATATTATAATCCTGAATTCAACTCAGTAGGTATTTATGGAATACATACTGCATGCCAGATAATCTGATAGGTATTTAGAAATACAAAACAAAGACAGGAATCTTGTTTTTAAAAGCATACAATTTAGAAAGAAGGGAAAACATGAATAATCACACAAAAAACCTATAATGCAATTTTAGATATACATATAAGCCTCAGCATAAAGAACTGAGGTAGTTATTAATGGGGATGAGGATGGGTTATTGGCAGATTCCAACTAAAGAGAATGGCATTTACAAAAGGAAAAGCAAGAAGGAAAACAGTACAGCTTCTTTCAAGTATTACATGCAGCATATGTTATGGATAAGTAAAGAGAGGCTCAGAGAGGTTACATAAGAGGTGATAGAACTAGTAAATATTAGATTTAGAGTTAATACTCGGGTTGGTCTGACTCTAGAGTCCATGCTCTTCACACTATTTCCTATAAAAAAAGAATGCCAATCATGTTTATATTATATATGTAAAGCAACCTGAGATGGCTTCTTAATTCCCTAATTTGGTATGGCACTTGTGTTTCCCACATGTTCAACCTAATCTGAACTGGCCTCCTTTCTCCTTAGTCCATTAAAACTGCTTTATGAAGTTCCCCAACAGTCCCATGTTGACCAATTCACCTATCTCTTCTCTTCTTACTCAACTCCCCCGCAGCTTTCAACTCCTTAGAACAATTTTTTCTTTGGGCTTCTATGATCTTGTATATCCCCTGGTTTTCCTCTGACCTCGGTCTTTTTCAGTCTCCCTTGCTACTTTCTCATCTCCTTCACCTCCTTTAATGTGTGAGTAGCCCTGGCGTGGCCATGCATCTTTTTCTCCTCTCCATCTACCTTCTCTTCCAAAGTGAGCTCATCCCCAACCTATGGTTTTAAATATCTACATTCCTGAATGTCAAAATGATAAAGGAGTGGCTCTGGAGCAGGTTTCCTGGATTCTAGTCTACCTTCACAGACTAAACTAAATGAGGTGATCTTGCTTAACCCCTCTGTGCCTCAATTTTTTCATGTTAACTGGAAAAGATATTAGTAACTTTTATTTTATCCAACTACCTTCCTGACATCCATACATGGATATTAAATTTGACATGTCCAAAATGGAATTCTGGATTCCTCATCCCCTTCCAAGTCTGTTCCACCCCATCTCAATAAATGGCATCATCATACATTCATATGCTCAATTAAAAAAGAAAAAAAGAACCAGCCTTGATTCCTTCCCTTTAGACTCCCAATATCCTATCCATCAGCAAGTCTTACCTTCTCTGGCTCCAAAATGTTCTAAATGTCTCCAGGTTTCTTTACCTCTTTTTTCTCACCCTAAAGAATCCATCATCATCTCTTACTAGGACAACTTTAATAGCCTCCCAACTGACATTCTTATATTCACTCTTGCCTCCCTACAATCTATTTTCCACATAGGAGTAAGAATTATCTTTTTTTTAAAGGTATAGCAGATCACACCATTCCTCTGCTTAAAGCCTTCAAATGGCCTCCCACTGAACTTAACATCCAGGTTCCACACCATGGCCTAGAAAACCCATGTGAAGAGCTCCTTCCTCTCCATCCTCACCTGCACTGCCCACCCTGACTTATCACACACCAGCCACACTAGTCTTTCTCTGTTCCTTACATACCTTATGTTATACTACTCTAATATCTTTGTGCTTCAGTTGAATGCTCTTCCACATGCAGGGTTATTTTTAACCACTGGGTCTCTAGTACCTATGGAGTTTCTGGCACATAGTATGTGTGCAACAAATTTCTGTTTAGCTGATTGATGGACTGGTGGTTCTTTAAACTCTATAAGTCAAGACTTCATTCACTCAACTTATATAATAAATTCACTAGGGGAGCTTTCTGTGTTAAGGACCCTTGACGTGAAATATTTTAAAATGTATAGAATTATTCCTAAGTTATTATTTTTAAATTGGGATTTTGCAGTTACAAGGCTATATAAGTATGATCTAAGAATGTAATTTTTAAAATACGTGTCTTATTAAATAGATGAAATTGGTATTTTCTTAAGTAACTATGTGAAGACCCAGAGTTTTAGGTATAATTACTATTTTTTCAAAGGTAAATATGAAAGGAACAGAGCAATACCAGGTCCCAAGGGTGCAGTGACACAGGGCCAATGCCTCCCCTCCTTGTGGCATTCGCATCCCTAACACATGCCCGTCAATATTCCTAACAGCAATCCACCAAAACCATGCAAATATTTACACACAATTTGTTAAAACCGCAAGCTTCTTTCTATAAAGACTTTTAAAAGTAAATCTTTTAAAAGATAAGTGGCTTTAGATGTGTTTTAATTTTTTTGAAATTTTCTGAACTTAAGATCACATGAATATAACTTTCCTAGAAGCACAGAACAATTCCTCTATTTGTAACCATGACCTGTTTTTTTTTTTCCCTTTTTCTTCTCTCACCCTGGTAAATTCCTCCCCCTCACCATCCCCAGCCAGAGGCTGACAAGTATCTAAAGAGCCATAAAGCATGAGTCTAATAAGTATAATAAATCATTTGTCACTGGCATTTTTAAGATTTGGCCTTATCGAGTTTTAACTGATATGTTTTGCAGGTACTCCTGCTGTTATATGGAAGCAATATAAGTTTAATACTTAGTTACTGCAAACTAAAGACACTATGCCTTACTGAAGTATGGACACCTAGGGAGAAAATAGTGTCCTTCAAACAATTAAGACATGATTTTAAGCCACAAAAGCAAGCAAAATTTCTAATAAAGTTAATCATAACGTTAAAAGTTCAATATTTATTAATGAAACCATCACAGTTCCATTTTATGATCAAGTCCCAATTGCTTATATTCAAAGAGTTCCCATTACATTTAAGACTCCTAAAATCTTTTAAAATTGTCCAAACATACCAGTTTTCTTAAAGGTAGATATTATGTACTTTAATTATTTTAAAACAAAAATTGAAAACCCACCACTCACAAATTTAAGACCCTTGCAACTTTTCTTAATATCATTTATAGCAAATGAAGAAAATGCATATTTTTGAAAGCCATTTCTGGCAGGTAAAACATGCCAATGTTCAGAAACTCATAAATATGTTCCATAAGTGAAATCATAATTAAGAAACATACTGTACATAGAAAACATCTAAAGACAAAAATATGGTCTCTCTAGCATGCATCATCAACTGCCATAACCCTAACTAATCACTGTACCTCATCCATCAAGTTCAGAGGCAGGTAAGGTAATAGATTCCTAAATAAGGAATGTACATGGTGCTAATGCTTACCATGTAAAACAGCCACATCAGTGTATTTTTGTAAAGTGTGCTTATGTTGCTCTCTCTTGGTGAAAATGTAGTACTGTTCAAATTGATTGTCACTTATTTTTTTTTAACTTTAAAGGTTTTCTTGCTAAGAGAAACAGTCTGTTTTGATACTGCATTTTTAGTGCCATTTGCACAAATGAAAGTGCTAATTGCAAACCTTAGACCAGCTAGAGCTACTTTAAATAATTCTGAGTTCTATATTGATATAAATTAAAAGTCAGTTGGAGCACACATTCAAATGTTTTCATTTATGGACTCCCAGGAAATTTCGTTTAT
This sequence comes from Tolypeutes matacus, assembly GCA_026826555.1. Taxonomy (NCBI): domain Eukaryota; kingdom Metazoa; phylum Chordata; class Mammalia; order Cingulata; family Chlamyphoridae; genus Tolypeutes; species Tolypeutes matacus. The sequence goes on from JAKSZT010053881.1 coordinate 639,025, forward strand.
AATAAACAAAGAACCAAAAAAGATCAAGAGAAGGAGGATACTAACTATATAAGAATGTCAGCTTTTGAAAACCTAATTCACTGAAAGAAGGTGAAAATTTTGGCAAAGAATCTCCTAAGTGCTCTAGCCATTTATAAATTTGCAGAAGCAAATTATGATTCATTTGAAAGAAACAAAAATTGTTGGATACATTTAAATGGTAGAAGGCTACCTGTTAAAAAAATCTTGTGTGATTACCAGTTTCAAAGTCAGAACCAATGGTATACTAGAGCCAGCTGGTACCAGCTCACAAGTACTGACTAAGCACATATCTTCCCAACTCCTGTTTCAGTGACATCATCTTGACAGTTAAAATCTCTCAACGTGGGGGTATTTATACCAGAGAATTAGCAAATACTACAAATCAGGGTTTTGCTTTTCTTTTTGTGTATATGTTTTTGTTTTGTTCTATTGAGGACTGGTTGTTAAACACTTACCAGCACACCGCTAAAAATGCCAAAAATAATGCCCAAAAGATCTTTCCCTATGACCAATGACTATTGTTATATGATTAACAAAATTTCCTAATTGCAATGAGTATAAACACTAAATAAAGGACTTACCAATGGGAAGTCATTGTATACTAAACACTTTGTAAGTGAAAACAGTAATTTTGAAGGTATCTTGAGATTCACAATATTCTCCCTCTTAATTTAGTGCACTACCTTGTAACAAAGGGCATCTTTTCTCTCTCTTTCATTCCCTTATAAATCAAGTAATTTATAGCATTTACTTGTCAGAATAGAAATTATGCCCAATTACCATTTCCTCTCTTCCAAAGAGCAAGTATTTTTAGAGAGGAATTCCAGTCGTATTTTCTGCAGCAGTCAAATAGAACTGAATAACCTTTGGGAAATTTTTAACTTATCAAAATACCACATTCAACCAAAGCTAAATGATGCTTTCTATCTTTTTATATTCTAAACATATAAACATGAGACTGAATAGAAGTGAATGTTCAATGACATGAGCAAAGACATAAAATAGGTAAGCAAAATGATGTTCCATAAGCCAAGCCCCACACATGCTCACTGGGAAACACTCACCCTTGGAAAGCAAGACTCAGGGACCTTTCAGAGTCTTCCGTTTACTTGGAAGGCTCCAAATAACTTTAGACAAACAAATTCAGAAAACAACTGTTCTGGCGATTAAAACAGTAGAGTAGGACCTTCTATCTACAAGGCACGAAAACTTAACTTTCAGAGTATCTCAGTCTTCTGCAGCTCTTACATCTCAAAAGCATCGAAGTGAACTCATAATGCATGGTCCAGTAGCTTGCGTTTGCATTAGGTACAGCTCACTGTGTGGGGAAGATTATCAAGGGAAGGTATGATTAATTATTATTCTATTTCTGCCTAAGCAGCCAGGATCCACTTGAAGATGTTATACTTCAAGGTAACTATTCTGCTGAAGAGAATATAATATTAATTAATTAATGATTACACATAAATAATGGAAAGATACTAATTGAGCAATAGTTCAGTTAAATAGCTTCAATGATGCCACTAACAGTGACAACAAGGGAAGCGGCTGTGGCTCAATCAGTAGGGCTCCTGTTTACCACATGGGAGGTACCGGGTTCGGTTCCTGGGGCCTCCTGGTGAAGGCAAGCCCACCCGCACGGCGTGGTTAGCTGACCCAGCGAGCACAAGCAGCAAGGGGGGGATAAATGAATAAATAAATAAAATCTTTAAAAAAACAGTGACAACATACTAAGCAACTGATAAACAGTACCAGACATCAAGGGCAGAAATACAGCCTTTTAAATTAATCTTTCCATGTATCTCCTCATAATGAAAACCAATAACAAAAGCATATTTGAGATGAAAAGTTGTTAGAGAAGATATATCGTTGAAACAGCAAGAGTTGTAACTTTATCACTAAAACCTCAGAATAAAAAAGATATCTGATGATGTAGATTTTTTCCTAATATTATTGACAGAAGGAGAGAAAGATCATCATATCAGTAACACAGAAAGAAAGTGTTATCACACAGCAAAGAACAATCAATGGGAATGCAATTTTCAATGTTACACATCATTAAGTAGAAGATATATGAGAACCAGTTTTTTTTTTTTTTTTGAGAACCAGTTTTAAATACAACATATTACCAGAATCTATCATGAAATGACATAATAAAAATAACTTTTCTAAAACTGCACCAAATCAATAAGGTATTCATTTACAAAATAAAAACCTGACCTTTACTGCAGTTATTTTGAAGGTTCTCTGTCTTAAGGAATTAAAATGAGACTTCATTTCATTGATGACTTCAGAAATGCACAAATCTTCCTAACAACGCTATGAGTACTATTATCATCATTCCCATTTTAAAGATGAGGAAAATAAGGAACAGTGTAAGTAACGTACCCAAAGTCAGACAGTTAATTAGGAAGTGGTGGAGCCTGGATTCAAATCCTGGCAGTTTGACTCCTGAGTTCAGGACCCCAGTGACTACATTATACTCCTCTCAAAATCTGGATAAAAGCAAAGCTGTAGAAAATCCAGGACTCCTTTCTAAAGAGAAAGTTCCATCTTGAGTTTTTTTCCCTTTCTACCATATGCTCCTATGTACAGTTCACAACAGCAGGCATGTAATTATGTTTTTGTTAAGCAGATGACCTATTACACCTGATCGATAAGGGCCATTCCATCTGGGCACCTGAGGCAGGCACTCACGTTATATAGAGGTGTTCCATGCTAACAGTAATAGAACATTTTGTAGAATTCCTTACCTATACCTCCACTATCTATCCTTATGCACTTAATTGTAATTATTTTTTACATGACATTTCTTGTACTAGAAATTCAGCTCATGAAAAGTGAAGATATGACCTTAGTAATTTTGTTTCTTTGGTATCTAGTACATTTCCCAGCATAGAGTTGATACTTAATACATGTTTGTTAAAATGAAATTACATACCATAGCCAAAGAAAGCCAGTTTGAAAGGAACAACTTTAGCTTGCATATTAAACACTGAATCATTTTTTTATGCTAAACAAAGTTTTTACTATAATGAAAAAAAAATTGTAATGGTTCCTTAACTCCTCTCCTTCATCCATTCTTCATAGAAAACAGGTTAAAAAAAAAAGTCCAAAATATTCTATCTCAGACATGTCTCTTGAATCTGGATCATTACCACCCTGCCCTAGCTTAGACCCTTCTCCTAACCTCCTGGACTCAGGTGCAGTGTCCCAACTGCTCTCCCTGACACCAAGCCTCCCAGTCCCAGCCTTCTGCCCCATTTCCAACAGAGCCAATTCCATAAAATGTATCTCTTGATCTCCTCACTTCCTGGCTTTAAAAATGCCCATCATTTGCACTGTGTAAGGGCTAAAATCCAAATTCTGGAATCTAAGGATTCTGTGACTTGGCCCCAACCTATCTCTCTCTATATACACTCACCCCAACCCATGCTCAGCCACGTTGAGCTGGCTCATTCCTTGAGTAAATCAGATTTTCTGGCCTCTAGTCCTTTGTGTATTCCCTGTGTCTGGAACCCTCTTTTTTTTGCTGTTGAAATTCCACTCACATATCAAGACCTAACTCAAATCTCTCTTGTGAAACTTTTTCTGACTCTCTTGCACAGATATAATCATGTTTCCCGCTATACTCCCATAAATCCTTCCTGTCTCTATTAGTTAGCCAAAGGGGTGCTGAATCAAAGTACCAGAACTCTGTTGGGTTAATTCCAGATCCCAGCTTCCATGGTTTTCCTCTTAAAGCTGCTTCCCCTTCAAACTCTTCCTTCCATGTCCATTTTAGTCCAAGCTGACAGTGGTTTTGTTCACATAGCTCTCTTAAAAAGCTTGTTGGTTTAGCATCCAAGAAGCCGGGATCCAAGCCATCAAACTAGTAAGACATTTCACAAGTCTTTCCTAGATAACTGCATTTTCACTAATGATTGACAAGTTCCACGTTTGGTTAAGTCCTCAAATGGGGCACTATTGTCTGGAAGCTTGCTTCCCAGAGGCTTGGAATTTCCAGAATCAGTTTCTGTTTTCTTTGTGCCCAACAACTCAGTCCTCAGCCTCTCTCTCTCATCTAGCATTTTGCTATAAGTTGCATTCTCTGAGTTTACTTTGGAAAGTGCTTCAGCTAAATGCCAACTCGCTGCTTTCAAATTCTGCCTTCCATAAAACATTGGGAGTCAATCTTGCTAAGTTCTCTGTAACTTTAAAACATGGATTGCCTTTCTCCAGTTTCCAAAAATAGTTTCATCATTTACTTCTAAGGCATCATAAAAAGTCTCTTTAGCATCCATATTCCTATCAACAGTCTCTTCAAAGGAATTTAGGTTTTTTCCAGCAAGCATCTCACAATTCTTCTTAAAAATACCTCTTATCCATTTATAAAATCATTCCAGCATTTTGATAATTGCAAAAGCATAACCCCACTCCTGGTACCACATTCTGTATTAGTTAGCCAAAGGGGTGCTAATGCAAAGTACCAGAACTTTGTTGGGTTTTAGAAAGGGTATTTATTTGGGGTAGAAGCTTAGTCACAAGGCCATAAAGCATATATTACTTCCCTCGCCAAAGTCTATTGCCACGTGTTGGAGCAAGATGGCTGCCGATGGCTGCCTCTTAAGGCTCCATGGTCCCAGCTTTTTCCAATATCAGCTGTAGGCTGGGATGTCTCGTCTCTCTCCCGGGGCTTGTTCCTCTCCAGGCTCAGCTGCTCTGGTCTCTCCACAAGGTCAGCTGTAGACTATCAGGCTTTCTCTCTTCCCGGGGCCTCTGCTGTGTCTATGGCACCGTCTCTACTCCTCTGTGTTCTCCTGTGTGTTTACTTCCTAGGGTTTCAGCAGCGAAAAGCTCCCTCTTCTGAATCCAGTACAATCTAATATGCCCAGAGGAACAGACCAGTTTACAAACATAATCCAATACCTATTTTTGGAATTCATAAACAATATCAAACTGCTACAGTCTCAGTTGTACCACTTGTCTGCATTAGTATTATCTAGTAGAACATGTGTCTCCCCACCTATAAGGCAGGTAATAGGTCCTGTGTTGATGGTGCTAAGTACTGATTGTTTTTATATTAATGAAGCCTTGCTAAGCAAAACTAGTTGCCAAACAAAAGCTTTCTTTTGTTATTGTATTTTTCATACCTTCTTGCTTCAGAAAAGACATGTATGTGGTAATTCTATGAGGTTTGTACTTAGCATTTCCTAAGAACAAATGCCCAACAAATGCTCTTTATAAACTGCTTGATTCTCCTTTCTAGCCACACTATGTTTTTTCAGAGATCTCAGTGGTTAGAGGAGTTTTTGGAAATTTAACTACCTCATTGTCTGAGGCCTGAAGCTAGATTGCAAGGCCAAAAAGATCTTTCAACAGAATTGTGTTTCTCTGGGAATAGTGAAGAAAGGCATCACATGGAAATAAGAATAACAACAAACATGTATTGGGAGGTAGGTGCCAAGCTCAGAACTTTACATGGAATATTTCAATCCCCACATGACACTACAGGGAAAGGCCTACTCTAATGTGAATAAACTGAAGCTTAAAGAGAATAATTTTCCTAAGGTACTTTGGGGACTGAAACTCAGTCATCTGGTATCTGAGGGCACCCTTTTAACCACCTCTGTATTTTATTGAGAATAACAGAATCTAGGGGGTTTTGTGTTTTGTCTAAAATTCCTGGCTGTGTATATTATATAACTTTGGACTTACTATGTGGTCTTGAGCCTGGAGACTCCCCTGGACAAAAACGGCAGTACTAGGCAAGTCTCAAACTGAATTCACTCTTTCCCATGACCAGCATGCCCTGCCCTTCTCTATTTACTGCTTAGCCCACAAGATGCCTCCACACAGGGTCTGCACCCATAAGGCTCCCATCTCCATGCCAGGCCGGGCCAACATTCAAGGTCAAGCGCTGGCCTTGGGCTGCGGAGCTAAAGGCCAAGTGTTCCCCTCCCAAGCACTCCTGGGTGAGTAACCATGGCCCTGGCCCGACTGGCTTTACCAAAGGGGGCCTGAGGAAGTCACCTGACCCCGAGAGCAGCTGTCAGAGGATTCCCAAGGCCTGGGCTCAGGGTGATGTGGTTCTACTCGGTGAATCTATACAATGTCAACTTCCAGGTCCATTTCAGTGCTAAGATGGTAACATTATACAACTGAACACATCTTGTTGTCACAACAGGGGACTGTGCCTTTCCAAGACTCACTCTACTTCTGTGAATCTCTCCTCTAACTCAGACCACATTGGAAATAGGCACAATACAGAGACAAAGGCAGAAAGCCAAGAATCCCATACATGGAAGAGTTTCCATTCTCTCCCCTTGGGAAGGCAAGTGAGAGCCAGGCATGTAAACAGGACGCCCCTGTAGCCAGGGAGGGCATCCCACCTCTCCGCCAGCTGCACTAAGTACCAGTGAAAGAAAGGTAGAGAGAGCACACCAGAGGGTGACTTTATACCACTCTCTCTGTCTCTCTCTCTCTAGGACATCTTTGAGCTGTTTGTCAGTTTGTATCCCCAGAGCCACCCAGAGGGCCTATAATTTAGTGCATGTTCAAAATGGTTTTGTTGAATGAAAGAAGATGATTCCCACCTGGTAACAAGTTTCCTTAGTCCCATTCTTCCAGAATATCAAACCCAGTGATAGCCTACCTTAGAATCATAATGCAAGATATTCTGAGCATTGCTGAGATAAAATTACAATACTTTACTCAAGACACTAATGCTTCCTATCATCCTCACAACAAAATCTTCATTTGGACAAAGGCAGTATTTATTTTTAGGAAATAAAGATGCTGTCACACCCAGCTAGGTCATAGTGGAACCATGATGGGAACCCACATCTGCTTCTTATTCCAGGGTATTTTTTCTATTATGTAAGAAAAAAAAAACAAAGGAACTAAGGAAGCTAATAGAGACTCCAACCTTTTTTGCAAGGAGTTTCTTTTCATTTTCCCAAAGCCTTGAGATTACTTGATAAGGTATTAGGATGCTGTGCAGCCTTTTAGAAATCTGTCGTCCCCCATCTAATGATTAAGTGCTTAGGTCAGATCTCCAAACTGCTGCAAACATTAGAACATTCTGGGTATTGAAATGGGCTTCTCATGATTTACCAGGACATACTTTCTCAAGTGATTCTGAGTAAACACAGAACCTAGAAAATTGTAACAATTTACCTGCTGCACAGAGAAATGGGACACTATGACACTATAACTACAGACCGAATTGCTTTTAAAAATGTCCAAAAGTGTGAATAATAATGTAGAAATGGAATTCACCTTTGATCTTTCTTATATATTTAAATTATAAATATTTATTTTGGTTAAAATAACCAAAATAGGCAATGATTTACTCAGCATTCTTAAGGAGTGAGAGTAATCTGGCAATGTTTCACATGGAACAAAGTGGAGCTGAATGAGATGAATGTGGAACCTTAGAAAAATAAAGTCAGGAGAAAAAAAGAATTCAAGGAGCAGATATAAATCATATTTGACTGAGAAACCTGAGGCTAGTAATACAAAATCAAGCTAATTTCTGAGGAATCCATTTACTCTTTATTTGTAATAAATGTTTTATGACAAGTCTATTGCTTCAGTTTGGGAAGAGTCAAAAACATAACAGAATTAGGTAAATTTGCTTATTTTTTAAAATCCCTTCAATTTCTCCCCAAATTTGAGTTTTCCTTTATACTTTTCACATTATGATGTAGAACATTTACTGGAAAAATAGCAATTTAACTAAAATGATATTAGGTTTTGATGATCTACCTATTTTTAGCCTAAGGACAAGTGATTTTCTGAATTCACATTTTTATCATTTTAATGAAAATGAGGTAATATGCTAAAATGGTATTTTCTGAGATTGTATAAAGGTTTATATGCTCTACATTTTCACATATACTGTCTCAAATATTTTGCTTCTAAGCCAGATATATTATGAATATGCAGATATATTCTGAACACTTTTATTGCTAACAGCATACTGCAGGTTTAAAATATGAATTTTGCTATGGTTCTTGACCTTTTTAAAATTATCTTATTCTAACACTGACAACAGTCAAGCTGTAATAGAACAGAGATTGACTAAATATACATAGTTTCATTATCATCCTTGAAAGTTTCCTCACAACAGCATCAGTTTAAGTCCACTTCTTAGACAGGACAAGAGTTGGAATTTCCTAATTCTCATTGTCTGTTTCCATTACTATATTAAATATTAAAGACTAACTTGATATAAGTTTACAAATTTAGTGAGTATTCATTTCTGTGCAACATACTTTCCAAGTCAAAATCTCAGTATGTTTGAAAACTACATAATTTAGATAGTTTAGATTAGGCCCCAACAGTACCAATAGTATATTACTCCCTAAATATACTGAATAGTAGTATATTTAGTATATTTTTAAAGAGAGATCTTAATTTAGCAATACTTCACACAGGACAAACGAGTTCTTGAGACTTACAAAGTACCCAACATGCCGTTTAAGGAAAACATAGAAAAAATATGACTCAGTAAAGATTGTTTCCAACAAATAATATGACAACATTGCATAAACTCCAACTTTGAAGGAAATATGTCAGCCCCAAACAGGCCTTTTTGTTTGTATAAGAAGATACTTTCAAATGGCCAGCAGGTGCTTCTGGATATATTGTGTGTTATTATACAAAGCTATTGTTCTCTGCTGATGGGTGCAGTTAGACTTTCATTAAAGACAAACTTTTATCAAATAAGCTCCAATAAAGCATTCGTATCTTTCCATAAGGGCTTGGACCACATTCTGATCACATTCTTAAGCATTTTCATATGACTTTACATATAATGATTATGTTGCAAATGTCCAATATAACACATTTATCAGTAAGGTTATCTACCTGTGGTGGTCCTTCCTGGCTTCAAGCCATCCTTATTGAAACTCTGCTTCAAATAATATTTTAAAAATGGCCACATTCTCAGTTGAAAAGTGAAGTAAACTCTCTCATGCAACACTAGATTTAACTGTCAATGTTCATAATTATTTCATCATTATGTGATCAATAAAGACATTGAATGAGTTGGTTTACTTTAGTGTTTCCCAATAGAAAACTAGTCCTAGTTCTAGGAGATGCATTGCAATAAAATAAGGTATCATGGTAGAATCAGTTTAGTGACTAGCACACGTTCTAGTTCCTTTCTTGGAGACTCTCAATGCGTGTTTGGATACTAACCTTCTAAAAGGTCCTGAAATTAGAGAAATACATTCCAATTTTTAAACCCAATGTTTCCCAAACTTTCCTGACCATTGCAATGGGCATTTTTGTAACCATACACTGTAAGTACATGATGAATGATCATTAAGTGTTAATCATCTTCAAAATTAGTTTGAAGATCTTTTCTCTTACTTTCTACAATGGAGCTAAATGTTTTTGTTTTCAAGCTTTTTAAAGGATAATTTATTTTGCAACTAAAAAAAAGATTTTCAGTCATTTAATTAAATGAAATTATATATATATGTATTTCTTAAAAATTATTTGATAAAATGGGAAGATACCCATTGGTCTCATCTTTCTCTGTCACTAAATAAGAAATCAAAGAATTCAACTTTAAAAGCTTTTATAGAATATTTTAACTGTATAAAAATAATAGTGAATTTTTAAAAATACATTTTAACTGTCAACATTTGGTTGTCAATTCAAAAAAACCAAGGCATATATGCTTTAAAGTTCCCACCACATGATGGGATTTTTAAAAAGTTTTCTAAACTTTTTAAAGTATAATTATATTAAAGAATTATGGTATGGATGCAATAACACTAAGATATGCTTCTTACTGAGGCTTAGTATTCTAAGCTTTAACAATGATAAAAATTTTAAGTTCCTAAAAAAGTGAACTTCATACCTGAGAGGCTTGACATTATTCTAATCAGATTAGTAGTACAGTTGTTATAATCCATGATGCTAGAAAGAAAGATATAAAAGTATCATTTCTTAATTTTAGAACAGTTTGCCTTACAGCTAACTAAGAAAGAAAGAAGTTGACACCAATTTTGTTTACTCGACCTAACTTTAACAGCAGGTAAAGTTATCCCCATAGTGCTGTTGATGTCTGCACAGCAGAAGAAAATTATTGTGAAAATATATCTCATCACCCTGAAAACTTAATTGGGAGCCAATTTCTTCTACAACTAAAAGCCATGTGTGTGTGTGTGTGTGTGTTTGTAAATCAGAAATAATCATTTGATGACATATTGTAGCTTTCTTATGTTAAACATTTTTTATTATAGTAACATATCTGAGTAATTGAAATAACTTACCATACAAATATCACATGCTAAAGCATGACAATGCAATGCTAATTGCACATTCTGTTGACATTTTAAGCATATTTTCTCTAACAACATTTGCATTCATATACAGGTAGTAAAGCACATGGGGATAATTTGAGTCATGATTTGTGTTAGTAAATGTATTGCTTTCAAGCTAAACCTCAAACCCAGAATCTTCAGGAAATCCATTAATATTTGGATGCTGTAGATGTACAGTAGTTACTGTATGAACCTACTGTGCTCAGAACTTAAAAGTGTCATTGTTAACCTTTGAAAGAGAAATAGCATTATCTGATTACTTTTGTAAGATAAGCCTTCTTACTAATTTAGGAAATATCACTCTACTGAATGATGTCTTTACCAATAGTTCTCAGTTTAGTAGGTGAGGATAAAATCAAAGCTTTATGTGGCTTTCCTTAGATAATATAGCCCAGTTAATGCAAAATGTGGCACCTAAATAATTCCCTTCAATATATGATATACTTTTGGGAAAGGAAAAAAAAGAAAAAAAAAACCACCAAAGAAAGGCAGCAATCAGTAAACTCAAAGTGTGCAATAAGTTTTAATGTATCTTTTGATTTTTCGTTGCAAAATTGTCTTTGTAGCCATGTATCTTGGTTCATATGAATCTAGACAATTGTTTTTTAAGCACAGAGACTTGAAACTGGTTCTTAAAAATCTCGCCAGACAAATTGAAATTGATCCAATATTGTCTATGCAGAGTCAAAACTTGAAAGGGAACTTAAGAGTTTTAATAAAAAGACAAAGCAGGGAGAGGAATAAAATTTTGATCAGTAATATAATTCTAAAATTTGAATTTATTCTTAAGTCAATATTGGCCTAAAAATACAATCCCTGAAAATTTGAATTTCTCAATTTAAAAGGAAAGCAATTAAAAACGTCAAGTCAAAAGAACACAACTAATCATATAGTTATACTTTTTATTGTTGAATTCTTAGAACTAAGTAAACTAAGGCTCAAAATGTAAATTAGCATTACAGAAGAGAAAAGGAAATTATTTTTTCACCCTTCCTGAGGTATTTGCTATTTTTTAAAAAGAATATACATTGAATAATGAATCAATGTTTTATAGAAAATCAGAAGTAATGGAGCTTATGCAACTACAATTTCTTGGTCTTTTGAAAAGTTCAAGTAATATGTACGTATACATTTAAAGAAAAATTTTAAATAGAATGACTTTGACGTGCTAAAGAAAGCATTTAGACTAATATAATAAAACGACTGCAAATTCAAATTAGATAACAAAAGTCAGTCATATTTTCCAAATTATAAAAAGAATTAAATGAAATCCTTTTCTTGATGTCTAGAAGCCACTATAATCTAGCTGTGTATAAATACTAGATAAAAAGAAAGTTGATTTTCTTTGGTTTGGTGTGGTTTGGTTGGTTTGGTTTTAGTTTAGGGTGGAAGCATTAGGGTTGAAACATTTTGTGTACTTTAACGTAGACATATGAAAAAGTTTCTATAGATCTGTACATTTTGGAGAACAGAATAACAGGGATATTCAGCTCTGTACTAGGCAGAGGTTGCTGTTGCCATTTCCATATTTGATCCTGTGATAATCTCATTTTTATATATGCAAGGTAAATAAAATGCTAGTACAAATTATCAAAATTTGGATCACAATAGTTCCTTCAATGGATTACATAAAGCAAATGGTAATTTATCTAGAATGATGGATTATTCAAATAAAATGAAAACTAATTTGTAGTCACATATTATGTTCTTAAGTGATGATTCAAAATAAAAAGTTTGGAATGATTCTGGAAATCATTCCAATATTATACAGTCCTGGAAAGCAATCCAATCTTAGATTTACAGAATGAGCAGAGATTTTTTTTTTTTCTATAACAGAATGAAAATATGCTTTCATTGTAATAAACCAAATCCCCTTGTAAAAATTCCTGGTAAAACTGAGTGACTTCTGGGGTCTCAGATAAAGCTATTTTTCTCTCCTAAGGGGTGAAAGTTAGACCTATACTATTACTTATATGTTTTTACCCTATGAATAAGAAATTTATAATAAAAAGTAAGGAATATTTCATACTTCTAAAACATTCCTATGGCCTCTAGAGACTTCCACATTTTACTACTGTGTCTTCTTTTAGTTGCTCATTAGGGAATAAGCACTATAGTTATCATAGTCCACATAGTACCAGGCAGTAATGTAAGTAATGGCTTTTTTTCTAAGCATCATTATATCACACTAGATCATTATAAGATGCAGGCAACAAAATTCTAGTGCTCAAAATAAGGCCATATTTATGTTACTAGAGAAATGAAGTTTGTTCAATTACTTTGGCAGTTTCCTATATTTAAATTTACTCTAGGCGTTTTTGTGATTTTTAAAAAATTTTGTTTTGGGGGATTTCTGCCATGTTGAAAATTCTTATTTTTGTTTTAAATAAAAATTTCACTTATGTACACTAAAGAAGAGGTTCCAAAGCAGCTTCTCTAGCAAATTAAGTAACCATTTGTGATTTGAGTTAATGCAAGAGAGTGGCCAGCAAACTGGGTTGATATCTAAGAGTTGCATCTCATTCACGGCCATTAATTTAAGAGAAAATGAATAAAAATATCCCATGAAAGGCTTACTTCTTGATCAAATTCCTATAGTGATTTTCTGATATCCCACCATTTGCATTATTTATTTTAAGAAAACTATAATATATTTAAAGAATTCACAAAATGGAGTCATAAAGAATCAGAGCTACGCTGTAATTTCCTTCATCCTGGGTTGCTTATCCTCTTAAGGACATAGTAAATTCTTGGGGATGCATCCAGCAAGGAAAAACATCTGCTAGAATGTAGATATTAGGTAGTCATAAGGAACCAAGTAGCTAGCAATAAGTTAGGGAAGAAATGAATTATTTTAGCCCAACACTGACTCCAAATATAGCTTTAAGAGCAAAATACACTAACTTACAACTTTGAGTTGTCAATTATCCAGCTTGTGAATTAAACCAGGCCAGTTTGCCTCTGTCAGTTCTCCTTCTGCTTTGGGGCCATTTTTTGATTTACTGAAAATTGTTTTTAGGATAGTAAAAGGAGGTAAAAACATTCATGAATTTCAAATAATTATCATCTGTGAGAAAATAAAACCTTTGTGAAAAGAAGTTTAAATGAATTGCTAAAAGGCAGATACTGCACTTTTTTGAGTATTTCAATATCAATGATAGTCCTGTTTATATTTTTTTGGAAAACTGAAAGCTAACACACTGTCTTTGAAACTGTTAGCAAAAAAGGGAAGTAAACTTGTATGAAACTTACACATAAAATTACACAGGGAGGAAACTTCATATTCTATTTTGATTTTTTAAAACACCCTCAGGAGTACACTGATTACTAGTAATATCTAGTAATCAGAATCTTCTATTTGGAATCTTCCATTTGCAGTATTTAGGTTATTTTCTATTGTGCAGTGTGAAACTACTATAGTAGTTGATCTTGCAATGTGAGTTTTCTCAACACTGAGACTATGAGACATTATTCTGTAACACCAAAGTGAGTTTGAAATGTCACCTCTTTTACTTAAGATATCCTTGTCAAGGAAAAAGACTGGTATAAGACACAAAAATCATATGGAAGGATTTTCTTCATTACCATCAATTCTGTTCCTTTATGTGATTTCCAGGGGAAAGTAAAAACAAAAGCTTGGTTGTATTGTATTTATTTTTAACCCACTGGATTATCTTCCATTTTAAACCATAATATGATCTTACCAGATCCTTACTGAAAATGTACATAGAGGAGTAAAGATGTTGGAGAATCAGGTTGTAATTTTTATAGTACTTTATAGTGTGCTATAGAAATAACCCATTTTATACTTAATTCTATCATCAAGCAACATCAGGCTTCTATATATTTTTTTTTTCATTTTAAATGGCTACTATATAAGAGAATTAATAAGGTGTTATGCTATTATGCTTTTTTCAAGTCAAAAGGCATGTTATCTAGAAAATAATTTAACACTGTATGGGATCCTTAAGATCAATTTTGGTTTATATACTCTGCAGCAAAAATAACATTTCTAGTAGGAAGGAGTTAATTATAAACCTAGCAAATTCTAGACATTCACATATTTTTGTAAACAATTTTAACATGGTTTATTTTATTTCCAGAAAGGCTAAATCTTATATTCTGTTTTCTTCTAATTCTTCTTTCATACCTTATAATAAATATATACTATTTGAGTGCATGTGTGTATATATTTTCAGATATATATACATAAATCAGCACTTAATGGTCGCTTTCTTTGCATGTTTAAATTGAAAAAAAAATTAATTGCCATTATGCATAACTCATGGCAATCTTCCCTTCTGTTTCACAAATGGCCATATCTGGGTGTAAACAAAACACTGGAGCGCGTCATTCCAGGTGAATTGTATTTCAAGTTGTAGGTTGGTGTTCTCATGAAGAATTGTGTACTTCCTGGTAGTAAATACCTAAAAATGATAGTTAAAAAATTAGATTTTAATGAACAAGTTAGTATTAACATCTCTCACTAAAAGGTTATGGTGTTAATTAAAATATGGGCAAAAGACCTGAACAGGCATCTCTCCAAAGAAGACATACAAATGGCCAGAAAGCACATGAAAAGATGCTCAACATCATTAGCCATCAGGGAAATGCAAATCAAAACCACAATGAAATACCATTTCACACCCATTAGGATGGCTGCTATTAACAAAACAGAAATTGGTATTGAGAGGATGTGGAGAAATAAGAACACTTATTCATTGCTGGTGGCAATGTAAAATGGTGCAGCCACTGTGGAAGATAGTTTGGCAGTTTCTTAGAAAGTTAAGATTAGAACTACCATATGACCCAACAATCCCACTACTCAGTATATACCCCAAAGAATTGAAAGCAGAGACTTGAACAGATAGAGGCACACTGATGTTCATAGTGACATTATTCCCAATTGCCAAAGATGGAAGCAGCCCAAGGGTCCATCAACCAATGAATGGATAAATAAAATGTGGTATATACATACAATGGAATATTATTCAGTCACAAAAATTAATGAAGACCTGATATATGTGACAACATGGATGAATCTTGAAGATATCATGTTGGGTAAAACAAGCCAGACACAAAAGGACAAACAGTGTATGATCTCACTGATTTGAAACAATTATAATAATCAAAATCATAGAGGAAGAATCTAGAATACAGGTTACCAGTGGACGGGGTGGGTATAGGGAATAAGAAGTTAGGGCTTAAAATGTACAGGGTTCCTATTAGGAATGATGGAAATGTTTTGGATGATGGTGATGGCAGCACAATGTTGTGAATCTAATTAATAGCACTGAAATATATAGTCAAATATTATTAAAAGAGGAAATGTAAGATTGTATATATGGTAAGAGAATAAAAATTTTTTTTAATATCCATGAAATTACACTATACAGACAGTGATTCCTAAGTTAAACCATGAACTTCAATTAATAATACAATTATAAAAATGTACTATCATCAATTGTAACAAATGTTCTACACTAATGCAAGGTGTTGGTAGTGGGGTGGTATACGGGAATCCTGTATTTTATGCATGATTGTTCTGTTAACCCACAACAACTTCTCTAATAAAGAAAAAAGAAAATAAAAACTTATGGGATTAGTAATTTATATATCCTACACAAGAAATGATACTATAACAACGAGATCCACATAAAAAATATCCTTCCCCCAGACGAGGGATCATAGAGCCTCCCCCAAGGAGTATGACACAGCTGAAACATGATATTTGTATCCCAGGACATCCCACACAGAGCCACTGTACTCTCATGCTATCTAATAGTTTATATGGCTCGTGTTAATTTGGAATTCATCACTTATTCCTGTAAGTAATTTGTGAAGCTAGAAGAATATCTCTTAAAAACACATGATAAGAGAATTTGGCTAACCACATAAACAATAATTGTTTGCTTCAAGGATATTCGAAACCTTGATTAAATTTACTATTTCATTGATATATTATGAGATAGGAAATCTAAAAAAGTTAAAGATTAGCATTCATAACTGGAGTATAAATTTTATATTCTTTAGTGCACACAGTTCTTATGAATACAGAACACCATAAACAACAAGCGTGATTACAGGATGCATGTAACTCTTTCAGCCAAATGTATATCAGAATACCTATTTTCCCCAATTTTAGAAGACAATATAACACCCACATCAGGACCTCAGGACAGCATCCTGCAAACATACCATTAATATTCTTGTAACAATATGTATGAATATTCACACTAAATAGGGTGAACACTATAAATAATTTCATGTCAATTCAGGTCAGATTTGTCAATAAATTGATTACATGTTTTAAGTGTTCAGAGCTTTGGGAATTAGCAATTGCAAATAAGAGAATGTAAACCTGTACAATTTATTTTCCTATGGAAAAAATCTTGATTAGCATTAGCCCAATTGAAAGTATATGCCTAGAGAGAAACAGTCAAAGAAACCCACAGGAGAAAATGCAAATGCAATGTAAGTCCTGGTAATGATGAGAAGGACACGCTATAACGTCAGGACAAAGATATCTATGAGGAATTTCCAAGAGCAGAAGTAGCAACAAAAGGGGATTTGTAATTAGCAGTTGTCTTAGAAATTGTTCAATATCAAATCATTTATTTTATTTTCTTCACTTGAGATTAGAATTCTCTACCAACAGTAACATACTTCTGTGGATATACAAAGAAATTAAGGGACAAGGGCATTATTAGTTACCTGTGCAATACTGTATAATATTGATAACCACTGTATCTCTATTTCAATAGAAAATTACAATTATAGTTGCTATATGAATTTTATCAGAATATGAATTCATTATAATCAAACTGCATGCAACATTCAGATTAAATGGCAGAATTTTCCATAATATTCACCAACATCACTTCATCATGAATTATCTAATAATATCCTTTAAATTTATTACCTAATACAACAAACTATAAATAATTGCTCAAATCATTCAGTTAATAGAGCTGTAAAATAATATACAACAAACCAAATTAAATCAAAATTGCAAAATGGGTGATGAATAATAAAACAATTGATTTCTCACATCACAGATTCTATAAATTATTTTCTTAATATTGCTAGGATAATTTATATGGATTAATTATTACATCAAGAGCCGGTGGCATCATGATGATTAATCTGATATCTTCTGCCATGAAAAGGCTACCCTTCCTAACTAGGGCAGAGGTACAAAAGAAAATGATGTGTTTGATCAAAATCCACAATTTTGTATAAGTTGAGAGTTATTCTATCCTCTACTGAAAATGCACTCTGATTATACTGATAATTATCATAGCAAACAAACTTTCTGTCAAAGAATCTCCAAGCAATAATTACTATTGACAGTAAAATAACATTCATGTAACCTTTTGAGTTAAAGATCTCCATTTCACAGATGAAAAAATAAAAGCATAAAGTCCAGGACTACAGCTAACTTACACAATTTTATTTAACTAATACTTAGTGTTTTCTATGTGCCCAGCAACATCCTAATTGCTTTACAAATATGAATTCATTTAGTTCTCATAACAATTCTGTGTTGTAGGTATTATTGTTGTTTGATTTCACAGATGAATAAAATGCCTTGACATGGTCACATAGTAAGTGGCAGAACCAGGATTCAAGTCCATGCAGGCTAGCTCCAGAATCAGTGTTCTTAATCATATTATCATATCTGTATATGAATTCCAGTTTTAAACAAATTTTAAAACAAATGAATAAAATGATTTTACTCTTTATTTCAGAAATATGAAGTATTAAATAACCTAGAAAGTAGGAAAATTCAACAAAATTAACAGAAGCAGAAAAAGCTAAAATGAAATTTCTTTTAAGACCTAAAAAGAAAAAGAGGTTCAGCATGAACTAAAAAAAAGTATATGAAATCACACTGGAAGAAACACTTGCTTTCCTCAAGCCTGTGCTATAGGGATATTTTAAAGCATTACAGGGAAACATAATGTATTATTTGCCTTAATATCTCCATTAATAGCTCTTGGGGATCTGCACTGACTGAACACCAAAGAGTACTGTTGAAATGTTCTTTGTACTGAAGTTAAAATCAAATATAATTTGATTTTTTAGCAGTAAAAATATCTTGAGGCAGTGGATTTGTAGAACATATATAAAGAGCTTATGTAAAGCACCAAAAATTGTGAAAGGTTTACAGCTTTATTTATCTTAGCTTACTCTTGATGTACAAAAATAACTAACTCCTAGCTAACACCTCAGACTATTCTATCTCCATTCCCTGTACACACACATCCTCTCTCTTCATCTTTGAGGCTGTGTACACATCTCCATATATTCATCATGTAGACCTAGAACATGTACTTGTCTAATTCCCGGTTGCTGGAGAATTAGTTGGTCTGTCATGTACTTACTATTATAGAGGAACTTTAGAACATGATTCATTACAAGACTGGTGGGGAATTAGCCTTGAACACTTAAGCTACACCAACCTTCTGGGATCTTCCTGGAGTAAGACCAATAACTCTAACGCCGCACCCCCTCCCCAAATAAACTCAGTTTCCTGTCTTGGAGAATACAAGGTAAATAAACTTCTCCAGAATATTTGTCCTGGAATATTAACTTTTATTTTGGGAAAGAAAAAAAAAAAAAGATCTAGCTTCAAGTCCCACCTCTGTCACAACCTAGCAATGTGGATCTGGACAAGTAGCTTAACTTCTTCAGGTCTCAGTTTTATCATTTGTGAAAAAAATGAATAGTTTCTGCCATGTCTGACTTAGAGCATGGAGCCAATGAAAGAGTGTCCATGGGTGAAGTATTATTATTTATGTATTATGAATATCATTCCCACCAGAAAGATTATCCCTATTCTGAGACAGATATATATCAAGTGATATAAGGCCATATAAGATACCATGTATTTAGCTCAGTTTTAAAAACATTTTACTTGTGAAACATAGCACACATTCAGAAAAGTACATAAAACATAAATGTGTGGCTTACTGAATATTATGAAGTGATTACTTATATAACTACCACCTAGGTAAAGAAAATGAACATTTCTATCAGAGCCCTTTCCTTTCCATATAGTTTACTGTCCTGATTTTTATGGTAATTACTTCTGTTTTTCTTTACAGTTCTACCACCTAAGTATACATTCCTTAAAGACAATAATTTAGTTTGGCTATTTTCATTTTTAAATAAATGGAATAAGTGTGTATTTCTTTGATTTGGGTTTTGTTTGCTCAACTTTATATTTGTGAAACTCATTCATATTGCTATGTGTAGGTGCAGTTTATTCATTTTCATTGTTGCTTAATATTCCACACATTAATGCACCCACTCTTCCATCAATGGATATTTGGATGTTTCCAACTTTTAGCTATTATGAGTAAATGCTACTATGATCATTCTAACATGGGTCTCAAGTTCACATGTGTACACATTTCTATTGAGAATTTACTGGGAATTGAATGGCTATGGAAAGCATATAATGCCAAACATTTTAAAAGGTACCAATTTTCACTATCAACAGCAGAGTAAGAGTTCCCATTACTCTACACTCAACTCTTGGTATGCAGTGATAGATATGCAGTATTTTTGTGGTTTTAATCTGCAACTCCCTGATTATTAATTAACTTAAACACTTTTTAAAAAATTTTGTGAAATTGGCTTTTTTTTTTTTTTTTTTTTCACTTTTATAAAGGTCCTCTTCAAGTATCGTCTTCATTTTTCTAAAAGTGGTCTTTTTTTTCCCTTAGAAATATGTAGGTATTCTTACATAATTGTAAAAGAATCCTTTATAGGTTTTATGTGTTGCAAATACCTTCTTCAATTCTGTGGTTCGCTTTTCCATTCTCGTAATGCACTCTTCTGATGAACATATATGATCCTTATTTTAACAAAGTCAAATTTATTCATCTTTTTATTTACAACTATCATTATTTGGTCTTATTTTTTAAATCCTTGCATACCTCATGGTCATGAAAAATTCTATATTATCTTCTGAAATAATTTAGTTTTGCTTTTCACATTTATATACTCAATTTACATAGAAATGATTTTTCTATATGGTGTAAGTAGGGTCAGGTTTCTTTTTCTTTTGTTTTAATTTGGAAATCCTATTGTCCTAGAAACATTTATTGAAACTAACATTCTTTTCTCATTTGTTATAAATCAAGTGTACCCTCTTTTGTCATAAATCACATCTCCATATATATCTGGGCCTGTATATGACTTTTTGGAATGGTTCCATCAGGCAGTTTATCTATCCTTTCACCAATACTAACACTGTCATAAATTATTTTAGCTTTATTATGTCTTAGTACCATATTATTGTTCTATTCAAGATTTTCTTATCTATTCTTTGGCCTTTGCTTTTCTGTATAAATACCAGAACCAGCTTCAATCAAGTGCCACCCTCACCAAAAAAAAATAAAAATTTGGATTTAATTAGGATTACATTGAATTAATAGATGTATAGAACTGCTTGAGAAGAATTGCCATCTTTATAAAATTGATTGCAATGCATGAAAAAGGTATATCTTTCTATTTTTTCCATCTTCCTGCACAAAAGTCTTGTATATTTTTTTGATAGATTATTTTCCTAGGAATTGTATTTTTTTTCAATGGTTTAGAAAAATTTATCTTACCTAAAATTTCATATTCAGGCTGTTTGTTGTTTTTATAAAAAAAATACAATTTGTTTTCTTATATTAGTCTTGATTTCATGAATATTGTTAAATGTAATAATTTATCTGTAGATTTGTTTGGATTTCTATGAACACAATCATAGCTATTAGTAATAAGTTTCAGTTTCTTCATTTAACCCTAATGTTTTGTTTTTCTTTTTTCTTTTTTTTTTTTTTTTTTTAAGGAGATACCAGGGATTGAACCCGGGACCTCATACATGGGAAGCAGGAGCTCAATCACTGAGATACCCACTCCAACCCTAAAGCTTTTTATTTCTTTGCTTGCCTCGCTGAATTGGCTAGGACCTCCAGTACAATGCTCAATAGAAGTGGTAACAGGCAATTTTGTCTTGTTCCCGATCCCAAAGGGAAAGGCGTCAATATTTTACCATTAAGTATGTTTGCTGTAAGTTTTTTGAACTTACCTTTTATTAGATTAATGAAGTTCGCGTTTTTCTAGTTTGCTTGACATTTTTAAGCATGAATATATATTGAATTTTATCAAGTCATTTATCCATATCTGTTGAAATGATCTGTTATTCTATTACTGTAGCAAATTACATTGATCACTTTTTAATGTCATTGTACCCATAAATTGCTGCAATAAACATAAGTTATTTATGACATATTACTCTATGTAAAAATTGCTGTGTTCATTTTGCTAATATTTTGTTTTTAATTTTTGTATCTATGTTCAGGAGTGAGACTGAGCTGTCATTTTCCTTTATCCCAATGTCCTGGTCAGGTTTGTTATTGAAGTCGTGGTGCCTCCTAAAGAAAGCTGGAGAGTGTTCCCTCCTTTCCTGTTCTCTGGATGGGTTTGCACACAATTGTTAAAATTGGCTAGGGAAGCCATGTGACCTCTTTGGGGAAGGGCTTTTAATTATTATCTCAATTTCCTTAATAGCTATGGCTGGCTATTTAGGATTTTCTATTTCTTCTTGTGTCACTTTTGGTAATATGTATTTTTCTAGGAATTTTTAAACTGCATCTAAATTACCAAATTTATCTGTATGAAATTGTTCATATTTTCTTATCAACTTTTTCATGACTGCAATATCTGCAATATATGTCTCCCTTTTTGTCCCTGATCTTAATTACTTCAGCCTTTCCTTTTATGTTCTTGATCAATTTCACCAGGTGTTTGTCAATTTTACTTAGACTTCAAAAAACCACTTTTGACTGAGTTGATCTTCCCTAGTCTATGTTTATTTTATTACGTCATTAATTACTGCCCTCATTTTTCATTATTTCCTTTTCTTATTCCTGTTTTATTATTTCCTATTCTTTGGGTTTATTTTAATATCATTCTCTCATTAAGTTTTGCCTTTCCCCTTTCCTAATATATTCAATTTATAAATAACCCTATACTACTGATCTAACTATATCTTACAAGCTTTTCATTGTTATATTTTTATCATTCAGTTCAAAATATTTTCTTATGGCTATTATGATTTCTTCCTTGATTCACGTGCTATTAAAAGCATACTTTTAATTTCTAAAGTATAGGTTTTATGGTTATAGATTGTTATTGTTTTCTAGCTTAATGGCATTATGGTCAGAAAAAATACTCTGTATGATTTCAGTCTTTTGAAATTTGTTGATTTTTTTTTATTAGTCTACTATAATAAATGGTTGATTTTTGTAAAAGTTCCTGGTGTGGTTGGTATGTTGTATTCTAAAGTTATTTGATTCACTTCTCACTTCTATATATGAAAATTAGTTAAGCCTATTAATCATATTGCTAAATTTTTCTGTATCTTTACTAAAAATTTTTTTATAAATGTATATTAAAATTTCCCTCTATGGTTGTGGATTTGTCTATTTTTCCTTGTAGTTCTGACTTTTGCTATGCAAAACATCTGGAACATTATTACTCCTAGGAATCAAGGGTGTTTACCAAAATATCCATACTAGGCAGGTCCTGACTCCTACCTCCCCCACTATGCCCATGAGCCTGTGAAAATCACTACTCAGTACTAACAAGTACTTACTAACAAGTATCTTAATGACTCTCTGATGTGATGATTTTGTCTTGATTTTCTAGCAATCATCAAGGAAGGATTAGTTCAAATACC
Organism: Tolypeutes matacus; assembly: GCA_026826555.1. Taxonomy (NCBI): domain Eukaryota; kingdom Metazoa; phylum Chordata; class Mammalia; order Cingulata; family Chlamyphoridae; genus Tolypeutes; species Tolypeutes matacus. The sequence continues at coordinate 662,110 of JAKSZT010053881.1, forward strand.
TAGTGCTCTATTACCAAAAGCAGAAACTTGGTGGTTTTTAAAAATGTTTTTAGCCATAGAATCCCTTGTGAAATGAGCTTATGTAGAAGCTCAGTAGATGTTCAGTATGTGAAAGTTAGAAACAGAACTAGTGAGGCTGAAAAGTGTTTGGAGATCCCAAACCTTCTCATGTAAGCCTAGTTATAATAAAATATTGTGGGTTTTAAAGAAGGAGCCAGGCATGATTGGCTTAACTCCTTTCCCTTTTAAGATCTGCCCATTAGCACAGAGGAAATATTTGCCTATTTGTACTTCATTGGTCTCCTGCCCATGCTAAAGGGGGAAATTATGGGGTAATGGGAGGTCTAAGTTGGTACAGCTCTGCCTCTGACTGGGTGAGTAAGTTTCATTCTGGTATTCAATATAAGAAAACTCACTTGGCTCATATCTATGCCATGTCTCCAATCTAGCTTTCATCAGTAATGAAGCAAAATTTTGATGACCATCTGTTTGACTTTTGCATTTCTCTCTCAAATGATTCTGAACTTGGGCAGTAATGAAGTTTTACTGAACCCCCACCCCACCCCCACCCAAAAAAATACTTGTAATCATAATACTGAATCATGCTAAGCCTTTATAAGAAATCCAGAACTAACATTCCAGGGTCAGGAATAACCCTTCTGACCACCAGGATGGAAAGAAAAATTTTAAAGTCCTTAAGCAACTGTAAGGCACAACTTCTTCATCCAGAGTAACCTGAAAGACTCATTCTATTTTGCCCACACCCAAATGTGCAAGATTCCTCAACCGAACTTGGGTTCCAAAATCTGAAATTGTAGGACTGATATTCAAGTCTGAATCCATACTTCCTAGACTGGAATTTAAGGTTTTCCTGTCCAAGCTCCCAGAGAACCACCCCTCGAAAGAGAAGGTTCTCCATTTATATGTTGTAACACCTCAAAGATGGCTATCCTTCTTTTAAATAACATGAAAATGTTAATGAAAGTAATATATTTCATTTCAATAATTTGCTCCCATCAACCATTGAAACTGTGGAATATAACTTGGATTTTTTATATATTTGAAATGTTAGTGGCTAATTTTACGTCTACCATCATCAATCAGCTTCTGTTCCCTGGAAGAGTTAAATAGGTTAAAAGTCCTGCAACAGTACAATAACCAGGATACAAGACAAAAAGAAAAGTTAAAAATATATCTCTCAATACTTTTTTTGTCAAAAATATTCTTACTCATTCTGCTGTTACAGGTCATTTTGGTAGAGAGTTAGCTTTATTATATGCTCTGAGATTTTTTTTTTAATAAACAGATCAATTTCCATGTATTTCAAAAAGAAAATCTAAGCTATGGTGGTTTGTCTACTATGTTGCCTATAACGTTGAATCTTATGATCTTTTGACTATCATTTAGTTTTTCATGGTTTGCTATCTTCTATCCTGAGTAGTACTCAAATTACCTACACTAAAAATAAAGTCACGGGAGGCAGCTGTGGCTCAATCAGTGGGGCTCCCGTTTGCCATATGGGGGGCCCCGGGTTCGGTTCCCGGGGCCTCCTGGTGGGGGCGGGCCCGCCCGCACGGTGTGGTTGGCTGACCCAGCGAGCACGAGCAGCAAGGGGGCGATAAATGAATAAATAAATAAAATCTTAAAAAAAAAATAAAAAAAAAATAAAAAAATAAAGTCACATAATCATCTTTAATTTTAATGGAAACTACAATTATGCTGAGAAATGCTAAAATGTACTTTTTATTTACTCTGCACATTTTTTGCAGCTTAAAAACATTATTATTTTTCATGCTTTTGGAAGCTACCTATTTTAATGGAATAATACTTTAAAAACTCCATTTTTAAAAGGATCTTGACAAAAATTTACCACCTAGAGACTTATTTAGAGATGAAAGGAGTAGTGGAAGGGTACTGAACAATAAAAATTAAACACAGCATTTTCTAAACTATAGTAGGCTCAAGGATAAATGTTGAAATATTCCTCTTGGGGAAAAAAAATGTTAAATTTATCATCATGTTTTTGGATGTTCTTAACTTGGTGTAACCGTTGGGGACTTTGATGTAATTATGAATTCCAAAAATATAATTGAATCATGCTTATAAACTGATCTGTTAATATGGGCATGATTAGGTTAGGATTAGGGCGTTGAGCCCCACCCCTTAGTGGGTGGGGAATTGAATATAAAAGGCAAGGCAAAGAACAGTTGAAGCAGTCTTTTGAGAAGCAGTTTTGATGTCAGAAAGAAGACCCCAGGAGAAGAGAAGCAAGCCGTTCACCTGATCTTCTACAGCTGACCTTGTTGGGGAAACAGGAGCTAAGCCCGGAGAGAAACGCAGCCCCGGGAAGAGAGGTACCCCAGAAGCAAATGCCGGCAGCTGTCTTGCTCTAACACATGGCAATGGACTGTGGTGAGAGAAGAAACTTAATGCTTTATGGCCTGGTATCTGTGGATTTCTACCCCAAATAAATACCCTTTATAAAGACCAACCCATTTTTGGTATTTCACATTAGCACCCCTTTGGCTGACTAAAACACTTGGCATTTGGAAAAAAGTATACAAGCCAAATAATCTCATTTCCATGAAGATTATTTCTATCACTTTCAGGTTTGTGATTGCTGTCCTTGTTCGGTCCTTTAAAGTTAAAGACTGCTAATTAAAAATATTTTGTAGATAACAGCTTGTATGAATTTTCTGACCTTAGCTTTTCCTCTAGACGTGTAAGCAAAAAGAGGCTTTCAGTTTCAAACTACATTGTGGCATAACTTTACATGAGATTCACAGTAGCTAGAAAATGTAAACAAATACCTGGAATTACCCCAATCAGGACCACAGCCTGAGAGTGATCCTCTTGTGTCATGTGCATATTTGTAAACCACTAGCAGGCACTGTTTACAAAGCTCAACCAGGCGCTGGCAACATTGGAGTTGCAAAGAAGTCACCATCTCCGGGCTTTTATTGAATATACTCTCCCAAGAGGATCTGTTGGCATGGAAACAGACATGACCTCAAGTTCACTGTTAAAAATGGCAACCAGCTATATCACTTACCTAGCAACAAACCTTTAAAGGAAAGTAGAAATGGCCTCACACATTTGAAGTAATCATAGATGATTGAAAGGTATATAATAAATACAAATTAGGAAATTAATCTTTGTGTTAAAAAAATACATCTAATTCATATACAGTACTATTTATCTTTAAAGCCTTTAATGCTGCCAAATATGGTAGCTAACAAAATAGCTTCCCAACACCTCCTAAAAAGTAGAATTTCTCTATATTAATGTATGCATAAAACATTGAGTTAATTCCTTAAAAGTTAAATATTCTAGGAATTTAGGTTTTCTAAAAAGCTATGTTTGCCTTTACGTTAATAATAATCCTGCAAAAGAATTAAAAAGTTGCTGCAACTTCATTTGTGACCTCACTGCACTGGGAAAATTTAGGCTAATCCCTTGATTTTGACAACCCCCTTCAAAACACCTTCGGAAGTAATTATGTCCATAATATTCTTAGAATACCGTCCTACTGGAATCCCAAAGTGGTCCTTCCTCCTTCAGCTCACAGCTATTCCACAGCAGGAAGTAGCACAGGCTTTCTTGTTTAACATCATGGCCTATATCTGCAAACACCTTACCACTCCACCAATACCACAAAAAGAAAGTAACAGAGAGAGGGGGAGAGAAAGGGCTATTTATTTCCTTAGTGTGAATAAAACTATTTCCAAGCCTCAAGGGGAAAGTTACCTTTGAGACTTGGTGAACATAAAACTGATTTGCTTAACCCTTAGAGAGAAAAGAGTAGATTCTGAGAAAGAAAAAGTATTAAGGAAAATATTTTCCTGAAGAAATATACTTCCCTATGCACTTGACTCCATTTTCAACCCCCTGTGGATATGTGAATTTTTAAAAATGCTTTAGAAATCCAGAAAGGGATTTTTTAGTAGAAAGCCTACTGTTTATTCTTTCAGAAAAAACATGGTCTTAAAAAAACAGCATGTCCTCAGTGAATGTCAGGCTTTCTTTACAGGAATAAGATTCAAATAAGTTGATTGAAAGAAACAAGTTCTGTGTTTTGAGATGTTCAGGACTCAGTATAACATTGTTTTTATTATTAACAAAGGAGTAAATGTTATTTTCATTCAAGAAACAATAATAAGCTAGTTAAATTAACTATAAACATAAAATTTAAATTTTTACTAAATATTAGAAAAACAGATATGATATAGATATATATGTGTGTATGTGTGTATTGTTTACCTAAATTGATCAAGAAAAGCACTGGAAAAAAATAATGAAATTGGGGAATATGTTATAATTATTGTAATATGTCAATCTAGCAGGCCCAACATGTTTTAGCCCAGAAGAAATCAAAAAGTCATATATACAGATACATGAAGAAAAAAACATCTTGTGTTCTGACTAGCTGCCTAGCACTTTTCTTTTCCTGTGAACTGAGATTCTAGTTATGCCTATAAAAGTCTACCTCCATCACTACCTCCCACCCTCAATTTGAATATATTTACAGTTTGATCTTTTGGAGTCATTTAATTAGATTGCATAATCAGGTTAGTATCATCATGGAATTGTTTTCTATCTAATTTGGGGTGTAGAGGTAGGAAAAGAAAAAATAAAATGGGAAAAGGATAAAAAGGTTTCTTCTATAACACTATAATTTGATTTAACGTTTGAATATGATGTGAGTTATAATGTCACCCGCTTTTGGCTGGATCTTCCTTTAATATTTAAAGTAAACCTATGAATCAAGGACCAATACAAAATTCTGATGTGTACATTCACCACCACTGGCCAAAGACCACTTTCTATCCTGTTAATCCATATTTAAGTGTCAGCATACCAAAATCCTTCATAAACAAAAAAGAAAATTAATGGGATATGTTTCCTTTAGTAATGGCAGTCCCTCTGTATAAAGGAAACCTATCCTTCAAAATATCCATATTTCCTACCCATCACCTGGCAAAACTGAGTAGATGTGAAATGCCTCTATAATCCTCGAGTGTCTTAATTTTCAGTACTAACAACTCAAAAAAATTTAAGGTAAAGGGAGACAGAAATAGTTAAAATTCCCAGTGCCTTTATAAAAAAACTCAGAGTCTCATCTGCTTGCTTTCTGAATCTGAATTCCAAGGAAATGGGAGGACCAAAATTCATGATTTCAGAAAACAAAGTTAAATGATTAAAAAGTTCTTTCTGACTCTCACTGATACTCAGAGAAATATGAAAATGAAAGGACTTTAAATGACATTTTAATAATAAAATGATAAGACACAGAATATTGAATACCTCTAGTAGCAATGGGACATATTAACAAAATCCAAAGACAAAATCCAAATCTAAAGCCTCATATTATTCAGTAATGCAAAAATCTTTTCACCTTCTTTCCCATCAAAACATTTAGTAAAGCAGTTATCTAAAAAACTGAAAGGCAGTCATTTCTTCTCCTTCTTTGGAAGAAGTCCTAATGGATGACTGAATGGCCCAAAGTTAAGTAGCAGAAAGTAGAAAGGAACGTAAAAAAATCTAAATAATATAACAGCTCAATAATCAGCAACAGAAAGAATAATGAGCTAACAAGTACAAAAAAACAACACATCCAACTGAAAATCATATAAAAACAGTGAATTTCATATCATTTTACATAGTCTATATGTTATGGATACATTTTCAAGTAGGTATAATCCAGCCTAGAAATACACTGCTGCCTTAGAATGTTCCTTCAAGTTTCTTCTTGCCCTAAGATTCTGAAAGAAAAGATTTTACACAATAAAATTACACAGGAAAATGCTTTTGCCACTCTTATTGGGTGACCTCTTTAACTAAATGGTAAAATATTAGAAATAACAATAATAAAAGATTAATTAGAACTTACCCTGAATCACAGAAACAGTTCCATAGTCCTTGGCCATGACTCCAGAGTAAGCGGTTAAAAACTCGGTTAAAAATCCGATATAAATTTACTTCTTCAGCATCAGATACCTTCCAGATGCGTGGAAGTACAGTACGAACACTTGTTCTTACTATGTCCAAAACCTAGGGGAAAAACCAAAGTACTTCAAAGTCTAGGGGTGTGCCTGTGTGTGCATGTGTATGTATGTGCATCTAAAATTCAAGGATGAATATTTGTATCTGTACTAATTAAGCAACAACATATAGAGTCCAGATATAGGTCCATGTTTCCTTGGAATTTTGTTATATGATGGAGGTGGCAAGTCAGACCACTGGACTGGTCTCAATAAATGAAGATAAACATAGTAATAATATTTATGGAAAAAAAGGATGATGTTAAATCCTCACTTCATTCAACTAACAAAAATCAGCTCTAGAGGAATTAAGGTTTTAAGTGTAAAACATAAGCCATTAAAAATATTATTGGGACAGTAGAGAAAAATTTGTTCTCTTGTTTGTACATTTGTGATTCCTAGAGACTGTAAAAACCCATCTCATCTGTCCTTAACCCTTGCAATGAATCTTTTTAAGTGAGGCTGTAGCAATATGTTTGTTCATTACATTAAATAATAGTCTGGACACTGAAAAAAAAAAAAAAAAAAAAAATATTATTGGAAAAACTCCTAGAAGAAAATGTAGGGAAACATCTTCAAGACCTGGTAGTACGGGAAGCGGCTGTGGCTCAATCAGTGGGGCTCCCATTTACCATATGGGAGGCCCCGAGGTTCGGTTCCCGGGGCCTCCTGGTGAAGGCGGGTCCGCCCACGCGGCGTGGTTGGCTGACCCAGCGAGCACAGGCAGCAAGGGGGGGATAAATGAATAAATAAATAAAATCTTTAAAAAAAAAAAAGAAGACCTGGTAGTAGGTGGTGGTTTCTTAAACCTTACACTGAAAGCATGAGCAACAAAAGAAAAAATGGATAAATGGAACTTCCTCAAACTTAAACAATTTTGCAATTCAAAGAATTTTGTCAAGAAAGTGAAAAGGCAGCCTACTCAATGGGAGAAAATATTTGGAAACCACATATCTGATAAGGGTTTTATTTCAATCCTATATAAAGAGATGATACAACTAAACAATAAAAGAGTAAGCAATCCAACTTAAAAGTGGGAAAAAGACTTAAATAGACATTTTTTCTAAAAAGGAAATATAAATGGCAAAAAAACACATGAAAAAAATATTCAATATCATTAGCTATTAGGGAAATGCAAATCAAAACAACAATGAGATACAATCTCACACTACATAGAATTACCATTGTTATAAAAACAGAAAACAACAAGTGCTGGGGAGGATGTGGAGAAACAGGAACACTCCAAGACTGTTGGTGGAATGTAGAATGGCGCAGCTTCTGTGGAAGACAGTTGGTGGTTCCTCAGGAAGCTAAATATAGAACTGCGATATGATCCAGTAATCTCTCTACTGGGAATATATCCAGAATAACTGAAAACTGTGACACGAACAGATGTTTGCACACCAATGTTCACAGCAGCGTTATTCATAATTGCCAAAAGATGGAAACAACCCAAGTGTCCATCAACCAATGAATGGATAAAAAAATGTGGTATATACACACAATGGAATAATATGCTTCTGTAAGAAGAAATGAAATTGGGACACATATGATAACATGGATGAACCTTGAGGACATTATGCTGAGTGAAATAAGCCAGACACAAAAGGACAAATATTGTATGGTCTCACTAATATGAATTGAATGTGAAGAATAAACACATAGAGTTAAAACCTAGAGTATATGTTACTAGGAAATAGGATGAGGGCTGAGAAGGGGTACTGATGCTTAACGTATGTAGACTTTTTAATTAACTTGACTGTAAAAGTGTGTAAATGAATAGAGTTGATAGTAACACATTATAGTGAGTATAACTAACACAGCTGGTTATAAATGGGATTGTGGCTGAAAGGCATGGTCTAAGGATTTAAATGTCATTTGAAAGAAAGTTAGAGAACAATCTAGGGACTGAATAACAGTGAACCTGAAGGTGGATGAGGATTGTCGTTAATAGTACAAATACAAGAATGTTCTTCTATGAACTAGAGCAAATGTATGTCATTGTTACAAGGTGGTAAGAATATGGTGATGCATGGGAAAAATACAATTAATGTAATTAGGGACTATAGTTAACAGCAATATTGTAATATTCATGGATCAATGTCAAAGAAGGTACCATATCAGTGCTAAGGGTCAATAACAGAGGGATATGGGATTTTTTCTATTGGACTAAGGAAAAATTCAAAAATTTACTGAGGTGATGACTGCACAATTCTGTGATGAAAGTGGGAGTCACTTACTGTATACTTTGGACAGATTGTACAAGGCATGGGACTATATAACACAGTGAACCATGTGGTGGAAGATGGACTGTGGTTAACAGTTGAAATACGAGTGTGTTCTCTCATGAACTATAACAAATATACAATACTAATACATGTTGTTAATAATAGAGGGTGTATGGGAAAAATATGCCAAATATACGCTATGGACCATAGTTAGTGGTGATAGTCTGATAATGTTCTTTCTTTCTTTCTTTCTTTCTTTTTGATAATGTTCTTTCATAACCTGTAACAAATGTTCCATAACAATGTAAGGTGTTGGTGGAGGGGTAATGTGTAAGAATTCTGAACATTATGCATGATTGTTTCGTAAGCTCATAAATTCTCTAATAAAAAATATGTATTTAAAAAATCATATTGGAGGGTATTGGTGACTACCTTTTAGACCTTGAATTAAAAAAAAGATTGTATAAATCACAAAGAAGCATAGAATATAAAATATTACTAGATTTTGATTATATAAAATTAAGAATTTCTAATCATCAAAGGATATCTCGAAGAGAACGAAATACCCAATTACAAACTGGGAAATATATTAAAAATATATACATACAACAAAAGATTAATATCAAATATATGTAAAGAATGCCAAACTAATTGTTAATATAAATATAATATAATATCCAGAAAAATGGATAAAATACATGAGCAGGCATTTCACAGAAGAGGAAATAAAAATGCTCAAAAAATATACAGAAAAAGATACTGTTTTATATCCATTTCACTGGCAAAAATTAAAGTCTGACAACTCCAAATGTTGGAGAGCCTAAGAATCTACTGAATCTTTTAGACATTGTTGATGGGAGTATAAATTGGTGCAATCACTCTGGAAAAATAGCTTGGCATTATCTCTGAAAGTGAAAATTCATATACACTATTGACCCAGCAATTTTATTCTAAGAGAAACTCTTCCATATGTAAAAACAGGAGGAATTTACAAGAATGCTTATAGCAGCACCATTTACAATAGTAAACACCTAGAAATAACCTAACTCTCCATCAATGGGAGAGTGGATAAATAAACAGTGGTATACTCATCCTCTTGGACTTCAGTGTTCAAAATAAATGAAACACAACACACATCACAGAGCATTTTAGCAATATAATGGTAAGTTAAAAAGAATATGTACCAGAGATTATATATAGTATGATTAAAAACAACTAGGTTTTAAAAATACTTCAGAAGAATACACAGATATAATAAAACTATATAAAGAAATGGGACTAGTGAACACTGGATTCAGAATAATGGCTATCTGGGAGGTGGGGAGCCAAGGAGATGTAAGGGAATCATTTAGTTAAATAGAGGTTATTGCCATGATCCTAGGATTTGTCCTGGGGTAGTGGGTTCACAGGTAGTATAATTATCTTTAAAACTCTAAATAAAAGTAGACCATGCATGGAACAATAATGAGAGTGCATCATGAAATGAAGACTATGATTAATCTAATTCTGAACAATTAATTAAATGATTTATCTAACTCGGAAATTCTAGAGGGTCTGAAAAAAATTGTGAACCACCAAAAGCTATTTGGTCTAAGTCTCATAAATATTATATGTATGCAATACATATATTTTCCATTAAAACTATTTATTAAAAAAAAAGGTAAACACCAACAAATATAGTTATTCTAATTTAAGGTCATGAAAGTGGATTTTTCACTGTGCTTTATTTATCTATTTAAGAGAACTGCCTATAAATATAAGTGTTAAAATTAAAGAGAGAGAAAAAAGGTTTTTAAACATAAAAGTTGAGTGAAGAAACAATTTCTCTTGATAAATACAAATATATGAGGACTTGGAAACAGATGAAAGAAGAATAATTGTTTCTCTTTAAAACATCAATAATATTTAAAGAAGTGATATTATTCATCTCTGATCAATGAAAATTTAGAATAAAGATTTATTTAAAATCAAATTAGTAAAAAGCATCCAAATTGGAAAGGAAGAAGTAACACTTTCACTATCTGGAAGTGGCATAAGCCTATATATAGAAAGTCCCAAAAAATCCACAAAAAGCTACTAGAGCTAATAAATTCAGCAAAAGACTGTTCAAAATCTTTGAACAAAGATCTTCAAAAAGATCAACACACACAAATCAGTAGTGCTTGTATATAATACTAATGAGCAATCTGAGGAGGAAATCAAGAAAAAATATCCATTTAAAATAGCAACTAAAAGAATCAAATATCTAGGAATAAATTGAATCAAGGATATAAAGGACTTATACATGGAAAACCATAAAATTTTGCTAAAATAAATCAAAGAAGATGTAAATAAATAGAACATTCTATGCTCATGGATTGGAAGATTAAATATTATAAAGAATTCAATTCTACCCAAAAGGATTTACAGATTCAACACAATCCCAATCAAAATTCCAAAAGTCTATTTTGCAGAACAAAATATTAACAAACCAAATCCAACAGCATATTTTAAAAATTATACACCATGCTCATGATCAAGTGGGATTTACCCTAGTTATGCAATGGTGGTTCAACATAAGAAAATCAATGAATGTAATACACAACAATAACAGAATGAAAGAATACAACACATGATCATCACAATTGATGCAGAAAAGGCATTTGACAAAATACAGCATCCTTTTTTATAAAAGTTTTAGAAAACTAGGAATAGAAGGAAATTTCCTCAACATGATAAAGGATATACATGAAAAATCCACAGCTTATACGTGGAACATTATGGAACACTACAAAACATTGCTAAAAGAAATAAAAAAGACCAACATAAATGGAAGGACACTCCATATCCATGGATTGGTAAACTAAATATTATTAAGATGCTGATTCTACCCAAAGTGATATATACAAATTTAATGCAGTCCCAGTCAAAGTTCCAATAGCCTTCTTTGCAGAAATTCAAAAGCCAATTATCAAATTTATTTGGAAGGTTAAGAGGTCCTGAATAGCCAAAACCATCTTCAAAAAGAACAAATTTGGAGGACTTACACTTCCTGACTTTAAAGCCTATTACAAAGCTACAGTGGTCAAAACAGCATGGTAATGGCACAAGGATAAATATATAGATCAATAGACTTGAATTGAGAGTTCAGAAATAGATTCCACATCTATGGTCAGTTGATTTTTGACAAGACTTACCAAGTACACTCAACTGGGAAAGAATAGTCAAAAAATGGTGCTGGGAGAATTGGATATCCATATGCAAAAGAATGAAGAAGGACCCCCATCTCACACCATATGCAAAAATTAACTCAAAATGGATCAAAGACCTAAATATAAGAATCAGGACTATAAAATTCTTAGAAGAAAAGGTAGGGAAGCATCTTCAGGATCTTACGTTAGCCAATGGTTTCTTAACACTTTATACCCAAAGCACAAGCAGCAAAAGAAAAAAATAGATAAATGGGATCTCATCAAAATTGAAAACATCAGTGCATCAGAGGACTTCATTATGAAAGTAAAGAGACAACTTACAGAATGGGAAACAAAATATTTGGAAACCACATATCTGATAAGGGTTTCATATCAAGAGGTTATAAAGATATCCTACAATTCAACAACAAAAAGACAAATAACCCAATTTAAAAATAGGCAAAAGGAAAGTGGATGTGGCTCAAGCGATTGGGCTACCACACAGGAGGTCCCTGGTTCGGTTCCCGGTGCCTCCTAAAGAAGAGAACAAGCTGGCATGATGGGTAGGCATGGCAAGTTGATGCAACAAAATGACACAACAAGAGACACAAGAAGAAAAACATAATGAGAGACACAACAAAGCAGGGAACAGAGGTAGCTCAAGCAATTAGGTGCATCCCTCCCACATCGGAGGTCCTGGGTTCAGTTCCTGACACCTCCTAAAGAAACAAGGAAGATGAACAGACACAGCAAGTGCAAAAAATGAGGGGGTGGGGAGAAATAAATAAAATAAATCTTTAAAAAAAATAGGCGAAAGACTTAATAAATACTTCTCCAAAGAAAATACACAAATGGCCAAAAAGCATGAAAAGATGCTCTACATCATTAGCCATTAGGAAAATGCAAATCAAAACCACAATGAGAAACTATTTCATATCCACTAGAATGGCTACCATTAAAAAAGAAAACTAAAAATAACAAGTGTTGGAAAAGTTGTTGCAAAATAGGAACACACATTCATTGCTGGTGGCAATGTAAAATGGTGCAGCCACTGTAGAATACAGTCTGACAGCTCCTCAGAAAGCTAAGTATAGAATTACCATATGACTTGGCAATCCCTCTACTAGGTATATTCCCAAAAGAATCGCAAGCAGATACACAAACAGATATTTGCACACCAAAGTTCATAGCAGCATTATTTACAATTGCCAAAAGATGGAAGCAATCCAAGTGTCCACCAATCAACAAATGGATAAACAAATGTGGTGCATATATAAAGTGGAATATTATTCAACATTAAAAAGGAATGAAGTCTGGTGCATGCAACAACATAGTTGAACTCTGAAGACATTATGTTGAGTGAAATAAGCTAGACAAAAAAGGACAAATATTGTATGATCTCAATAATATGAAATAATTAGAATAAGCAAACTTAGAGAATTAGAATCTAGAATATAGGTTTAACCAGGGGCTAGGTTGGGGTTAGGGAATAGGGAGTTAATGTTTAATTTGTACAGAATTTAAAGACAAAGTTTTGAAAATGGATGGTGGTGATGGTAGCACAACATTGTGAGCATAATTAACAGTGCTGAATTATATATGTGAATGTGGTTAAAAGGAGAAAATTTAGGTCATATATGTGTTACTAGAATAAAAATTAAAAGATAAAACACAGGACTGTACAGCACAGTGAACCTATTGTAAATGATGGACTATAGTTAATAGTACAATTATAGATATGTTCTTTCACGAGTTATAACAAAAATACCATACTAATGGAAGGTATTAATAGTGGGGTGGTAAATGAGGAAAAATACAACCTTTGTAAACTATGGACTATAGTTAATAGTACAATTATAATATTCTTTCATCAACTGTAATAAAAGTACCACACTAATGCAAAGTGTTAATAATGGGGGTATATGGGAATGCTGCATTTTTTTACATTTTTTTTACAGAAAAAATTTTTCTGTAAACCTACAACTCCTCTAATTTAAAAAAATTAAAAATCGATTTAGTAAAAATTTTTCAAAATAGCACATTATTTGTAGAAGAATATGAACTACAGTTTCTCATGATGAATCACGTAAGCAGCATCGCTGCTTCCCTTCCTGTTCCAGCTTCCTTCACTGTGAGGTGGGAGCAGTAATTTAAATCCTGTAGCAGGTCAGGGTTGTGTCAGTGGAAGGGGAGGGGAATGAAGAAGGATAATGCAATCTGTAATGAAGCAGCTGGTAAAAAAAAACTGCCCTGGAAAAGCTCATTATTACAGATAATGAAAGCTTAATTATGAAGAGGGAATTTTTTAAAAATTTTAACATGAATTATTCAGAATAATACTGATAGAAAATGCATATCAAGCACTAATTCAGACCTTTCACTTTTATGATTTTCATTTAAGCTATTAGTTTAACTCTTTTTAATTTTAATGTAGAAAGTAACACTGATGACGTGGTATGAGAATCAATACTAGCAGTAAATGATCAACTTAAATCATTTCTCTTCTCAATTTTCCTTTCCATTTTCTGTCAATATAGGCCAAAAGTCACAAAAGTCACAATGCAGGAAGGAAAGAAATAAAAAGTAGCCAAGATAACTCATAAATATGATTTAATAACTGAAATTGAAAAGAATTGTTAACCATACTGGGAATTTTAATATTATCTTAACATAATCAGTTCTCACATTCAACTTTAAAGTGATAATGCACTTGAGATTATTGGGTGGTGGTTCATTTCTTTTTTTTTTTTTTTTCTTTCAAAGATTTTATTTATCCATTCATCTATCCCCCCCTTGCTGCCTGCACTCGCCGGGCCAGCCAACCACGCCGTGCGGGAGGGCCCGCCCCCACCAGGAGGCCCTGGGAACCGAACGCGGGGCCTCCCACATGGCAAACAGGAGCCCCACTGATTGAGCCACAGCCGCCTCCCGGTTCATTTCTTTTTAAATACACTTTATGCTAAAATGTACATGATACACAGGAACCAGGGAGCAGGACAACTAACATGTATTGTCTGCCGGCTGTGTGCCAGCACTATGCTAGATCCATTAATTACAGGAGACACTCCTGGGCCACCACTCTGTATATCTTTTAGTCTTAATTGGGAAGGAAATTTGAAAGCATGAAGTATAATATTCTAGCCCACACATAACTAACCGTAGCAACTTCAGAATGGAGGCAGGGTTTTAGGAGCGGGGAATGTCTCTGCTCCACTCCTGATGTTTCCTCTCACATGGAGATTGATAAAATTTAAGGCCTCACAGCACCCCATCAAGCACCCCTGCCTGAGGCTAGGAGAGATTTCCCAGACTGATGAGACTGGCATGGTCTGGGCAACTCAGGCACTTCCTCCTTCCTTTCTACAGCAGCCCATTAAGAACATACATTGTGGGAAGCGGCTGTGGCTCAATCAGTAGGGCTCCCGTTTACCATATAGGAGGCCCCGGGTTTGGTTCCCGGGGCCTCCTGGTGAAGGCAAGCCCGCCCGCAAGGCGTGGTTAGCTGACCCAGCGAGCACAAGCAGCAAGGGGGGGATAAATGAATAAATAAATAAAAAATCTTAAAAAAAAAAAAAAAAAAAAAAGAACATACATTGTTTGCTTCTCTTTACCTTCAGTCTCAAAGGAGACTCTCCAAGAAGGCAAGCTCTGGTCTTGGAGGGAGGGATGGGGGAAGGAGACTTGTAATTTTGGAGGGCAGGTTAAGTTCAGAGCAAAGTTAAAATATGGTGCACTGGACAGGAAACTTTGAGAAGTAAATGACAGGTACAGAAGAACACATGGACAGGCTTCCAGAGGGCACGTGCCTTCATGCCTTTGGCCTAAATAAAATGCTTGACATTGGTTGTTTAAAGGGGCTTATATTAAGCCGTTGTGCAGCTGCCTTTTAACTACTATGAACTAGGCAAGAGGCTACAAGGAATTATGAACTTTTCAAATCACTGCAGCTGGTGGAAATTTTGTCCACAGTGGCTGTTTTTCTAGAGGTAAGGTTGTATATGCCAGCCTTAAGCAAAGCACTCAGGCCTCAGCAGAAATGTAAGCTTTTAGCATGTGCAGAGCCTGAGCAGCATAGAGCTGAGATCAAGAATCTCTGCATTCGGCCCCCCTGGCCCCGAGGCCTGGTGACTGCGGAGGGCACCCCTGGAGGCCATGGGGGCTGGGGATTGGTGGAGAACCCACAAATAAAGCTCAGGCCTTTTGTAAAAGAAAAAGAATCTCTGCAAAGGCACAAGCCCATGGGGTGGGGGACGGTCTCAGGAATATTGGTAGCAGAAGCTTGATCTTGAACTAAATACAGTCAGCATATCTGTGCAAACAGCAAGGGTCTAGTAGTAGCAGAGGCAAGTAGTAGGCTAGTATAGCAGAGGCAAGAGTGACTTACACGATTAGTGTGTTTGAAAGAGAAATGGCCTGTGTAAAGGTTAGCCACTTCCTCTCTCCTTCTTGGAAATGAGCAGCCTGAAGGAAGCTCACATTTGATAGGGGGTTAAGAAGTGACTCTCCTGGGCTGGTCAATACTTGGGATCATTTACTATTTGGGTCTGTTATTAGGAAGCCTCTTGTCTGCATACAAAAGCCACAGTACCTACTAACAGTTTTATCAACAAAGGCTAACATTTTGGTCTTCATATGACTTAATTCTTTGTCTTATCTGTCCATTGGTTAGAACATAACCAGAGAAAAAAGGTTCTATTTATCAAGCCTCACAAAATCCAATAAAGGGACACAAGTGTTCAGTAGCAGATAGAAGGGAGTTAACAATAAGACACAGATTTAAAAAGCATGGTCATTTGATATGCATCTATTGTAAGAGCAAAGTATCTTCATGTATTTAGCAATAAACTGTAATGACCAAGAAAAAGTGAAATTGTGTTCACTATATTCCACTTGGGAACATAAGAGCGTAGATAGTCCATTTCAGGAAGAAGCTAATAAATATTATAATAAAAATAGCTTTGGCAGTTAGAGTGATAAGCCTCAATTACCTGAAAATTATACTAGCAGTGTAAATTTTATTCCATTGATAATGGATGATTTTGTTAGCAGGGACTTAAAACCCTATCTCTTTCCTGCACTGATATAAAAGTCTCTAGGTGGTCTACTGCTTCCATTCTTGATCCCAACTAACAAGCCCCTATAAGTGATCAGTGGTCTTTTAAAATGTATACCTCAGAATATTATTTCCCTGCTTAAAACCCTTTGATTGGTCCCATTGCATTTCAAATAGAATCCAATGTTCCTTTCATGATCAATAAGGACTTCAATTTACTTATCCCTGCTCCAGTCTCATCTCAAACCACTCTCTTCCTTGCTTATGCACTCCAACCACACTAGCTTCCTTTCATTTCCTTGTACCCATCAAGCACTTTCCTGCCTCAGAACTTTTTGGCTTACACCTCCTTCTGTCTAGAATGGTCACCCACTCTCCACTACCTCCACCACTCCTTGAGACTGGTTCCTTCTCTCCCATCAGGATGTGGTTCTGATGGGGCAGTTCCTGATGATAATTTTCAAGACTCCACGTACTTCTTCCCCATCACCTAAACGAATCCCTATCATATCACTCTGTTTACTTCCTTCACCGGTCTTTTCACAGTCTGTAGTATCTTCTTATCTACTTGTTTCCTTTTTTTAAATTTTTTCTCCTTTCATGAATATATAAGTGCTATAAGGTGAAGGACCTTGCACTAATTATTCAACACTCTGAAATTCAAAGAGCCTAGAACAATGCCTTTCACAGAGTAGATATTCAATAAATATATACTGAAAGAGCAAATAAAAATCTCTGCTGTAATCATTATTTAAAAACTGTTTCAAAAGCACAGTGTGGGAAAAAAACAACTAAAAGACAGAGAAATACACTAGCTATATTTTCATGTATCATTATGATTCCTTTTTTTAATGATTTTTTTTTTATTTTTAAAGAAGCTTTAGATTACATAAATACTACATTAAAAAATATAAGGGATTCCCATATGTCCCACTCCCTTCCCCTCCCACACTTTCCCACCTTAACAATTCATAATATGATTCTTACCACCATTAATATTTATTGGTCGACTTACTACTCTCAGGAGCTTGCAGAATGCCATTAGTAAATCCCCACCAGGATTCCACAGAGATGATGACTATGATACTCATTTCCGTAAATGAAAATTCCTAATCATGGGACATGCCCATTTCCCTGCGACATCCAAGAATGAATAAACCTCACAACTAAAGAACCTGATGTCTACAGTAGGTCACCCTGGAAGAAGCATAGATCGTGGGCCAGGAGACAGAGACTCCAGGCTCTGACTCTCAGTAGTTAGCTGTAGAATTTGCATCCAGGAATTGAACATCCCAGGTCAGTTTTTTCAAGTATAAAATGAGCAAATGGAACTCTTTCCTCACCATTTATTCACTCAGAGCTTACAAGGAAAAAGGCAGGATGGGAATGATTGTGGGAGATGAAAGAGTTCACAGATTATTAACTAATCTCACCTCTGGGACCACTACCAACACCAAAACTAATCTATTCAATGAAGAGATGTTTATTGGGCTAAAAGTGGATGCCACTGCATTAGGTGCTATTGACAAGAGAAAGAAATCTTAAATTTATAATCCCTATGCTTCATGAGAAGAGACATACATTTTTACAATAAACTCTAGTAAAGCATGAGGGGACACAAACCTAAGGAACAAGAAACTAATCCTTCATCTCTCCTCTGAGTCCCTAAATAAGCTCTTTCCTCTGCCTGGAACAGTCGTCCTCTACCTGTTTACTTGGTGAATATCTACCTCTTATCTCAAACATCACTTCTTCATGGTGACCTTACCACTGTATGATCCTTTAATGC
Source organism: Tolypeutes matacus (assembly GCA_026826555.1). Classification (NCBI taxonomy): domain Eukaryota; kingdom Metazoa; phylum Chordata; class Mammalia; order Cingulata; family Chlamyphoridae; genus Tolypeutes; species Tolypeutes matacus. Next base: position 680,391 of record JAKSZT010053881.1, read on the forward strand.
CCATTTCCTCCCTATTATTAACTATCATAATTCTTTGTTCTAATTTCTTGACTAATTAATGGGGACTATTATTTACTTGAAGGTAAGGATTATATCCATCTTGTTTATTACCATGTTCCCAAGGTTGAAAAAAGACTTAGAACTTAGTAAGTACCTGTCTTAGTGAGACTTTTCGTTGCAACAACGTGAAACCCATGCGGGCAAGTAAAAATCAGAGCTAATACTTATTGAGGGTTTACAATGTGCCAAGCACTGTTACATGTAACTCATTTAATCCTCAAAATAAAAATATGAAATAGATGCTTTAAGTTCACAGTCCATTTCCAAAAGCCTTGAGAGTAGATTGCATAATTAAACACATTATTTCTACAGGAAAACATGTAAATATTCAAACAAAGAGATAGATAAAAACAACATAAAGCTTCCCTTCAGGCCACTGTCATCAAATGAGTTCAGGTAAACCAGGTTTTGCCACTTAATGGTTATAAAAAAACATGTGGTTTTGAAAACATTTTGGACTTAATTTTATAGATGAGAACACTAAAGCATAGATCAGATAATAGTTATCAGCTAGTAAATGGAAACTGTGTATCCAGACCTATGCTCTGAACCACTACCCAATATTGCTTTGAAATTAACTGGGTCTGTCCACGTCCTAGTAGCAAAGCCTGGAAAAGAATTCAATATTCCCTTCCTAAACTCAGAGTCACCTCTAGTAAAATGATATCTGGGCAGATGAGTGGGGTCACCCACTCCTTCAGGGCCATGAATACAGACTAATTTGCATGAAGGTGATAGGGATGGGGGGACAATGACTGCACCTTCAGCACAACACCCCACTGAGTAAGTGTAGAGAGGTAGGAGGGAGGCAAACGAGAAATCAGACTGGGAGGAAGTACATTACTGCCAGTTTTATTTGTGATACTTTTTTGGATTTCTGGATGCTTTGGGCTTAATTGAAAATGGGTGGAAGATGACTAATTTGTGAAATACAAAAATGGTCATCAAGGTGCCCTATGTGTTTATCTGTGGGTTTAACTGAGACTAACTTATAGAATATAGGTATCTATTTCCTTTATTGTAACCTTTAAAAGCATCTCAATCCAACATTAAACTCTCTGAGGGGAAAAAACAAATGGGAGAGTCAGTCAATGACAACATTAAGAAAATGAAAAGATTTGTCTTTTCCCTAAGAAATATAGCACATTTGAAAACATAAAGTACACAAATTCATATTTTGCAAGAACATACAGATGTTGAATGACAAACAACTCCATATGGCTGAACAGTTGGCCCTAAATTAAAATAATAGCATGAGGTAAGGGAGGTTTAGAAGTAACATTAAAATCACTACATATTGTACTAATGATGCATGCAGCAGTCATGGCTATAGGGTAAAGGCATCTCTGCTGATGCAAAATGAACAGCTATGTACAGCATCTATATCAGTCCAAATGAAAAAGAGATAGAAAATAATACCATCAAAATGCATGCAGAAGCAACTGCAATAGTTATTAAGAAGAAATTGCTATTTTAGAGAATACTAAAAAAAACAAGAAACTATTAGAACCCTAAAAATAATGCAACTATAGTACAACCTTAATATGACTACTTATTTCTCTTTATTTCATTCTTAGTTTATGCCTAGATATCACATCAGAGAATAAGCGTCTCGGAAAATTTGGCATCCTTCACAGCCTACCAACACTCTTGTATTTTCCTATTCATATATATTCCTTACAAACAAAACTTCATTATTGGCAGAAAGTTAACTTATGCAAGTGTCAAGTTAGCACAACCTGACATTAAATAAGATAAACTACTTCCATTTTCACTTGCTTAGGATGCTTTTCAGTATTTAATTCCCACATTCTTGACTTTTAAATTTTATACTCATTAAGGAAATTTTGAAACAGGGCAAATAATTTTCTTTTATTTCCAAGAACATATAAAGGATAGCATGGTAAATATAGAACATTTTATGTGTATGGCATCCTAATCTTAAGAGTTTTACAACATTCTAATGAGCAACCAGCAAATCCCTTGATCTTGGAAGAGAAAAAGTGAGGTACATACTTCAACAATGGTCTCTGAGATGAATTAAGGGACGTATATAAGTCGTGTGCATTCTATACTAGAACAGTGAGTGGTTGGGGCATGGTAGACACTCAATAAATATCTGTTGAATGAATGTATGAATGAACGAATTAGTAAAAAAAACAAACTCTTGAAATCCCCGATAGTGCCTAGCATAGTTCTTAGACAAAATTGGCAAACAATAAATGTTTATCAAATTAAATCATATCACATGCTGCCTTTGTGGCAGCCATGGAGATGAGCCACTCCTATATCCCTTCGAGAAAGAACCTGGTTCAAAGAATGTAGTTAGCTGACAGTCTCCCAATTCTGGATCTACTGCCACATTCAAACCATGTTTATGTTCTCCCCAGACTACTCCCAGCTAATGATTGAGCATGACTGCGATACCATAGCAAAGCTATTTCTGCTCAGTGGGAATCTTTCTCACAGATAATCTTTGTTCTGGGCTCCTTATCAGCCTGACCAAAGCTCTAAGAATTTTGCTAAAGTCTAAGATTCTTCCTACCCAATCCTCCTTCATTCCATTCATAGGTGTCAGACCTGTATTGAAGTCTGAAGGCTCTTCAAGCCTATTCCAGCTATCGCATATATTTTTCTTGGATATTTCCCCTTACAAATTTCTCACTTCTAATTCCATCTTGGGGTTTGCTTCCCAAACGACTGCACTGACTTAACCTTCCAATGATTAATGGCTATCATCACAGTCAAAAGTAAGATGGATCTAATTAATCAACCTCTAGATGTAAACTAGTTAAGTCATTGACCTCCTAAATGGGTAACATTTGATAATGTGTAATTCTTCATTCCTCAGCCAAACCACATTTCTAAGTTTCTTTTTCCTTACTTGAATGCAGTTTCTAGCTTTACAAAATGACAGCACAAATTTCAAACTGATAATCCAATAAGTGATCAATATGATAGAATCCAATAGAAAAATTTTACCTCACATTTCTATGTATTCTACACAAAAAAATTCTGCATATTTGTTTATTAGTAAAGTAAAATACATCAGAGTAACAGCCTGGCATGCAGATTCTTAATTAGAAAGGAAAAAATTTCGATGTCTCACTTCCTCACAATTCTTCAATATTTCACGTTTAAAATCTCAGAGAAGTTCTGACAACTGTCCAAAGTAAGGGGCAGAAGCAGTATTTGAACCCAAGTCCATATGACAGCAAGTCCAATACCTCTTTCCACTACACAATATTTAAAGCTTTTAAAAAAGTTTTTTAATGCACTTTTGGACTCATTGTTACATTAGTTCTCTTGTTGTCCCGGAAAAAAATATTCATTTCAGTCTTTTTCTGACCTCACTTTACCTCGACTTCATCTGAAATAAACTTGAAGGGAATACTTAGGGAAAAAGATACATATATCAGCTAAACTCATTAAGTTTATCCCAAAAACTATCTCTATACTTGTCTGTTGTAAATTTTAAGTATTTCACATAATTGATTCTAATGCTATTGATTGAGTAGAAAAATGTTTTTTCAAACATTCCAGTAAGAAATCTTTGTCTACTCTATAGCTCAGTAGCTCCCTTGCTAGCTGGCTTGGAGATTTGCATTCAAGATGTATATATGTTTTTTACATATGGGGGAAAGAACCAATAAATTTCAAAAATGACAAGTTTCACAAAATTTGGTTTACATTTCCTCATTATTCAAATAATTCCTCATAGCTTAGAGCTCTTAAATTACTCATGCAAAGAGTAGGGAAAGAATCTTATCACTGAGCAAATATTGCTTCTTTTTCCAAGAGTGCCATGCCTCCTCCCCCTCCCTTTTCTGTTATATATTTGAGGAATTAGAATCTGTTTTAAGAAAAGCTTCATGAAGAACAAAATTGATGGAGGAGAGAAAAGAAACCATAGTAACCATGATGACAGCAAGAAAAAATTAATACAAATAAAGTTGCACATATATAAATCATCGGCTTCCCCTTTTGATTACAGACTGGGACTAGCATGCCCCAGCCACCCCTTCAGGTCATCCTTAGAATTCTTTGGGACCCAAAATTAATGCTATGAATTCTAACAAACATGGAAATTGTCTACTAAATTACCCATTGCAGAAGAATGACTCTGTTTGGATGGTGCAAATTATGAGACTTTAACAAGCTTTTTACAGGAGATAGGACATCTTAATATATTCTAAAAAACACCAAGAGAAAATCGTACCTTTTACTTGTGCTTAAAAGAAGAAGGAACAAAAGAGATTAAAGAAAGGATAACTAGGTGTGTAAGTTGCAATAAATATCTTCCCTCCTCACATTAGTGCTTCTGCTACCTCTACAACATAATATCATATGATTAATATGTAGGTGCAGTTGCTCACCGGGGAACTGGAAGAAAGGATTATACAAAGATAACTCACTCCAAATATTCTTAGGGTAAATCAATATGGAATAAGTAGATATATTGGCATAAGTACTTGCTAGTAAATTTATAAGCAAGCATTTATTTTAACTCTTATTTATAAACCAAATTGAGCATATGTTAGGGGATTGAATTATGTCTCCCAAAAAAGACCAGTTCAAGTCTTAATGTGTGTTCCTTTGGATGTGAACCCATTTGTAAATAAGATCTTTGAAGAGCCTATTGAAGAGGCTATTTTAGTTAAGGTGTAGACTCATTTGTGAATGGATCTTTGCAGATCCTATTTAGATGACACTAAATTTGAATCAAAGTGGGTCTTAATTCCACATGGCTAAAGACCTTATAAGGAGAGGAATTCTAGAAAGAAACCCAGACAACTGAGCAAGAGAAGGAGAAGCCATGTGACAGAGGTAGAGATGCAGGCTAAGGAAGCCCAAGGACTGAGGCAAGCCAGCACCAGAACGTCACAGGTTCTGGGAGAAAGCATTGCCTGTTTTCTCCATTGATTTTGGACTTCTAGACTCTAAAACTATGAGACAAAAAATTCCCATTGTTGAGGCCAACCCATTGTGTGGTATTTGCAGAGCAGTCCTGGCAAATTAAGACAGCATAACAACCCTAAAACATCTGAAATAAATCTTTCAGTCTAATTCACAAGTACTGTTGTTCAAACACATCACCTGATCATCCCATCAATGTTTGCCAGGACTTCTCATATCATGTGTTTAAAAAACCAGAATAGTAATGTCTTGTTTTATTGTTGCTGGTTGAATAAACACATATCACAAATAAAGAAAAGCACAGAAAGAAGCAGCTAGCTCACTAATGACAATTCATAAAAGGGTCTAGATACAAATCAACTTAACAAAAGTTTATAGAAAGCCTCCTATAGTTAACAATAAAGTAAGATACACCCTCTGGCTTTTAGAGGGGTAGAAAATTAACAGATATATATTGCAAGGCAGATCATAAATACAATTGAGTACAAAGTGCTATGAAGATTTAGAATACAGAAAGATGATCTGGTTGTAGAGGGGTACAGACAGGCTTCATGATCAAGATGGAACTGGACCTTGCAATGGTGGAGGAGGGAAATAGAGAGAGAAGGGATTCCAGGTAGCAAGAAGACCAGGAACAAGGTCCTGGGCTCAGGAGAGCAGCTTGCTGACTCTTTCCCTCACTTCTACCTTAATATGAGATTATGACTCATGATATGAAACAAACACTAGCCTCTTTCCACAGATTCTTGTGTCTCCCTATTATGCATGTATTTTTAAAAATATTATTTTAACTTAAAAAATATGGAAATATGCAAAAACAAAAGGAAGGATACAACAAATATCGCAACCTTTCTTCTCCTGGCTCAATAAGTCTACTTTCCAGAAATAAACTATCTTAATTTTGTAGCTATCTTCAAAATGATCTAATACTAGATATATATTTTTTTTAAATAGTACACACAGGTAGGTGATTTAAAATGAGATGTTACATATTATTGTATATTTGTTTTGTTTCATTTAATATCTGAATAGCTTTAAGTCGGTATACTGAAGGGAAAAGTTAACAGAGGCTCTTCTACTTTGACATAACCAAGGCAATGTTGACCTCTTTGGAGATTTTTGCAAACCTTCTGATGGAATTTACCAGCAGAAAGATAACTGAGAAAGTGCCTTATCTCAGAACATTTTTAGAAGGCCACATCTGGTCTGTCTAGATCTGTGCTGTCAAATATGGAAGCCCCTAGACACAACTGGCTATGTAAATTTAAATTAACTAAAATTAAATTAAACGTTCAATTTCTTACTTGCAATAGCCACATTTCAAGTGCTCAACAGTCACGTGGTTAGTGATTACTGTGCTGGAGAGCACAGATATGTAACATGTCTAGCATCACAGAAAGTCCAATCAGACAATGTTGGCTTAGATGCACATTGTAAATAAACTTGGAATTTCTTTCCAAGTGGCTGGAGAATAGAAAGTAGTCACACAGACTACCTGGATGACTAATATAGGATAAAAACTAAGGCATCCCAAATCTGAAAGGCTCCCTCGGTGCCAAACTGGACCACATAATTCCACATGGCTAAAGACCTTATAAGGAGAGGAATTCTAGAAAGAAACCCAGACAACTGAGCAAGAGAAGGAGAAGAGTTGGCAACTTGTCACTGTGAGCCCAGAATGCCACTAGGTATGTGAGTTATATGAAAAGGTAGCTGCTGCTTGCTTGTATCTATCCTTCACTCCTAATTAATAAAGTATGATTAACTTTACTAATATATATTTGTTTCATATATTATGAGTTATATCTTGTGTTATATCTCAGGTGAAGAGCTGTGAGTCCAGAATGGTATTCAATTGAATGCAAATGAATAGTATGCATATACTATAGTTTATTTAACCATATATCTAATGATGGACATTTTGGTTGATGGACATTTAGGTTGCTGCAAATACTTTGCCTTTAAGCAATACTCATGTACATAAATCCTATATACCTTCAGGCAATATTTTGTAGGATAAAATCCTGGAAGTGGTTTTACTGAACCATAAGATTACAAACTTTTACCATTTTAATAGATGCTGCAAATTACCTTTCAAAAGAGCTGTACCAATGTATTCCCCCTCTAACAGCATAGGAAAGATACTTTTATCCATTCTATTTCCATCAGTGGATGTTATCTGACATTAATTTTTGCCAAAACGATAGTTTTTACTTGTTTTTCCTTCATTATTAGTGAGGCCAAAGACCTACTTAAATGTTAATTGACAATATAAAGATCCATAAACTGTCTTTTCATGGCTTTGCCATTTTATTTATTAATATATATAAGGTAGGTTGTCTGTTGTTGATTGATTTGTAGATGGTATTCGTTACTGGTGTTACTTTGTGTTTTACATGCTTCCTCAACCCACCGTCCTCTCCCCCCGCCCACACACACCCCTTACCACTTCTACTTTTAATTTTTTTTAAGATGTCTTTTGCCATTTGTAAAGTTTTAAGTGATAAAACCTGTAACTCTTTTCTTTTAAGTCTTCTGGATTTTAGGTCTTTCTTAGGAAGGTGTTTCCCCACTCTGAGATTATAAACATATCCTTGTATAGTTTCTTTTAAAATTTTTAAATATTTTCTAATATTTTCATATTAAAGTGTAATCTATCTGGAATTTATTTTTGTATGTAGTTTGATGTAGGTCTACAACTTACTTTTTCTTACAAATAGTTAAGTCAATCATTTCAACATGATTTGGGGGAAAATCATCTTTACTGATTTGAAATGGTACATTATCATGTATTAAAATTTACAGATGCTTTAATCTGTTTCTAGACTCTACTAATTTATCTACATCCTTCTCTCTTTAGATTACAAAAATTACATGGACTTGAGGATACTCAGAGTTCCATTTCTAAGAAAAGATCCTTTCTTGATCTATCAAGACCACAGTCAATGATTTGGCAAACATGTATCCACGACTTACCAAATATTTTGCAATCTATAACTCTTTTCTTCTCTAAACCATACTTACTTTCTGGACAATCTCATCCAGTCCCATGCCAATAAAGATCCTGAAAAACTGAATTTTTGTCTCCATTCTCACTTCAGCCCTGAACTCAAACTCAGAAATACAACTATACCCTCGACATCTTTATTTGAATGTTCAATCAATATACTGTTATTAGCATGCCCAAGACCAAAATCAAAACAAAACAAGAGCAACAACAAAAACCCCTGCCTTTTCTCCAGCATTAACCTATTCAGCTACCATCCGAGCTAAGCAACCACTAAGCTCTTGCCTCAAATCCAAAAACCTTGTCTTGCCTCTATTTCTACTCTGTCACATTTCCCTCTCCCTACTCACCAATTCTATTCTTCACACAGTAGCTTTCATGAGCCTTTTATTGTTCTTTTTTTCACTTTTTTAAATTCTTTAAAAGTTACTTCAATTACATAAATGTTATAGAGAATATATATATATATTCCCATATGCCCTGCTCCCCACACTTCCCACATTAGCAACATCTTTCACCAGTGTGGTACATTTATTGCAATTGATAAACACATTTTGGAGCATTGCCACTAAGCATGGATTATAGTTTACAATGTAGTTTACACTCTCTCCCATTCAACTCTGTAGGTTATCGCAGGATATATATAATGACCTGTACCTGTCGTCGTAATGTCATTCATCCATGGCATGAACAAATGCATGGCATGATTCTTATGTCATTTAGGTCTCTGCTCCAATGCTACCTTCTCCCTGACGTTTCACCCTACTTTATTTTTCTTCATTCTATTTATTCTATTTTTCTTAAGTTCTATTTATTTCTAGTCGAACATCTTAATTGGAATGCAAGCTCTATGAGTGCATGTTTTTTTTAATTCACTTTTTTATCCTTAAAACCTAGAACAATATCTGACACATGGTAAATACTCAACAAATATTTGTTGAAGAAATGAGTGAACAAATGAACATGTATATGGTTTGACAATGAATTTTGTCTATCTAATCCTAACTTAAAATATAATCAGAAAAGGCAAGGCAATTTTTGGACATTACTCACTTTTCGTTGTTTTACAGAATCCAATTTTATGAGCCAATATGAAGCCACTTTTGTTTTATGATATTTCCAGTTATCGATTATCTGTTTTGGGGGAGAAGTATAAACAAATTTTATCTTGAATTTTTCTCTAAACTAATAAATAAAAAGTAAATAAAAGGGTTGAAACTAACTTTATTAATTTAATTAAATTGTGCAATGGAAGCACTATAGTGTTACTTGAAATAAACAATGCCTACTTTCATAAAAGGATGCATGCAAAGATTACTAATATAATGTTAAGGAGCCATCTGAATCCAAAACTTTCTCTTATTGCTATACCAAGAACACAATCTAAATGAATGAAAGTCAAGTATCATTAGGCACAAAGTTTGGTTGAAATCCCAGATGTAGATTTTCCATTTTTATTCCCAGAACTATATTTATCCCATCACCCATAATAATGGAATATTGAATAATACATTAGAATGCAGTCTATATATAATTAGGATTCAACTTTTTGGTTTGATTTTTGTGTAAAAATGCAAAGTTTTGGAATGTATATTCTACTAATATATAATGCAGCAAACATAAAAATATTTACTATACATATTGAACATATAATAATCCAAAATCTGATATAGTTAACATTATATTTTATTGATTATATAAGCCAAATATGTTCTATATAGAACAAATACTTTAGTCACGAATATTAGATCTACTCTTTGATGATCTAATTTTTCTTCTAGTTGATTCAAGAAATTGGAATAAAACTAATATCTCTAAGAAATACATAAAATAATAAATAAGTAAAGCATCCGGTACAAGGTCATTGGCTTTACTTAGAAAAGAACTTGATGGAATAAGATAACATATGTAAATAGCATAATGCTTTGCAACTCGTTTTCATTTCTCTTCCCTTTCCTTTGACGTAACAGGCAGCAGCTCCTTTGCAAACAAGATACCATGTTCACTTTTTAATATATAACAACACAATTCATAATATTTGGGGACTTTAGTCATGATTATAAAATATAAATTTTCATTACGGATTTTTTAAAACAAGAAAACATTCTCTATTGTTGTCTGGGTTTTTGTTGTTGTTTTGTTGTTGTTTTTAGATGCTTGCTTTAAACAGGTCAAAAATAATGCTAAAATATGAAAAAGGCTAAGGGTATGGCTATGGTTTTCAATTCTACAATTGGCCACTAGATGGTGCCTTTCTCCTCTAGAAAAAAATTATAGGAAGATCAGAAAACAATGTCCTATTACTGAGGAATTACATAAGAATAACCATTTTAAAAGGATGTTTGAATCAAGTATTTAACCAGAACACCATGTACCTTGAGTGAAGAAATTTTCTCTCGCCAAAATATTTGAATGACTTGGACCTTCTTTCTCAATTAGGAGTAAGTCACTGACTTTAATGTGAATTTTAGGATCCTTTACCATTTTAGAATGTTCCACTGGGTAGTTCCAAACATTTAACAAGAAAAATACACTCAACTCAGCTTAAGTCATTTCAAAATTTGAGCAAAATTATTCTAAGGCCTCAAACTAATAATGTATTATCTATCACAAGGGATTAATTAAAGAGAGTTTGCATTAAAATATATATACATAAAGAAAATGCCAGAGATTAAGAATGTTATAATTTCCTATTACTAATAAAACGCGTTTATATGATTTCAGCAAGCTAACTCTCCAAAAAGAAGTATACATTATTAAAGGAAGAAGGTATCAAGATCAGGACTTCCACTTGAAAGGGTCTTAGACACAACCATCATAATAGTTATTTTAAGTTACATTGCATTAATTATTAAATACCTGGCATAGAACAAGAAGTTTACATTTTCTCATTTACTCCTTATACACTGCTGTGAGGCAGTTATTATTACCCAAAGATCAAAGGTGAATAAAACAAGGCTCAGAGAAGTTGAGTAACTTGCTCAAAGTCATACAGCTCATAAGTGATAAGGCTGAGAATCATTCAGACATGTATTCATTACATGTAATTTTTGAACATCCACTATGCGCCAAGCACTTTTCTTAAAAATGAGATACATCAACTAATAAAACAGACAAAATATCTGTCCTTACGGAGCTTTATATTTTGCTTAAGTAAACATATACATAATATTTTAATTGCAGCTTGCCTGGCTTCAGAGTCTAAGCTGTTAATCACTATTCTATGTAAAACTGATTCCCGGAAGTAGTTTCTAGCACATCATAAGTACTGAATTAAAGGAGGTTGAATGAATAAATTTTTATACTAATTATTTATAAAGGGGTTTCTCCCCATTCTCTCCTATTTCAAACCTCAAATGTGTTTTTCTCTTTATTTTTCAATATTTTCTACTTCATATATTTATATTTGAATATACCTTATTTCATTTATTTTCTTTTTTATTTTTTTACAATATTCATTCACAGTCTCAGATTCAAATATTCTTGAGAGTTTATGCCAGGACCTCATTTTTTCATTACAACTCATTTCATATTAGATGGTTTTAAATATTTCTAGAAGCAGGTTAACCTAACATTTTTTTAAATCATTAAAAATAATAATTTTAACACTAATTATTCTCACTTGATGAAACAATTTTATCATTAAAATAATATTATATACTAAAAGATATTTTGCATTGCTGATTATAATGTGATCTCACTGTTCATAAATCATAACAATTAAAATAAACCTCTGTATTTTCTAAAGCATGTGGAGGTTGCAAAGAATATCAACTAAGTTTACTATATCATTGAGAATAATGCCATCAGAAAGTAAATTTTAATATGTTAAGAAGGATAATTAAAAGGGGTGAGCACTTTAGCATTTTAGATATATCAAATACTTACATCTTCTATCAAAAGTTCTGATTCTGCATCTGTTTTTCCTGGAAATCGTATCTTCATGTCCTTTAGAACAAATAAGGTCTGACTTGTTAGATCATCCTCTTGTTCTTTTGTTTTCAGTTGCTGCAAAGATGCACTCTTAAATTTGAAAGAATACAGATATTTGGAGGGGGTCTTATGTCATCGTGCTATTATAATCTGAAAGATATTTCTAGGTAAAAATGATGTACTTTTAATCTAAAAATAATAACAATGAAAAAGAATTTTTTTCCATTTATGGAATTTAGCTATAATAAATTGTAGTAAAATATACTACACTTGACAAAATATTGATATTATTATCTCTTTATAATTAAATAAATTTCAGGATAAAATGGATATGAATTCCCAAAACTGCCTTTCACAATTCTACATACTTGTATTTTATTTAGCTCAAAATACTAAAATAAAAACATGAATGTTTAAAAAGGACTTCCTGGTCAGTTTTATTTGCTACATATGCCTCAGACAATTCCTTTTGGTTAGGAAAAATGTCATTCATCATTACCAAATGAAATTAACTCACTTATATTTCCTGATACTCTTTTCTTTGGCAATACCAATCACATTAAATAAACAAAATAAAACCCTGATCTACCAGAAGATACTTGAGATTATCTATTTGAGCATTTAAGAGTAAGTCTGGTTGCAAAATAAATTCACTGACTTCCTCAGTACTGAGTCTCTGGGATTCATTCTAAGGAAGGAATACTATATTTTGATTTAATATACAGAAAACGTTATAAACAATGGTGTACCTAAATAAATGTTCTCAGGAGAATTTATCAATGGTTTACTTTTTAACCTATTAATTATATAATACTCCCATTAAGTAAAACTTTCCATACAGCAGATTTTCCCAAATTTACAGATATACTGAAATATATACTGCAAAACCATACATTTACTCATTAATTTTCAACAAAATTATCCTACTACATCAGCAAATGGAAAATAGCATTAATTTTATTCTGTGTCCATCCTCTAATTCTGTGATATATTTAGAAGAGTCTGCCTTTTAAGAGTTTCCTAATATATGTTTTACTTAATTGTAGCCTAAGATAGATGAATAATCCAAATTCCAGGAGATCATGAGTTGGATTATAGAAAGGATCAGAGTTTCAATCTGTCTTCCTCTCAGATGATCTCCATTACCACCTAAATTTTGGGTACAGTGCTTCCTGTAATCTTGAAAGAGCAAAATAGATGACTTACCACCTGACAGTTAGTAGAGCTGGCATCATTACCCTGAGGCAAATGCCTGGTGTAGGAGGAAACACGATTTAAGGAATGTGACCGGGGCCCTGAAGTTGGCCGGGATACTGAAATCATTTGATGAGCAGAAAAGGGGCGGGTCTCTCCACTGGAAGGTGACTGAGCAGAGATGGACCGAGGGCAGCTGACTGAACGCCTTATGGAGCCTATTGATGATGGAGAAAATGGATAGCATAGCAGGAATGTTAGTAGAAGTTTCCCACAGTATCAGGTCTATATAAACCAATGATCAGACCACATGGTAGCAAAGTGGCAATAAATGTCAAAGCATCAGCATCATCATGGGAATATGAGTTTGCAGCTAATGCTTAAATTCAAATAGTGAATTTGGTACAGAATCTCTGTAATAAAGGATTCCTATCATGAGAATAATACTAAAAACAGTACTTGAATTTTACGTTCTTGAAATATAACATAAAAGAAGCAGAAGAAAAGAAAACTAACATTCATGGACCATCTTCTATGGGCTAGGCATTGTGTCAGACTTTTATCTTAATCTTCACAGAAACCTTCTGAAGTAGGAATCTCCATCCCTGGATCTCCCCACCAATTTGTATGGATGAAGAAAATGAAGCTCAGAAGACAAACTTTCTTAAAGTCACATAGCAAGAAAGTGGTCAAGCTCAGGTTTAAATTTTGACCTTTCTAATTCCAGTGTCCTTCTTTATATAATATTGTGATGCCATCCACTTAACTTGGGATTACACTGGTCATTTATTAGACTCTGCAGAGTTTTGAGATAGAATATTTTATGGGAAGATCTATTAGGGATGGAAAGGAGTCTAGAGAATGGCCAAGGTAAATGTGCAATTTACAGAATTTAGAGCCTATAAGGAAAAAAAAAAACAAAAACAAAAAAAACAATAAAACAAAAGAAAAACCTAAAGGATTACCCTAATGGAGTTTAAATATATAAATGGTTATTACAAGAGTAGTACTAAATAGAGAGTCTTCTTATTCACAGGAGAGAAGAATAACAAAAAAAATACATTTAAATTCCAATAGTAAAAGATATAAGTGAAGAAAAAAATGCCTGAGTCTAAAGGATTGTTATCAGAACACACATCTTGTGAAAACCATAGAATATCTCCTCCAATACATCTTGAGAATATTTAAGAAAGAGAACCAACTGTTCCAGAATATTTTTGATTCCTAACATAGAAAAACAGACTACAATACCACTCAATATTGCTATCAAAATTTATATCTTTTTTAGATCATATTCTCTCTCCTTAGGGACTGTATCAATTTTCATTAATTAAATCATTGAATAAAACTCACATGAAGGCAGGTTGAATATCCAAAAATTTCTCTTCATTAGTTATCCAAAAAATTGACCCTTTATACAGGTGATAGATATAAATCTTATATTTAGGGATGTACTTATAAATAATATGTCAAGAAGACGATAAGCCTTACATTCCTCTTTTAGATTCTAGAGAGTACAAAAAATGTATACAAATTCCAGCCATAAAAAATGTTAAAAAAACTAACTTCTATTTGTTCCAATTAACTTTCTTCAGGACCTGACAATCACACCACTTTTTAAAAAGACACTGTTTCTAAAGAAGAGCTATGTGAGGGCACTTCAATTTCTACTAGGAAAATATCAGAAAGCATGAGCTACTAACTACCTGGTTCCTGCTTCTTTTGGGGCCTCAAAGTGATGGTTTGGATGGTGTATAACCTGCTCATAGATACAGAAGGAAAATATTATTTCTCCAGATCTCCACAGAGCCCCATTTAACTATCCCCTGCATACAATGGAAATTCAGGCAGAATAACTAAGTAGGTAGACATGGCATTGACACTTGAATAGAATAACAAAAAATGGTTTCAACTTGCATATACAAGTTATGTGAGAAAAATATATTATATTTTAGTACACAAATTTGTCTAGCCTCAAGTTATTACCCCATTGATCTAAGAACAAAGAACAATCTCAGAGCTATAGGGACCCTAGCAATTTTTCCTTAACCCTATCCTCTGTCCCGTACCAGTTCACGCTGTTTGGGATGAACACATTAGCTAATAAGATCAAGATTCGAAAACAGAAATTTTGGAAGGTAAACGTAAATTTCCAAAACAGAGGGAAAAAAAAAAAAAGCCATATTTATGCAGAGACAGCAATAAAAGTACTTAAGGGATCCTTAAGAAAATAGGAAGCAATTAATAAAATAGCCTACAAACTCTGGAACAGGGGCTCAAGAAACATCTCTTAAATAAGTGAGTAAATAAACTCTGGCAGTTTGATGTAATTATGAATTCCAGAAATATAATTGAATCATGCTTGTAAACTGATCTGTTAATCTGGGCATAATTAGGTTAGGATTAGGGCGTTGAGCCCCACCCCTTGGTGGTTGGGGAATTGAATATAAAAGGCAAGGCAAAGGACAGTTGAGTCTTTTGAGAAGCAGTCTTTTGAGAAGCAGTTTTGATGTTGGAAAGAAGGCCCCAGGAGAAGAGAAGCAAGCTGTTCACCTGACCATCTACAGCTGACCTTGTGGAGGAAACAGGAGCTAAGCCCAGAGAGAAATGCAGCCCCGGGAAGAGAGGAACCCCAGAAGCCTGAACCCTGGCAAATGCCGGCAGCTGTCTTGCTCTGACACGTGGCAATGGACTGTGGTGAGAGAAGAAACTTAACACTTTATGGCCTAGTATCTGTGGGCTTCTACCCCAAATAAATACCCTTTATAAAAACCAACCCATTTTTGGTATTTTACATTAACACCCCTTTGGCTGACTAATACATAAACAAACAAACAAAATAGAACATAGTACATTATTTCTCCTCCAAACACATACACACTCAAAGGCAAGAACAGGAACATGTAGCTTTATGGAATGATGTGGAAGCAAAGGAAAGGCCATTCCTCTAAAATCCTCACTATTGGTTCTGCATTCTTCATACATTTTGTCATAAACACAGAAGGTTGGTTTTAAAATATAAACATTATCAGGGGAGCTAACATATTAAATCATTGCTCAGATCAATAAAGGCTCATAATTCTGTTTATTGCATAAATTAACTGGCCTCTTTAGTGGTGCCCAAGACAAAGGAGCACAAGGCAAATAGAGCTAAGAGAGATAGGAGTTAAAAGTCCTGGATTTGAGGTAGTATTAGGAAGGTGTCATACTGTATGAGCCTGGGTTAAGAGCAATATCAAATTGAACATTTGGGGATGAAAAAAGAATCATGGGCACAATGTTGGACACTGTGGACTGAAGAAAGAATGAAAGACAAGGAAGGAAGAGAAAAAAACATAAAAAGAAACACAGGTAGAAAGAAGGAAAAGGAAGCAGAAGAAGTAGGAGAAAGAGAGGCTGGCTGGTTGCTTTTCTGAATAATTCCTGCACACCAAAAGCCGTGACTTACATACTAAACCATGATGAAAAGGGGAGGAAACAAAATTTCAACTATTTCACAAATTCATGGCTCATAGATACATTCACAGTAAATGCATAGAGAGATATCACATTAAAAAAAAAAATAGGGGAGCAGATGTGGCTAAATTGGTTGAGCGCCTGCTTCCCATGTTCGAGGTCCTGGGTTCAATCCCTGGTACCTCCTTAAAAAAAAAATAGGTGATACTATAAGATGAAATGGGTACTAGAAAGGTAAAGAAAGTGGGGAGATGTAATCAGCAGCTCAGCCATGAGGCAGATTTTATAAAATTCATGCAAAAATCTAACTCTTAATAAAAAGTATGAAATATAGAATGGACTGTAGAGATCCTTTATTCAACCCTTTCATTTTCCACGTGCACAATCTAAAAAGGGTTGCAGGATGTACCCAGGTCTGGTTAGGGAAGGATGTGGGATAAGGTCCAAGTCTCCTCACACACAACAAGGGTGCTCATTTGGCTCAAGATCCTTTTATTGAGTTCAATAATTTCAGTTCCATAGTTCTTTATATAATAACTTAATTAGAAGAATTTAACTTACTGGATTGTTGAATTAATTTGTAGTTGTTGGAGTGTTTAAAGTTATATGTAACTTGCTTTTCTTTGTCCTTGTTTTGATACTCTTCTTTTTCATTTTCGTCACATTCTGAAGAGCTGCTGCTACTGCCATAACTGCTGTCACTGCTGTTGTACTTCTGTCTTTTCAATATCTCAGTACTCTCAGGCATGGAAGATAGAGGCTAAAATAGGGAAAAGTATGTTATTTTGTTAGAATTTTTTTAAAAGTTTATTAACATGATTAGTTACTATTTTTAATTGCCCACTTAAGCTTGGTGCTTTTCACTGAAGGCTGAGAATCCCCCAAAGTATTAACGGAACAATGTTGCTTAGCCTACAGTGCTATTCACTAATTGTTCTATTTCTGCAAAACAGTCTTTCTCAATTGATGCAGTTCAGTTATAATGAGGAAAATGCTATTTCTACTGAAATTATTCTATATTCATTATTTTTGAAACAATAGCAAAATGATTGGAATAGAGGTCCAGAGCATGCACAAAGAATAAAAAAATAAAATGAAAACACTTGAGATGAAAATATAAAAATCAGAAACATTCTTCATTCCACATAGACAAATTACTCAAGACTCAGAGGCGGTCCTTTATTGTATCAGTAACGTCCAGAGTCACTCAACAAATGTGTGTCTGTAAGGTGGGGTGAAGGGAGAAAGAAACAGAAAGAGGGGAGAAGGAATGGAAGAGTAGTGAAGGGGGAAAAGAGAGAAAGAGAAGTCACTGTAGAGTAAGGCTACATCTTAAAACAGAGCATCTTAAAACCTATACACTCAGATAATGCACAGCAAGAAATTGGCTAGTCCTCACATACTAATTCACTGTGTATATTTTTACAAATATTTTTTAATTATCCACTTTCCAAACTACTCATAAACAACTCATGTTTCTTCCCGAAGGATTCCCAACTCTGATGCCTGTGCTCTGGTCACAATGAGCGATGTGCTTTTCATTGCCCATGTTACATGAAATATAATGCACATAATATGAAAAGCAATGTGCTAGGAGTTTTTTAGAGGACAGGTGCAATGCAAAAAGGAAAATCTGTAAAGATTCAAAATGCCATGCTACTACGTTGCAATATCTCCATTACAATCACTTGTTCCCAGTTCTCTCAACAATGTCTTTCCAATAATTCCAGCTGAAGGAATAGAAGAGAAGGCAAATGGGACGGCTTCACTTCAGAAAGAACGTGCATAATGGAGAATAAGACAGTTTTGTATCAGTCATTTAAAGAGAATTTATTACACACACCATATGCCTCCTATTCCTGCTGGGAAAGGTTACTGCAGTTGTATACTAGGTGCTTGTTCTCTGTTAAATCAAACAAAAATATTTTGATGTTAGCAAACACCATAATGAAATCCTTGGATACCAAGGGATTTCACTGGATGAAGGTATATCCTCTAGTGCAACAGTGTAGAATGAAAGATAAGAAGAGAGAAATAGCACTTCATAAAGTGCCTGGAATACATAGTAATCCAAAGCATGGTCTTCTTGAAGTTAACAGACTTTGCAAAGGATGAAAAACAACCAAAGCAGGAAAGTAGTTTAATACACTCAGGCACCAACTTGTGTTTAAAACTATGCTCTCCCTTTGATGGTCTAATATTTACTGAGTAGTAAAAATGTTCAAAGAGATATGCATAAAAACATTTACCAGTAACACAATCATCAAACATTTTGACAGTCTTGGGGAATATAAATTCTAGAGGAAGGATGTTTCTTCAGAAATTTAGCATACCCAGAAGAAACAGTGGCACAATCAAGCTTGCTAGTAGTGCCTTCCTTCAAGTAGACAAATGGCTTTAAGGTTTCTTAAGGAACTTGACTATATAATAAGTTATTCGGCCCTATAAAGAATCACAAGGGGAAATGGATAGCTGAACCTTTGTGTGATATATACATTTGGGACTTTTTGACCAATATATTGTTCAAGCAACAATTATTGAGAAATCATAGTGGCATAAAACTCTAAATAGTGTAATAATTACAAAATGGAATTTGTAAACTGGCATTGGGTTATGACACAAACCATACTACTCATTTTCATATCCAATTTTATTTTGAAATAACATCATATGTAAAGTACACTTGAATAATATAATAATAAAACCTATCACTCCAGCATAAAAAATAGAATATTGCTAATACCTTATGTGGTATTTATTATTTATGTAGATAATTAATATTTCTTAAGATTCTCAAGTAAGTGAAAATTTACTGTTACAGCATGTCTCCTAGTACAAGTTTCATTTAACCTTGATTAGCTCCAATTATTCATCTACCAGTAAAGACACTGGAAATCAATATTTGGCACGCGATCATCTCTCTAAAAGGGAAGGACTGCTTTGAACTTTGGCTTACTCCAGACTTAAAGACAAAAGTTAAAATAGTTCTACTTTAGACTTATTATACAGCTTTCAACTACTTTGAAATATTGCTGGCTTTGACAACTGCAGGAGCTATCCAGTTAATATTCATTTCAACAAATACATTAATTTCATTCTACTTGCATAGAATGAAAGGGATTAGAAAAAATATACCATTTGACCTCTGCTCTCTAGGAGGCTGTATTTTTGTTTGAATAATCCATACAAGATGAAACAGTCAAATGACAATATCAAGCAGTATAAGGCTGTCTGAGGGCCTTTGCATTTGCAATTCCATCATGAACACTGAGTCCCTGCGTAGGCTCACATTCTGGTTTACTAAATTACAATAACTAATATATAAAGCATAGAACATTCCAAATGTTTACTAAAGTGAAGCAATAACTCATGTGGGTGTTCACTTTTACATGTATCCTTGAATTTTAAATATGTTTGTTCCAAAGTAATTATCAGTAGCATCTTCCACAACGCTTCAATATAGAGCACATAATTCAGAAGGGCAGCACCTGAGAGCCAAGGTCTCTGGTCTCCACCAGATACTCATCTCTCCCCAAGCTCATCTTGCAGCATTTCTTCCTGCATGAACCCTCCACTTGAGTCATACCAAATTCTTCACTGTTCCCGTAGCATCCTGTTACTGTGTCACGTCTTCATGTCTTCGTCCTTGAGATGTTCTCTTTGCCCTGAATGGCCTCCCACTCTTCTTAAATTTTTTAGATTGCTGCTTATTTTTCAAGATCCAGTTCAAATGGCACTACCTTTATGAAGTCATCTAGACTCTACCAATCTCTTTCTTCTCTATGCTGATGCAGCACATTACACTTCCTTACCAATACTTGCCACCATATACTGATTTTTGGTTTACCTACCTACTCTTTCACTAGCCTCTCAAGTCAATGAGAACAGAAATTGCCTTCAAAAAATTTAACTAATGGTTTTTGAGAAACTACTATGTTCCAGGCACTGTGCTAGGAACTAGAGATGCAATGATTAAAATACACTTCCTACCTCAAGGTATGCAGCCATATAGTAAGGCAAGCATGCAAACAATAATTATCACAACTGTGCTACAGAAGTGTTATTTATGGTACAGCAGGAGAAGGGGGGAAGGAAGATCTATGTATATGGAAGAGTGAGGGAAGGCTTCACAAAAGTGGCAGCAGTTCAGCTGGATCAGAATGGGGTCTCTTATTTATCAAGGAATGAATCAATGAATTTTTTTATGTTGTCAGGCAAGTCAGAAAAACATGAAAGTATAAGAGAGCATGATGTGTCTAAGAATATAGAGATAGTTTAGTATTAATAAAATGTAAAGTAAAAAGAGCAGAATGAAAAATTTTTCTGAGATTTCACAAACTCAACTCTTTCCTACTCTACTAGCAAGTACTTTGACATGTAATAAAAGAGCAGATGGATATCATCACCACAGAGCCAATGCAGGTAAAGTAAACTCCTGCCCATTTTTACCTGCATGATAGCTGTCCATTTATTCTAGGAACTGTACCTATATTAACTAACACAACATCAATGTTGCTGGGTCAGCAAAAGATGGAGCTCCCAATAAAGGTCTCTCGAGTCATGATTTGCCTTACAGATAATGCCACACAGTTCTTTGATGATATCTGCCCAGATATATGAGGAAAACTTAATACTGAACTTGGAATATACAAGTTCTAGGTCCCTCTATGTCCTGACTCATATGGCCTCCACTTTATTATGGGAAAAAAATAAAGGAAACTAAAAAATGAAATGAAACTCCACCTAAATATAACATAGCACCATCTTACAAACTTATATGCATTGAACATATATCTATTATATAGCATATTCCCCATAATTCCTTGAAAATGGCATCAGGCCATTATAGTGAGAAGTACCAAGGGAAAGACAACTGTATTATATCATCTACTTTGATACTAAGGAAGGAAATGGTACTGCACCTTCGGTCCTCGAGGCTTGGTAGTTTTGCCCATCAACTTTTCATCATCAATTTCACATTGTTCCAGAAGATCCAAAATATCTTCCTCCTTAAAAACATATTTGCAATTGTAATAACTGATGGCTCCAGCATTTTTCCAGGTTCATTAATCTCCATAAAATAATGTACAATGAGGATTACCAAAACTATCTAGTGAAGATTGTTCAGATCAAAGAAAGATAAATAAGGTCATGGAAAAGTCTCTTAAAGAAAGTTTTATTAAAACATGGTACTATAGATAATACATATTTGAAACCTATTATGTATTAATTGTCATCATATGCAAATAAATCCTTATGTTTAGAGTACACTATTAAAATCTTGGAATACAAAACTTAATAAATTAATCCATTGAACATTTTAATGTTTCTGGAAATTCATACTAATTTTCCAGACCACAATTTTATCAATAATTTCTATACTGATTAATGTCAAACAATATTACATCTCCAGACAGAAGACTGATGATCAGAAACAATCTAATGTTTGTATATAGGTTAATAGGCTCTATTTAATTAAACCCTTTCCAGATGTTAACTGTTGAACCAAGGGTATCTTTAGAACTTTATCAAAAGGTTTCATTCTATAAAGTCATTAACAGTAGTGCCAATCAACAAGTGGCCTGATGCCTTCTCTTATGCTCTTCTAGAGGCATTCTGATGTCATACGGAAAAGTTATGAAGCATATAACAAGGAGGATGCTGAGTGAACCAAAACAACAGGTATGATAGCTATACTGAACGCTGCATAATAAACTGTTTGAGTTATTATTCTATAAAGATCTCCCAACTTATTTATATATTTATGATTTATACTTCAATGTCCCTTAAAAAAGTTTTTGAATAAACTAGAAATCTCACTATGAGTGGAAATTTACAAAGTAAGTTCATCTCTGTCCCAATCTAAAGAAATTTAGCTATTAAAGTACCAAAAGACTTTGGTTATAGTTTTGACTAAAAAACAATACAATGAATTTTAAGAATAGCAACACAGGATAGTTAAAAAGAAACTTAAGAAATTTGCTTCTGTTTAGGATAAAGAAGGTTATCATAACAAAGACCAGAAAAATAAATTAAACAATAATATTTTTTAAGACATTAGAAAGCAGTGGATGCAAAGCAGTATAACAAACTAAATTCCAGAGAGAGGCAAGTTCTTCCTAGATGATCAAAGATGAGTGGCTACTTTCTACCTATGTTATTTTTCAAGTCTGGGAATAGCTGGGCAGAGTTCAGGCCTATAATAGGCAGACAAACTCTTTTGGGATAAGGAGCATTCAAAGAGTTTTCAATAGTCATGTTGGCTGGTCTGACAATCTAATATCTAGAGCAGCCCCTAAGATCTGGTTCTCTTCATCTGCCAGATCTGCTCTATAGCAATTCCAATAAATGTGTAGAGGTGCAGGAGGATGGAAGCTGGACTGGAAAGCCAGAAATAGTTCTCTGTAGTCTTATCTTACTTAGATACATTTACCCTCAAGGCATTTGAAACCAGAAGTAAACTGAAATTACCACAACGCATCCTGAACCTACCTCTCTTCAGTGAAAGTGATTAGCCCCTCACCCTAGCAACCTGAAAGAAGATAGTGTGCCTTCTCTTGGGAAAATAATATCAGTTCAATCTTTATCATTCTTTTATAATTAATGTCTGTCAAACAAAACTTATGGGACCTTTAAAAAGGCAGGAAAATGTTACTCATATTCAAAAGGAAACACAACAATAGAAGCAAGTCCATAAATAACAATGCAGACATTAGAATTAGCAGATAAGAACTTTAAAACAACTCTCTCTATATGTGTGTTTGTGTGTGTATGTAAATATATATATGAAAAATTGATGAAAATATGGACAAAAATGAATGAAAAGCAGAATTTAAACAGAAAAAAAAAAAAAACAATAAAAAACCAAATGGGCATCCTATAATTGAAAAATATGTATCTAAAATTAAGAATCCATTGGATGGGCTTAATGGCAGAATGGATACAGCAAAGATAGATAAATAGAAATTATCTAATCTGAAGCATGAGGGGAGACAAAACAGAGCAGAGCATCAAAGATACGTGGGGTAATGTCCAATGATCTAATATATGTGTAATTAGAATGTCATAAGGGGAATAATAGCTGACCTCTGAATATAGACAATAGAAGTAGAACACAAAGAAATGGCATCTTTAAAGTGCTGAAAGGAAAAAAAAAAAAACTGTCAAGATAGAATTCTAAATCCAGGGAAAGTATCCTTCAAAAATGAATACAAAATAAAGGAAAATTTGGCACACACCCCAAAAACAAAAAACAGAAAAGTCATCAGCTCATTCATCCTACAAGAAAATACTAAAGGAAGTTTCTTCAGACTGAAGGAAGATTCTTGTCAGAATCATGAATCTGCAAGGTGGAATGAAGAGAATCAGAAAGGGTAAAAATATGGGTAAATGTGGAGGCTATTTAAAAATTTTAGGGGAGTGGATATGGCTCAAGAGATTAAGCATCTGCTTCCCACATGGGAGGTCCCAGGTTCGGTTCCTAGTGCCTACTAAAAACAAAAAAACAAACAGAAAAAACAACTCAGGGGAGCCAATGTTGTCTAGTGGTTGAGTGTCAGCTTCCCGCATACAAGGTCCTGGGTTCAATCTCTGGCCCCAGTACCTTAAAAAAAAAAAAAAAAAAAAACTCTTAAAGACTACTAACTGTTCAACAACAATAGCAATGTATGGTGAGATTTGTAGCATATGTAAAAGTGAAATATAACAATTGCACAAAGCCTGAAGGAACTGAACTGTTATGGTTCTTACATGGTTTGTGAAGTGGTTAAAAACCAATTCAGAGGGCTTCCAGGAAGATGGCGGACTAGAAAGACATGGGACTCTCTTCTCCTCCAGAAAAATAGCTAGAGGAAAGGCTGAAAGGGCCTAGAAAAAGATCTAGGGTTTAGGACATTAGGCAAAAGCTGGACACTGCCCAGAAGAGAGAGAGGGTCAAAGGAAAGGAAACACAATGGCTAAATAGTGAGATGAAACCAGTGGCTGCTACTGCTGGCATCCTCCTCCACTCTAAAGACACTTTAGGATTCTCAGGCCTCTGAGCTGGTTATAGACAAAGGGGGCTCCAGGGCTCCACCACCCCAGGAACGGGAAGAGAAAGGGACACAGCCTAAGGCTGACTCAGCTTCTGACCCACAAATTTGGTCTGCTGTGTCCCAAGAGCCCTTCCAGGCCGGATGGGGCCATGCCATTGTTTGCCCTGGGAGCCAGCATAGGACTAAAGAGATCTGATCCTCCTTCACTACTAACCAGGACCAATTGTTGAGGATAGAGAGAGGAGTGGAATTATTTCCTATCCTGGAAAAGGGAGGAGGCTGGCAGAGAAGGCTAGAGAACTGTCTGTGAGAAAGTTTTAAATACAAGGCTCTTAGCCTCCAGGAAGGAACCTCTATCACATTGATCCCATCTATGTTGCAGCAAACACACCGACCAGGCATTGAACTGAGACGGCTGCCAAGAAACACCATCAACTGGCAGCCAAGGAAGTGTACTTGAGAAAATTGAAAATAAGAGAGGTTTTTTCCGGCCTTTATAGCCTCCCTCCTCAAGGCCCTAGGAAGCAGGTATGCAACCAATTACTAGGTCCAGAGCCCAGTTTTGAACAACTAATAAGGACAATCCTAATGATCCAGGTCAAACCACAAATCAAAAGACAGCAAGAACACACAGCCTCCTGCTACTAAATCCCTACAAAAGAAAAAGAAATTTAGCATCTGCGTAAACTACCATCCTAATCAGATGCCTAAACATCAGCAAAAAATTATGAGCCATATGAAGAAAATGGAAGACATGGCCCAAGGAAAGAACTATATCAAAGCCCCAGAAGAGACAAAGGATTTGAGAGAATGAATCCACAAGATGCACAAAAATTTCCAAAATGAAATTAAGGAGTTGAAAGACAATATGGCTAAAGAGATAAATGACATCAAGAAGACATAGAGCAAGCACAAAGAAGAATTCAAAATCCTGGATAGAAAAGTAACAGAGCTCATGGGAATGAAAGACACAATAGGTGAGATCAAAAACACATTAGAGGCAGACAACAGCGGACTCAAAATGCAAAAAGAAAGAATAAGTGATAATGAAGACAGAACAGCTGAAATTGAAGAGAGAAAAGAATGGAAAAAATTGAGCAGGGGCTCAGGGAGTTGAAGGACAACACAAAACGCAACAACATACATGTCATCAGAGTTCCAGAAGGAGAAGAGAAGGGAAAAGGGGCAGAAAGAGTATTTGGGGAAATAATAACTGAAAAATTCCCAACAAAGCACCTTCTCAGATCATAATGGAATGAAACTGGAAATCAATTATAGACAGGAAAAAGGTAAATTTGCAAAAATGTGTGGAAGTTAAACAACACACTCCTATATAATCAGTGGGTCAAAGAAGAAATTGCAAGTGAAATCAGTATATATATTGAGACAAAGGAAAACGAGAACTCAACTTATCAAAACTTATGGGATACAGCAAAGGCAGTCTTGAAAGGGAAATTTACAGGCCTAAACACCAATATTAAAAAAGAAGAAAGAGTTAAACTAAAAGATTTAACTGAACAACTAGAGAAATTAGAAAAAGAACAGAAAACCAAAGCAAGCAGAAGGAAAGAAATAATAAGGATTAGAGCAGAAATAAATGAAATTGAGGACAAAAAAACAACAGAGAAATCACCAAACCAAAAGCTGGTTCTTTGAGAAGATCAATAAAATTGACGAACCCCTAGCCAGACTAACAAAGAAAAAATGAGAGAAGATGTAAATAAATAGAATCAGAAATGAAAGGGGGGCTGTTACAACTGACCCCACAAAAATAAAAGGTATCATAAGAGGATATTATGAGAAACTGTAATCCAACAAACTAGACAACCTAGGTGAAATGGACAAATTCCCAGAAATGCACAAACAACCTACACTGACACTACAAGAAACAAAAGAACTTAACCAATCACATTTAAAGAGATTGAATCCATCATCAAAAATGTCCTATCAAAGAAAATTCCAAGACCAGATGGATTCACAGATGAATTCTACCAAGCATTTAGAAAATCCACCATTCTGCCCCATGGAATCTAAGTCCCCTCTCAACTAGAGGCAGAGTGGGCATCACCATCCCAAAATGCTCAAGATTGGAGACCTAACAATGGACTAAAGTAAACTTACTATTATTCTACTACAGAATTATTGTAACTCTAGCAATGGAGAAACTTTTTTCATTGATGTGGAGGCAGTGGCCACCAGAGGTTTTGAGGGAGGGAGAGTGTAATATGGGATGTAATATAGGTGTAATATGGGGGCATTTTCGGGACATTGGAATTGTCCTGCACGATGTTGCAATGACAGACACAAGCCATTATATATTTTGTCATAACTTACAAAATTGTGCAGGACAGAGTGTAAACTATAATACAAACTATAATCCATGGTTAGTGGCAATGCTTCAATATGTGTTCATCAATTGTAACAAATGTACCACACTAATGAAGGATGTTGTTAATGTGGGAAAGTGTGGGAGGGAGAGGGACTAGGGCATATGGGAATCCCCTATATTTTTTATGTAACATTTATGTAATCTAAAGTTTCTTTTTAAAAAATTAATTAATTAATTAAAAAGGAAAAAAAAGACTTATACATCACAACCAAGTGGGATTTATTCATATATGCAAGACTGGTTCAACATAAGAAAATCAATCAATGTAATATACCACATTAACAAATTGAAGGGAAAAAAGCCACATGATGATCTCAATCGATGCAGGAAAGGCATTTGTCAAAATCCAGCATCCTTCCTTGATTAAAACACTTCAAAAGATAGGAATAGATGGAAAATTCCTCAATATGATAAAAGACATATATGAAAAACCCACGGCCAACATCATATTCAATGAGGAAAGTTTGAAACTGTAAGATCAACCTTTAAGATCATCTAAGATCAGGAACAAGATAAGGATGCCCACTGTCACCATTGCTATTCAACATTGTACTATAAGTTCTAGCTAGAGCAATTAGTCAAGGAAAAAAAAAAATTAAAGGCATCCAAAAAGAATAGAGGAAGCAAAACTCTCACTATTTGCAGATGACATGATCCTATATTTAGAAAATTCTGAAATATCTATGACAAAGCTGCTTGAACTAATAAATAAGTTCAGCAAAGTGGCATGATACAAGATCAACACACAAAAATCAGTAACGGTTTTGTATACTAGTATTGAACAATCTGAGGAGGAAATCAGGGGGAAAATTCCATTTACAATAGCAACAAAAAGGCTCAAATACCTAGGAATCAATTTAACCAAAGAAGTACAGGAACTATATGCAGAAAACTACAAAACAATGTTAACAGAAATCAATGAAGACCTAACCTAAACAAATGGAAAGACCTTCCATGTTTATGGATTGGAAGACTAAATATCATGAAGATGTCAATCCTACATTTATAGTCAATGCAATACCAATCAAAATTCCAATAGTCTATTTTATAGAAATAGAAAAGGCAATTACAAATTCATTTGAAAGGGAAAGTGCACCTGGATAGTCAAAAGCATTCTAAAAAAGAGCAACATGGGAGGAATATCACTGCCTGACCTTGAAACCTATTACAAAGATACAGTGGTCAAAACAGCACGGTACTGGCATAAAGATAGACACATCAAGCAGTGGTATAGAATTGAGGGTCCAGAAATAAACCCTCACTTCTACAGCCAACTGGTTTTTGACAAACCTACCAAATCCATTATAATGGGACAAAACAGTCTCTTCAACAAATGGTGTTGAGAGAACTGGATATCTATAACCAAAAGAATGAAAGACGACCCCTATCTCACTCCCTATATAAGAATCAACTCAAAATGGATCAAAGATCTAAATATAAAAGCCAGGACCATAAAACTACTAGAAGAAAATGTAGGGAAACATCTTAAAGACCTTGTGGTAGGTGATGGTTTCTTGGACCTTACACACAAAGCATGCTCAACAAAAGAAAAAATAGACAAATGGGACCTCCTCAAAATTAAACACTTCTGCACCTCATAAGACTTTGTCAAAGGGTGAAAAGGCAGCCGAATCAATGGGAGAAAATATTTGGAAATCACATGTCTGTTAAGGGTTTAATAGTCATGATATATAAACAGATGTAATAATTCAACAATAAAAAGACAAATGACCCAATTAAAAAACGGGCAGAAGACTTTAGTAGACATTTGTCTAGAGAAGAAATACAAATGGCAAAAAAACACATGAAAAAAATGTTCAATATCACTAATGATTAGGGAAATGCAAATCAAAACTGCAATGAGATATCATTTCACACCTTTCAGAATGGCTGCTATTAAAAAGACAGTGAACTACAAGGGTTGGAGAGGATGTGGAGAGATAGGAACACCTATTCACTGTTGATGGGAATGCAGAAAGGTACAGCCACTGTGGAGGACTGTTTGACAGTTCCTAAAGAAGTTGAATATAGATTTTACACATGACCCTACAATACCACTGCTGGGTATATACCCAGAAGAACTGAGAGCCGTGACATGAACAGACACCTGCACACCGATGTTCATAGTAGCGTTATTCACAATTGACAAAAGCTGGAAACAACCCAAGTGTCCATCAACCTAAGAATGGATAAACAAACTGTGGTATATTCATACAATGGAATATTATGCAGCTGTAAGGAGAAATGAAGTCGTGAAGCATATGACAACATGGATAAACCTGGAGGACATTATGTTGAGTAAAGCAAGCCAGACACAAAAGGACAAATACTGCATGATTGCACTACTATGAACTAAATACATTGTGTAACATTTTGTATGATTCCACTTATATAAAATGTAAATATAAATCAATTTATAAAGATGAAATTAAACTAGTGGTTATGTAAAGCTGGGGAAGGCATGTTAAGGGGTGTGGAGTTTTTCTTTTTGGAGTAATAAAATGGTTCTAAATTTTTTTGTGGTGATGAATACACAACATTGTGATTATACTAAAAGTCATTGATTATACACTTTGGATAGATCATATGGTATGTGAATATATCTCAGTAAAACTGCTGAAAAATAAATAAATAAATATGCAAGAATATCCAGAATTAGCAGCTATGTACAGCAGGAAAACATAGAGAGATTGAGAGGTGAAGAATTTTATTGTTTACTTGTTTGTCTATTTTTTGTTTATTAGTATTATTTTGTCACAAACAACAAGGTTAATTCCAAGGATTTTCTTATCCAGTTACGTATCCATATCTGAGTAATAAGCCATTTTTACTATGATATATTAATATTACAACATAATATCAAAATTATCTATGCCATAATTTGTCCTGTTAGATAACATCTTGTTTATGAAATAACTTGATTGATTTAGGAAATGTTAGCAACTTGCTAGCATGGGAAGTCTAAGGAAAGTACATCTTATATTTGTAGAATTAAGTGTTATTTTTAAAGATTATTTTAAAGTTTATTTTAAAGATTGTTTGGTTTCATTCTTTTTTCTCTGTATAAACACTCATTTTTTTTACCTTCATCCTTTTCAGAGGATTATTCAGTTCTCGTTGGAATGAAGCTGCTCTTCCTGAAAGGAAGGTCTGAAAGGCAACAGCCAACAAATCTTCATATTTTTCAAGTAGTGTTTTATCTTCAGGAGGATAAATCCGTCTACAATAAATGCAGATAAATCAATTTGTTTAAAAGAAGCTATCTTAATTCAATACTTTTGGTCAAATACTAAATAATTGTTAACCACCTTTTTTGAACCAGTTACTTTACTGAGTGCTAGAAACAAAGATAAATAGCTATAAGAAAACCATACATTTTTATCTATTACCCACATGAATTAAAGTTTATCTAGATAATTATCATTAAACAATGCAGTTCCAGAAGGTACAATATAAGGGTTTGGTTGGAACGGTGGTTGGAGAAGAATAAAGAACTTTATGGAGGAAGAGGTCAGGATGAGCTATAACTAGGGAGCTTTGGACTTCGTGTAGTTAGTGAAGTCAACAAGAATGCAGGGATTAGTCCTGACATCTCTTTTGGGGTGGTGGAATTTGCCTTATAACGTAAAGAGAATGGAAGGCAAGGTAGAATAGGAGGAATGTGTTCTTATCATTGTTGTAGATGATGTTAAGGCCAGGAAAGGTGGTCTTAGCAGAGTGCAAGAAGCTCCCTGTCCCCATCCACTCCTTAATCCTGCTGAGTCAATGTCAAGCTTGGGAGGAGAGGTGCAAGTTGCTGAGGGGGTTGCTTTTTGCTCCTGTCAAGGGTAGTGCTGTGGAAGGTTCCACTTCAGAACAATTTACACTCTTTCTATTATCTCATACCTGGCACCTTTAAACATTTTCATTATCTGCTTGGTCCCTGAAGCATTTGAGTTTAAAAGTCGAACTGACAGAAAGAATACTAGAAACCTGAATCCTGACTTTCTCAAAATACATTATAACCAAATAAAGCCATAGGATAATAGGTAGTTGGAAAAAACCTAGTACAACAGCCCTAGAAGCTGACTAGCAGAAGCTCTCCCAAGTCTAAACCATCTATTTGCTGACTACCTTTTCTTTCTTGAATGATATTAAACAAAAAGCACTTTCTAAAAATGAAAAAAGTTCCTAAAAAGTTAAAAAGCATAGAATAATTGATTTCACATTTCACTTCTTCTATCTATACAAATATAAAAGCAGTTACCTATAATTCCCCATATGTCGATTTTCATGTTCTTCTTTCAAGACCTGCTTTCGTACTTGAGCAAGTCTCTCTTTCTAGAAATGAAGAAATTTAAAAAAATAAAATCTGACAAATGAATCAGAAATTTTCAAATTGTGGGTAATTTGTTAAATTTTTCATACCAACTCTTCTTTCCGCCTCTCCAGTTGGTGTCTCTGTTGTTCCCAGTCTGAGGAACCTGGTAAGAGCCTTTTTATTGAACTTTGACCATAAAGCCTCCTTTGAGCCTCAGCTTTTTGTTTCGCCAAGTTTCTCCTTTTATCACTGGTCCTAAAATATAAAACACAAAACCATATTCTAGAATTCAAATGAGCTCTGATCTTATCCCTGTAAGGAGAATTAGAAGAAGGGGAGAGACAGTGTATAGGAATCCACATTTGATTAGATTTATATATTCATATACATAAACATTATAGTCATCTAATCATCCATCAAATATGGGCCTCCATATGATAAATAGAAGTCCTTAAGGTAAAAGGATAAAATGGAAATATTATAGGTTTTGAAGAATCAGACAGACCTAGTTTCATATTTCATCCTAGCAACTTATTAGCTGTAGACTCTTAGGTCAATTACCTGCTTTGAGTCTATTTCCCTATCTATTAAATATATATATATTTTTCCCCATGGAGGCATTTTATTTGCATGTATGTTTTACATCCCTAGAAAAAGAATCCCAGGATTTTTCCTCCTGTGTGTTTTCACCTTGCTTCCTCGTGGTCCATGATGCCAGCTGAGGTCGTCAATACAATGAAACCAAACTGACGGGATGGGAGCAGATTATTCTGCCATTTTTCTAGATCTTTGAGTTGCACATCAAATCTGGGACTAATCACCCCACACTTGTTTAACCTCCCTGTGAGGTTCACAACAATTTTCCCAGCTCTGTGATCATCAATGATTTCAAATTCGCCAATGTAACCATGCTTCATCATCACAGTTAGAAACCTGACGATGACTTTGGAGCACGGCCTGATAAGAACCTGGCGTTTGCCTCTCTTCTCTGCATTGTTGATGCTCTTTAGAGCATCAGCCAGGACATTCATGCGCACCATTGTGGCGGCACAGAAAGATGGCCGAAAGAGCTCTATTAAATATTGACATTAAAAGTTAATAATGTCTTAAATGTTCCCCTCATAGAGTTCTTAAAGGTTAATTTGTGATGACATTAACAAGCATTTAATAAGTGTCAGTTCCCTTCTCCTCCAACCAATTCCATTTACATTTTAAGCATTTCTCATTTATACTTAACCAGCCTTGAGTACATTTTCAATTCTGACCATAATCCTGGACTAACAGTCATTATTTGAAAACATCAGCATGATTCTTCTCACCTTCTTCTCAATCGCAAAAAAAAATTTATTGTAACTGATTTTTTTATTGTTTGTTTGTTTTAAAGATTTATTTATTTACCTGCCCTACAAGCAATGCCAAAGGGAGTTCTTCAGACTGAAAGGAAAGGACACTAGACAGCCCAGTATTTTTGTCCAGTATTATTGTAGTATATTATTTGGTAGGTAACTCCACTTCATTTTTTTTTTTTTTTTTTTTTTTAAAGTACTGGGTGCTAGGGATTGAACCCAGGGCCTGGTATGTAGAAGCCAGCACTCAACCACTGAGCCACATTGGGGCTCCCATGAATTGTTTTTTTTGTTTGCTTGTTTTTGTTTGTTTATTTGTTTTTAAAGGAGGCACCGGGAACCAAACCCAGGACATCCCATGTGGGAAGCAGGCACTCAACCACTTAAGCCTCATCCGTTCCCAACTCCACTTCTTAATTCCTACAAGTGCTAAGAATCAAACGCATAAACAGTAATGATAAATCTAATTTACATACAATTTACAAAGATATAAGTGGTAAAAAAAAAAAAAAAAACAGGAAAAAGGTGGGGGGACATAGAGGGATAGGAAAAGTATATGGGCATGCTCTTGAAGTTAAGTTGTTACTAAATATATACACTTGTTACATATTTAGGATGTTAAAATTTAACCTCATAATAACAACAAGGAAAATACATGAAAAATATATTCAGATAGAAATGAGAAGACATTCAAAATGGTACAATTAAAAGCAAACAAATAAATATAAAAGTAGGCATTAACAAAAGAATTGAGGAACAAAAGAGGCATAAAACATGAAAAGGATAAGTAGCAAAATAGCAGAAGTAAATCCTGCTTATCAATAGTGACATTAAATGTAAATGGATCAAATTCTTCAGACAAAAGGTAAAGACTGGCAGAATGGTTAAAGCATGATCCAACTATATACTGTCTGCAAGAGACTCACCTTAAATTCAAAGATAAAAGTAGGTTGAAAGCGAAAGGATGGAAAAAATATATATACCATGCAAGTAGTAACAAAAAGAGAGCTGGGGTAGCTATACTTGTATCAGATAAAATAGATTTTATATCAAAACAGTAATGAAGGACAAAGATGGTCATTATTTATGGAAAAAGGGGACAATTCAGTAAGAAGATGTAACAATTATAAATATATATGCACCTAACAACAGAGCACCAAAATATATGAAGCAAATATGGATGGATTTGAAGGAAGAAATTGATGGTTCTGCATTAACAGGAAGACACTTTAATATACCATTTTCAATAATAGATAGAACATGTAGTCAGAAGTCCAATAAAGATATAAAACTTGAATAATGCTCTAAACCAGCTAGATCTATCAGACATTGGTCATTCTCCAGGACAGACCATAAGTTAGGTTACAAAACACATCTCACTAAATTCAAATATATTGAAATCATACTTTATATATTCTCTGACCACAATGTAATGAAACTAGAATTCAAAAATAAAGGAAGAAATGGAAAATTCATAAATGTGTGGAAATTAAACAACATACTCTTAAACAACCAATGGAGTAAAGAGGAAACTGCAAGCAAAATTAGGAAATATCTTGAATTGAATAAAAATGAAAATACCACATACCAAAACTTATAGGATGCAGAGAAGGCAGTTCTGAGAGGAAAATTTATATCTCTAAATGCTTACATTAAAAGAGAAGAAAGACTTCAAATCAGAGACCTATCAAAACTGGAAGAACTAGAAAATAAAGAGCAAACTAAACCTAAAGTGAGCAAAGGAAGGAAATAACAAAGATTAGAGTTGAGAAAAATGAAATAGAAAACAAAAAACAATAGAGAGAATCAACAAAACAAAAACTTGGTTCTTCAAAAAGGCCAACCTTTAGTTAGACTGAAAAAGAAAAAAAGAAAGAAGATACAAATAAAAATTAGAAATGAATAGGGGGATTTCACTACCAACTTTGCTGAAATAAAAAGGACTATAAGAGGATACTATGAACAATTATATGCTAATAAATTAAATAACTAAATTAAATGGACAAATTCTTAGAAATACACAAACTACTTACATTGACTCAGGAAGAAATAGAAGATATCAACAAACCAATTACTAGTAAAGAAATTGATTCATAATAAAAGTTCTTATAACAAAGAAAAGCCCAGAAACAAATGACTTCACAGGGGAATTCTAACAAACATTCGCAGAAGGCTTAATTCCAACTTTGCTCAAATTCTTCCAAAAAATTGAAGAGGAGAGAACACTCCCTAACTCATTCTATAAGGCCAACATAACCCTCATTCTAAAGCCAGATAAAGATACTATGAGAAAACATTCCCTTATGAATATAGATGCAAAAATCCTCAACAAAATATTAGCACACTGAATCCAACAGCATGCTAAAAGATGTATACACCATGTTCAAATGGGATTTATCCAAAATATACAAGATTGGTTCAACATAAGAAGATCAATTAATGTAATACAATGCATTAATGCAATGAAGGAAAAAAAAAAAAAAAAACCACATGGTCATCTCAATTGATGGAAAGAACATGTCTTTTGGGGGTTTCAGAGAGCAGAATGTGACAGTTTGAAGTTTTATGAATCCCAGAAAACACAATGTTCTTAAACTAATCTATTCCTGTGTGGGATCCTTTGATTGCATTAAGGGACCTTTTGATTGATCACTTGATTAGATCTCTTTAGGGCCTTAGATTGGACTACGTTAATGAGGTGTAACCCAGGGTGGGTCTCCACCCTCTTGCTGAGGTCTTACATAAACTGAGAACTGGTCCTGGGCTTTTCTTTTTTACCGGGAGGTCCTGGGGATCGAACCCAGGTCTCTCCATATGGCAGATGGACGCCCAACCATTTGAGCCATATCCGCCCCCCTGGGCTTTTCTTTATTGTAGGAATTTTGATTACAAATTTGTTGAGTGACTTGCAGAGCAACAATATGGTAACTGCTAAATGAGATAGGGTTAGTATTAGAAGCAGGGAGGAAACCAGTGAAATAGTCCTGAAGAAGTCCTTAAACTCGGAGAGAGGAATGAGAAATTAAGAGATAACCACAAATTTGATAAATTCACATGATTCATAATAAAGGAAGGAGTTTAGGATAACCCCCAGTGCTATAGCCTAGATTTTTATTTGGGTGGTCATGCCATTAACTAGCATAGCAAAGAAAGATAGAAGACTAGGTTTGGGTGATTATAATGTTGTATTGTCCTTGTCATTAAGTATATGTTTCCCTTTAATAAGGAGCTACTTAAGGAGAAAAATTTTATTCATTTTTGTATCTCCAGCTCCCAGCACAGTACAGGCTCTTTAAGAATGTCCATTAAATATATGTAAATAAATAGATTTAGCCTTGTGGGTTGGAGGTATTTGATACACTTACCAGAATAATAGGAAAGACACTCAACAAGAGGAACATGTTTGAAGAAGAAAATAATTCAGCTTTGGTCATATTGAACCTGAAGTGTCATCCAGACATTCATTTACTCATTTACTTACTCATGTATTACATGTTTATTGAGCATAAATAGACCAAAAGCATCTAGTATACATGGTGAACAGGGAACTGTAAATGTAGGACTAGAGCTCCAGAGCAGGTCAGACTTAGAGAGAGGCACACTTATCTATACCTCACTATTTACAGGTATAGATCAGGGACTCCAGTGTCAGACTCATGAATGATGCCACAAAAGTGAATGAGATTTACATGAAAGAAACAAGGGATGAGGGAAGAACACAGTGAAAAACTGACAACTAGGAAGCAGAAACTAAGTGAAACCATAAAGGAGACCAAGGAATGCTCAAAGTCAAGCGAAGCCAGAGAATAGTGTCAGAGAACGCCAGCAAAGATAACGTTTCAAGAGCTAGTAGCATCAAATGCTGCAAATACCCAATACCTCTAACCCATGAATTAGTTCTAAATAGGTGTCAGGTAATTGAACGTCCCCTATAATCTATTAAATGTATTCTAGACCCATGGGCCCATGGGATAGTGAATGTCTTTTCTAGACTTTATTTTCATGATTTGAATAGAATACTTATGGAGGAAGATTCTTTTTATCAACCCAGTAATATTGTCACAACACAAGTCTGGATATTCCTTTTATTACATAAAAGAAGTTTTATGTGTTCTTCATATAGCTCCTTTTACCCTGTCTTGTCTCGAAAAACACCAAGTACAATGTTTCAGATAATTATTTGAACCTGAACTCAGATTGTATTACGCCATCCAAATAAAAGGATATACACTGATCCCCTCAATGAGAGTCTCTGGATTCCCAGTAGCTGTGATAGAATACCCTGAGAAATTATATTCCTCTGGATTTCCCTGAGACTAAAAGCATATGTTTGAAAAATGAACTTTAGGATATAGATGGGGCCATACATAGCAAAGCACTATGCTAAGGACTGTGAGGAATAGAAAAGTATATACTCCTTGACTTCAAGGAAATTAAAATCAAATTGAAAAGAAAAATCAGCCATGCCCAAGTAAAACAACACAGATCACAAGAGAGTAAACAAAGTGATAAACCATGCACTATCCCTCCTAAAACTCAAAGAAGGGAAAGATTAATGTGGGCTAAAAGGGAAGATTTCATAACAGATGGGATTTAAGTTGTGCAAAGAAAGGAAAGGCACTAAGGCTAGGGAAGGCATAAGTCATCACTGAGAGGAGGCAAGCAGTGTAGAAAAAAATAGAGATAATCAGCCTAACTGAAACAGTTTGGGTTAGAGAGAAAAAGGAAATAAAATAGGACAGTTAAGATAATGTTATATTATGGAAGAAGTTTAGATTTCTTTGCATATTGGCAATAAAAATCCATTTAGGTTCTTAAGCAAAAAGTTAATACAATGAAAAAAAGATCATTCCAATAGTCTGATTAAAATGGATGCAAATAGGTAATTGATGGAATCATGGAACTATTTATTATAACCCAAATTAAAACAGTCCATATGAAAATAAAAACCATAATATTTAATAAATAGGCAAGAATTTTCCTAGTGTTCTTAGTTTCTGCTTATATTCCTGGGATGTGCCCATAATGGACCTATCCATGGTAAAATACAAGTCTAACACACACACCCATGGAGCACTTCTGGTTAGAGAGAGAAGGCGTTTCAGTGATATATGACTCATTAGAATATGCTCTAAATGTTAAGAATTGTCCTAAATTCTCTGTGGAACAATACTAAAAAAAAAACGAGGACAATTCCAATTCTCACTTAGTTTTAGGTCTAGAAATTTCTTACTTTTAAAATCATATATACGTCATTTTAAGGACCAAAAATGCCCACAGATAATGTCACAAACTGGTAAACTATCATTGACAAAGTCAAAAGACATACCCCCTACTCCCGACAAACAAAGACTAAACACCAAGGCCATTTGAGCAAATAACAGTAAATGTTTTGGAGGGAAGGCATACTGCTTAAATAATCTGAAATTATACCTGTATAAGCAAAAAAAATCGCA
This sequence comes from Tolypeutes matacus, assembly GCA_026826555.1. Classification (NCBI taxonomy): domain Eukaryota; kingdom Metazoa; phylum Chordata; class Mammalia; order Cingulata; family Chlamyphoridae; genus Tolypeutes; species Tolypeutes matacus. Next base: position 718,482 of record JAKSZT010053881.1, read on the forward strand.
TTCTACATCCTTTTTCCTGTCTACTCATTTCTTTTAGGATAATTGAAATATAAGTAGAATTTGGTCAAGTCCATCTGATCAGGCAAAAGAAGTGGTCATACAGAAACTTCTCAACAAAGTCATATGTCTATCTCTTTGGTGAATGATACTTTCCATAGAAAACTACTTCTCAATTAGGCGCCTGTTAAATGCCTGCAAATATTTAAAATAAATAAATCACTTAGCGATATCCCATAACAATTATAGAGGTCTCAAAACACAATTAGAACAAAAAAAAATTGAAATCTTAAAATCCCTGAACGTAAATGACCTCATATGTCCTTTAATCCAACACCCTAAACTCTGCTTGAACACTTACTTATAATGGCAGGCAACTCACTACTTCATGAAGCATTTCAATCAAATTCCTAACAGATTTCTTTCACTATAAGTCAAAAGCTTTTACCATATAATAGCATTTCAAATATTTGAAATCCATGATTATGTATGCAGCAACTATCTCCCACACCAACCAAATCTCCTCTCAAATTTTACTACCCACTCTTTCTATCCTTTTCATGGCAAAGTCAGCCCTCAGTAAACAATAGTCTCTCACTTGTTTACATGACATAGGGGGAAGTTCGCTGGACTAACAGATAGGAAAACCGTGTCTGAGATTTTCATGTCTTCCAGAATGACCTCTCCATCTTTTAGTTTCTTCATTTGTAAAATGAGGAAGACAATCTAGAGGATTTCCGAAGGTATTCTCCAATTCAACTACTTACTCTGTTAAATAGTTACAACAATGCTGTGATTTAACCATATCTGCTGTAGGTAGAGAGCATTATATGGGGAGCAGGAAAATATTAAAAAGGGGAGGGGAAATATTACCAAAAAAACTAAATGGTTTTGTGTCCATTCAATTAAAGCAATTAAAGAATTGAATCAAGCAATTCCTCCAAAATACCAAAAAAAAAAAAAAAAAAAAAAACAAGTTTACATACAAATGATTCTTCTATGGCAAACGCAGGAGAAAAAGTTTCAAAAGATGCAGGGAATACTTTACCTGATGTTTAGTAGCTTCAGTGCATTTAGCAGCACTCCCCTTTTTACATCATAGTCTATTTTCTGATCAGTTCCAAAGCTTGGGGCTCGATTAATCTGAAAATTAAAAACAATGAGAGTACCCAAATGTTGGAAGGTCAATAAATATTCAATGCATATTTGCTTATCTAATATGGGGTCCTCAACCAATAGAAGTACCTACAATAAACCACAAAGCTTTACAGGGTAGATGGCCCAGGTGCCACTGCCCCACCTCGCTTCCTCACAACCACTGGGTCAAGGAACTGATTATCGGTGCTACCCCTCCCTCCTGTTGCCTTAGCTCAAGATCTTCACTGTCATCATTATCTGCCCTCTGTCCCCTCCCCTCTCTCCAACCCATTACCCCGCGCACTGTAGATTGTAAGTTTAGGGAAATTAAAAATGACTCATCCTGCCAAAAAAAGTTGGAAGAACAGTAGTAATAAGTGTTATATATGTTACCTATTATAGCAATAATTATATGCATGTACATAGCAGATAGAAACAATCAGTGTCCTCTTTTCACTGCTTCAGATTTTTCTGATGAATTCATCTATTGTTGCCTAAAAAGGAAATTTTGTTTCTTTCTATCTGGCTTAAAACAATAATTCATCAATTTTCATTTCCAAAAACACTGATTATATTACTCAAAGGTACCATTAAGGGTAGGTACAGACCAGCCTCTATGAGATTTCCTAACTGTATAAAGACTCATGGTAATAAATGAGCCATTTGTGGCTGTTCTACTTTCTGATGTCAATTCCAAGAATTCATTAAGACGAAAAATAAGAAATAACTATATATATCTATATACTATATGCTACCACTTCAAGAGCTGGAGTTTCTGTCTTTCCTGTTGTTAAAAAATGATAACTGGAATAGCAGGTATTTGTGAAGAAAAGTACTTAAATGATTAACTCAGTTGGTAGAACACTTTTAATGAGTTCAATACTACAGCTCAGCTCTGTGGCCATCAACTAAACCAACAGACTATCTCAAAGAGCATGTGCTTCTCATCATAAAGAGGGATTCTAATCATACAAATCCATTACCACAAGAGCATGGATTTACAACTGGCAGCTGAAGGAAATACCAGGTTTTACTCAAGAAGTCATCCAGGAATACAAATTCCACTAAAAAAATTAATAAATAGAAGCCCAAAAAAATGACCAAAAAAAATCACCTATAATCTCATTATCTAGTGTATTATTTACCATTTGGTAAATAGTATTCCAGATATTTTCTATGCATACATATTTATAATATTCATTTTAACTTACAAATACATGTCTATACTAACCATGCTATTTTATAATCCAACTTTTTCTCTTAACAATGTATCATGAAAATCTTTCATGCCACCATTTTGATGGATGCATGGTACTCCTTCTATAGAGATATAGCATACTATATTTTGATCCTTTGTTGATTCCTGATTTAGAAGGTGGTGGACATATTTCTGTGCTTGTGATGAGATCTCAAGGGGCTGGGATAGCCTGGAAATTGCAGGAGCATCCATTTACTCCATGTAAAATTGAGAAAAGGAACTAATTAGTTTGTTAATTCAAAGTTTTAAGCATTTCTTTTACAAGCGCAGAGAAAGGGTAAAGTGATATATGAAAAAAAGTTCCAACCATTCCATACTGATTCAAATTTCTGAAATTTTTAATACAATTAATGATAATTCTGCTACTACAAGCAACAGGATTATAAAAAAGACATTTAGTAACCAATGATTAAGTGGTTCTTTGAAATATTATCTATTATTATAGAATTCCTTAGATATTGCATTCCAAAATTGCAGTCTGGAATTCTGTCAGGCGTATCCATTCTCCAGGACTACGCAGTGTGTTCTTGGTATAACACAACCTCAGATATCTGTCTTCTTACCTACTTCAGATTCCTCCTTCTATCATAACAAGAAAAATTAACATGTGGAAATGTAGAAAATCTTTTTTTCAATTTAAGTAAACTTCAGGATTCTGTGTGTGTGTGTGTGCATGTTGGAAGTTATATGAGAAAGGAAAAGAAAAAAAATAAAAGGAAAACCACAATGGCTGTCAGAAGCAGCTCTGAAAATTAGCGTTCCACACAGCTAAAATACTACTCTGTAATGGTAAAGGTTTCCTTGGTTTTCATTTTCTCTAAAAGAAACAAAACCCAGTAGAGCTCAGTCTTAAAATAAGGCCATTTATAAATTCATTTGAAACAAAAATGAAAATTATTAGAAAGTAAATTAAATTAGTAAATATTCATTAATTGTCCAAACAATAGTTTTAATTATTATAAAACACACACACACACTCATTTCATGCTCATATCAAAATAATACATTCTGGGAAGCGGATGTGGCTCAATCAGTAGGGCTCCCGTTTACCATATGGGAGGCCCCAGGTTCAGTTCTCGGGGCCTCCTGGTGAAGGCAAGCCGGCCCACACAGCACGGTGAGCTGGCGTAGCAGGACGACCCAGCAGGGGGAGAGAAGCAGACACAGAAAAACGCACAGCAAATGGACACAACGAGCATAAGCAGCAAGGGGAGGATAAATGAATAAATAAATAAAATCTTTAAAAAATAATAATAATAATAATAATACATTCTGTGCTACTAATTAGTGCTGTTCCCTCTGTCTGGTGGCTTCACCCCACTGCACCCTATCTGTACCAGCCACAAACACTACCCCTCCTTCTGCAGCCTTAAAAATTCTGCTCAGGTGTTCTGTCTTCTGCAAAGATTTTTTTTTTAACTCCCAAATACACACAGGCACACGGAGTTAATTGCTCTAATGACTGTGCTATTTCCCTTTGTCCCTTCTTAAATTTATAACTATTACCATAAAGCACACATCTGAGTCCTCACTAGATTATTACCTCCTCCAGGACAGGTATTATCTCTTAGTCTTCTTTTATTTCCACCACCTAGCACAATGACTGTAACTAAATATGTCCTTGTTGAAATTAAGGGTGCTTAAAGTATTGGCAGTATAGTCATACTTTGCTCAATTTCCACCTTTTTCCCTAAAAATGTTTTCTAGTGCTTGCAATTGTCTACAATTTTGCCACTACTAATCATTACCTGCAGTTATTCTAGTCAACTAAACGCTGATCACATTCTCAGACGCACCTTCTACCATATGCCACTTGATGGCGCCAAAAAGTATCTTACAATATATATTAGAAGCACTACAATTTGAGAGAGCAAAATACCAAAAAGCAAGATCCAAATAAGATTCAATCACTGAGTCAACTCTAATTTACCAAGCTAATGAAAAGTGCCACTTGGGCAAATGCTTTAAAAAACAATCCACTAAAATATCTTTCCTTCAGTTCCACCTCATGCATGTGCCTCTGCTTCTTCCCCACTCCATCAAGGAAAAATAGCAGAGGTAGAGGAAAATACAGCTAAAAAAAGGAAAGGATGACTACAGACAGTAGTAAGCCTGCAGAAGAGAATGCCAGGCCTTAGGAAGGTGAAGAGTCTATGGTGCAGAGTTAAGCACTTTCATATCCAAGGATCAGAGGAAGCAAAGAGATAAGCAAAATTCCTCACATTAATCTCATTTCTAGGATCCAAGGAGGAACAAAATTTAAACACCTGTATTTTCTTGAAAATATACATATTTGCTCATAGTAGATTGAACACACAAAAAACTTGGACTCTCAAGACGGAAAAAATATTCTTTCCTAAAAAATATATTTTGGATCCTTTGCCCTCACCTATCATCCATTCAGTTTGCTCATGCACACCTTGATATTAGAGATGAAACTACTAATTACTACATCACTAGGAAAAAAAAAGAGATAACCAGTTTAAAGTGAAAGGTAGCTATTGAATACCTCTCCTGTAGCAATATATTCCTTGAAATATAGCTAATCCAATAAACACTAAATGTTTAGATGTGTGCTATTTTCCTAAACAAAGTACTTCAGTGGCCATGTGAAAGCTCTGTGACTGCATATCAGAGAGTTTAGAGGGAATTGCTGGATGAGGTATTGCTGCACCATATGACTTCTGAAGTTTCTTCTGGATATAATATATAGGTATGACTTGCAAGAAAGTTACAAAAATCCTAAACAGAGGTAATCTTTATTTTCTTCTTTATATTATTCGATAATTTCCAAATATTCTTAAGTGACCTTTCATAATCAAAAAAAATAATAATAATGACAACTCTGATGCAGTAAGCCCAAAGGCATAAAGTTGTCAGGCTGGACATGAGGGAGCCTGAAGCATATAATAGGGCCTTAAAGGAGAATTTAGGCCACCTGATTAACAACTCAATTGGAGACACTGTGGTCTTAGAGATTTTTAGACACATAAAGGGGGACAGGAACTCAGGTCTTGAAGCCCAGGCACCCAGACAGAGAAAAGAAAATATACAGAAGTCAGGAAGTGGTAGAAGCTGTGAGGTTGAGAAAATAATAGATCAAGTAGACAATCAGTAAAAGCAGATCCACACATACATTCAAAATACCTGGACTAAAAATTCACTAAATACTTATTTGGGTAAATCAATATCAAACACATACTGATTCATTCTTGGAACCATTCTATTCTCTGACTTTTCCTTCTCACCCTTCCAATCGGGCCTTATTCTGCTCAGATAATGAGAAAACTGTGCCAAGCATACAATTTTAATTAAGTGCATAGGGTATTTTAAAAACATTTCTTTTAATATACAACAACAGTGATATCTTCTTTCTTCTTAAAGAATTCCTTACCTCCAGAAGCCATGGCTTTAGTTTTCTATCCAACAAAATATCAAATCCCAGGACTTCAAAGCAGACACTTTCACTTCCTGGAGGTTGACCAGGTCTGCACATTCGATATGCATGCAGGACATGAGGCTCTGCTACAATCAGAGTCTTTACCACCAATTCCTATAAGGATTATGATAAAAGAAGGGGAAATGCCTTATTGCTTTGTACCTCATTAACATATGTGGATACATATCTAGCTTCCTGGCAAGGTTTACAAAACTCTATGACATCCAACCCCTGCCATTTCTCTGGCTTCGTTTCAGCCAAATCTTTCCCCTGTCCACTATACTACAACCATATTCATTTTGTTTGGGCTTCTCAAGTAATAACGCTCCCTTCTGCATTAGGTCCTTTGCACTAGCTGTCTCCTCTTCCTGGAATGCTCTTGCCCTGGTATTGCCATGACTGGCCCTTTGGTAATCAGAAAGGCCTTTCTTGACCTCCATCATTTCTTACAGCATCATCCTACATAATGCCATTCACAGCATATAACCAGCAGATATTTTTATATTTTTTGTTAGATCAGGGTCTTTGACTGTCATATTTATAATTTTATTCCCAGAGCCTACAATAGTGTTTAGCACTTAGTAAATACTTGAAAAATCTTTGTGAACAAATAAATAAAATACAACTTGATATATGTGGCTTCTCTCGTTAAATAAAGTAAGAGTAGGAACATTTGCTAGCCTTCGCAATAACAAGAGGGTGAGATGGGGGGGAATGACAGGGAAAAATATTACAAGGAGAGTAAATTAATTCACAAACAATATTACAGAACCTCCAGATAGACAAAGACTGAAAGGGTTAGGAGAACAGAATCTACAAGACTTAATTTTCTTTGTGCAGGGATGACTTTGTAGTTCTTAATGTTTTTCTGAGATGAGAGTTCTGCCAATTAAAGAACCAGCTATCAACATTTTCTGTGAGAAAATGCCTAATGCTACCAGGGTGAGTTCCTGATTTTAATAACCAAAAAGCTGGTTTACTGAATTTTGAGAATAAGTTATAGGTTGTGGAAAAACTGTCCAGTTGGTTTTTGCTTGGAATATATTGTCTTTATAGCTGCCTATCTACAGGTACTAGCAATACAGCAAGCAGGGCAGTTAAGAACTTGGCTCTGAAGTCAGACTTCCCGAGCTGGTTCCAGCTTTGCTACTTGCTGGCTGTGCAACTTTGGTCATGAGTCTCATTTTTCAAAAGTAAACTGGAAGCAGCAATAGTATCTGTCACAAAGGATTGACATAAAGACGAAACAAGATTCCATGTGAAATTCTTAGCATAGTGTCTGGAACAGAGTAAACCTTCAATGTGTTAGCTACTTTACTACTATTGTTTTTGTTACTCTTTCATTCCTCTAGAATTCCACCTCACATGTCAGGTCAGACACATATTCAACTACCTGGTGGAAGAAGCAAAAATTATTAGATGGGAGAAAATAGGTAAGATAGAAGTTAACTTCTCTGTTTCCCAGAACCCTAGGCCAGATCTTGTCTAGGGATAAGTGTCAAAGATGTTGTGAGTGTCAGAGATGCTGTGAGAGACTGTAATTAGTAAATTTCATTCAAAATAACAAATGCATGGTAACACCACAGTGTGACAAGATAAAACACCATAGTGTGACAAGACAAAAGACAAAAAGCTCTTTCATTTAAATCTTTGGAGGTATGACTGAAACCACTTAAGAATAGGAAAATAAAGTAAAAACTTTGGCTAATGTGTCTCTATTGAAAAAAAAAACAAAACACAGCTTGGGGAAATGAAAATTAATAGGCCCTCAAATACATATCTGCCTTTGCTATGTAGAAAATAACACACGACCATGAAGGCAAGATTGCAGGTATATGTGAAAATCAGAAGAGAAAAAACCAAAAATAAATTCCACTAATGAATTTGAGGATTTTTACCACAGTGTCATTGCTTTGAAACATACTTTATATATTTGTTCCTAAAGTATATAAAAAGTATTACATAAAGACGGTTTTATGAGGGATTATAACCATTTTTAATATCCATGGCCTGATTTTCTACTGATTATCTTATTTGTTCTTGAGCCCAAAAGCATACAGCTCTGTTCTTGATAGAGGGTACTGATGAATATTAGCAAACCATATGCAGATGGTTGCTTTTTAGAGAAATTATCCCCCCCAAAAAGAGGTCATTGAAAAAAGTCCTAAATTAAATTCATGGAATTTGTAAACTAATTCATTAAGATTAAAATTTATGACATAATTCCCTTCTCCCCTTCCTCCTGTCATTCTCTTTTTATGTTATCCCATTGATTAATTAAACAGATATTTATATAAAGCATATGTAACTCAATAAAGAAAGCAAATTTTCAAATAATTACAAAATTGCAGGCAGTTTGATAATATAACCATAATAAAACTATTTGGAAAATTTAATAATTTATTGTTAATTAATTGGTTGTTTATTAATTGTTAATGTACATTCTATATAATGTAGCCAAGAGTAATGCAAATTTACCCATTTATAGAAGAGATCATGAAATGAGCCAAATCTTAATAGGCCTACATTGGCCATGTTCAGAAAATGGTCATATTGAAATATTGTATTTTGAGCTCTAATAGAAAAGTTAATTTCCATATTCTCTTATTAGTATTAATCTTACTTGTATATCTTCTCCTAATTCAATTATGTGCAAAAAGTATCACTTAACACTAATTTATGTAAACTAAATAATGCTTATATTTTTCTCCAGTTCTTTCTATACATTTTTCACCAAGATTATTCACAGGTTCTACCTTTTTACAAAGACATCCCCTTAGAAACAAATCAATATGGACATGAAAAATTTGGCAAAGGAACAAAAGATTGCCAGAGGGAATATGAAACTGTCTTAGTCCCATTGATCTAGTCATCAAATGACAGAGTCACTAACTAGCAAGATGTCATCTTGTATGACTTTCCATCAAAGAGCTCATGTCCAAAAATAATGAATTTTCTCACTTTTATGCTTCTTACTGCCTGTGATAGAAAATTATCATTATTAGAATATATTTTGGAATATCCACAAAATTGGTCTTGGTAAATAAATACATAGATAAATAAAGACAGCAGGTTTTAATCAAATTTCTAGTTTGGTGGCTTTAGTCTCTCATGAAGCTATAACAGGAAGTTAACAAATTGGTGGCCCTCTCATCAAATCCAGCCAACAGACATCTTTGGTGAAGACCCTACATTTTTATAAATTTTGAATTAGTTGCCAACTTTGTAAATCAGGAGAATTATGATTTCTATCGACAAATTAAAAGAATGTCCCTGTTGCATCATAAGTAATCAGCAGTGACTATCCTTTCAGCCTGCGTATGCTCCTCAGATTACCATAGTTCCCAGCACACCGTATTTTATTCTATCTGGACTACTTCACTCCTTCTTACTTGTCTGGGCCATAAGGACATTTGGATCTAAAGGCAGTAGCAGAGAAAATCAGCTTTAAAAAAAACACACAGGGAAGCGGCTGTGGCTCAATCAGTAGGGCTCCCGTTTACCATATGGGAGGCCCTGGGTTCGGTTCCCGAGGCCTCCTGGTGAAGGCAAGCCCGCCCGCACGGCGTGGTTAGCTGACCCAGCGAGCACAAGCAGCAAGGGGGGGATAAATGAATAAATAAATAAAATCTTTAAAAAAAAAAAAAACACACAGCAAAGCAATCAACAAAAGGTAAATATAATGATGTTACATTTTCTCTCTAATTGATTCTCTCAGTGAGAGAGATTCAAACCCAACTAATTCTGAACTTTGAAGGCCATTTTCCAAGACAGATTTATTTAAATTATAATCTGTTCATCCCAAAAGTGAGCTGAATCAAATTGTGCAGCCCTAATCATATTAAGTGTTTTCAATGGACATATTCTTCTGACCTTGAAAACCATTTCAATCCCTCTGCTAGAATTATCACCAAAGTTATCTTCTTAGATTTCTATGTTTATATCATTGTCGCCTGTTTTACAAGCTTGTTAAGTCCCACCATTATTCAATTCAGGCCATTCATCTCAATGAAACCACTATAAGAGCCTCCTAAATGCCCTCTCTACTTACTCTTGGTCTCCACTCTAATCCATCTTATACTTACTGCAATATTTATCTCTCAACAAATTCATAGTCTTTGGTCATACTACTTTTTGCCTTAAAAACTTGAATGAATCCCACTGCTTACCAAATTAAACCTTATTTTTCAGATCTAAAATCTGGCCTCCATATATCTATTCAGCCTTAAGCCCCACAACTCTCCCCTAGACCACTCATCACTAGCCTCATACCGTCCTGCCTTTACTTAGGTTTTTGCCTACCTAGAATTCCTTACCCCCATTTCTGGCAGTAAAAATCCTACTTATCTCTCACAAGTTCCACCTCCTTCATGAAAACACACTTTATCTGTCCAATCTAATGTATTCTGTTCCTATCCCTGATGGTCCTTTAAATTAATGCTGAGGAAGGTAGTTATAATTGAAGAATGGTATAATCTTACTGAAATATCACTCCAAAACTTAGCAACATCATGTTCATTTGCTTGTAGAAATTCTGTAAACCATTTGATAGAACGTTTGCTGCCTTTGTTTTCTGTTTCATCCCGTTCAAAACGCTCATTATGCTTGTTCACAGAGTAGTTTGTCAGGTGCATGTATAACTGGGTCTGTAACAAATAAAAAGCAAAGTTGTTATCACCTGTGAGACTCCAGAACTGTGAGGTTTCACAGAAAAGAAGGCATTCAAAGACTAAAGATATTTTTAAAGTTTAAAAATATGCAGATTGACATTTTAATGGTTATTTACTTAATTTTCAAGTTAAGTAAAATGGTACACATATCTCACAAAAGGACTGAGAATTTAATCATCTACAGAGTTATTCTACTATTTATTATTTATTCAAAATGTATCTACCATAAAGTTAAATTAACCAGGATATATAGAGGAATTAAATAAAATGTGAAGCTATATACTGCTGAGCAAGAAAAATGCTCTAGGTTTGTTTTATTTGTTTTTAATATTTTGGGCCACTTGCAGTTTCACCCCAGTTTGTTTCGGGAAAGGAATTTTCTGAAAGATCATTTCATCTCTTTTCAAAAAAGTAAAAATAAGAAGTGAAAGCTCAGGTAAGTAACATAAACCAAGAGGCAGGACTACCAAACAATACCTGCCCTCCCATACTGACTGAGATGCCAATTTAACTGGTTAACACAGTGCACGTAAAGTCAGCAGATGGAATGCACCACACAATGTTGTGCAATGTGTAAATGATTAAGAGTAAGTTTTTAATGCTCCAATTATGTCTTATATATTATATATTCTTGTATTTGTTTTGACTGTTTTCCTCATATAAATTTGAAAAAGAATAAAAAATTTAAAACTTCTCATAATTGTCCATTCATACACACCTAATGGCTCTTTATCAATCTACCATAATCATTCATCAAGTCTATTTTTAATTCTACCCTCACAATCCTACTCTTAAAGATCACTTTAGATAGCAATGTTTTAACAAAATGAATATATATACTTCATACCCATAATTAGTATAATTTGATTTGTTAATGACCAACTATAGTCATACCATATTTTACTTTCACTGCAGTTACTTTGGTCTAAGGTATTGAAATCTTTGAAGCAAATAATAGAACTGATATTTTGAATTACATGTTGTATATTAACCCATGGGCCCACCACTCATTAAGAATTTATTTCTTGGGGCGGATGTGGCTCAAATGGTTGGGCATCCGTCTCCCATATGGAGGGACCTGGGTTCAATCACTGGGACCTCCCGGTAAAGATTTAAAAAAATAATAATAAAAAAGAAATTTATTTCTTCATCCACTACTCAATATTTAAGCATCACTTACTATGTGCAGGAATTTGTGCTGGCATGTGAATTCAAAGATGAAAAAGACAAACCCAATCCCTGCTTTCATAAAACTTAGTAAAAGCTTTACATTAAGTGATATTTAAAAGAAGAGCATAAACCTTCTACTTGTCTGATTTTAAGTTCTAGATTTTTTTAAAGAAGGAAACTAATCAAACTTTAACATTTCCTGGTTTCCAAAATATAAATCTTTCTTTAATTAAAAAGGCAGGGGAGACCTGAGATATAATATTTTGAGGAGCTCTCCATTTGACCAAGAACTTCTTAAAACAATAATAGTAGTAATAAAAACACTAGCTATTCTAGTGAAAAAGTGAATAAAAAATATAACTTTCCATTTTTCTTAAAACATTATCTTTGTATGTGGGATTTGCAATTCCACAGTGTCACAAAAAGCTCCTTCTAAATGGCTCGCTGCCAGGTGGCCATTTGGCATACGGAGAAATAATGATAGCTATGAACCGCAGAGCAACATGCCGAAGGTGAAAATGATATTAACTATTGTACACATCATTTTTCAGCATATAAATTCAATATAAACTTTTCAAGGATTGGCAAACCTCTACATTGGAAAAGGAAAATAAATTTATTATATTTCAATATTAGTCATATGCTTTCTTATGATCTCATTTCTCATGATCTCCTTATACTAGCTTATCAATATTTAACTCTTATAGAAACACACAGTTCATTACAAAATGCATACTCATTACTTTTAATTTAAAAATAAAATGGAAGAGACAGAAGGAAAAATGTGCAGTAGCCCTGACATCCAAAAACAGTGAAAGAGAGAATTTAGATTCATTATTTCCAGTCTTTTTTCCTAAACATACCTTAGATTGTGGTACCATTTTACATAAAATTTTATATTTTAGTTTTTACTTTTTCATATCCTAATCTAGGAATTCAATCATAAAATGTTAGAGATAGATGAGATATATTGACATTTATGTAGAACATACCTATTTTCTATAGTTGAGAAAACCAAACTAGAAGCTTAAATGATTCAACAGCACTTGACAGCCAGACTCAGACCCACATTTCCAGATACATGATCTCTCCTTATGATGCCCTAATCTAGTGTGCTTAAGTAAATTATATACATATAACATAATATATTAGAATAATGTATGTTATTGCCTAAATGAACTCTCTGAGGCTTTCCCTTTACACATTATCAAAAGATCTCTATCTGCCTTAGATGTATATAATCCACTCTTACCCATTCCAATTACTTCAGTTATAATTTATGAACCCACCAGTCCCAAATTATGCCTCTTGCTCAGATCTCTCTTTTGAACTTCTGACCTAAAATGTATATCTAAATGCCTACAGTGTAGATCAGTTGGAGGTCAAATAGGCATGTCAAACTGAACACATCAGCGTTCCCCAAAACCTTTAATAATTACTGTATCCCTATCACAGTGATTAACACCTTATCCACCCAATGGCCCATGCCAAAAATCTAAATTTTATCCTTAATTTTCCTCTTTCTTTCCCTCACCCTACAAATCAATTCCGTCACCATATTATATCAATCCTCTCTCTTAAAACCTTCTCAAATCCATATTTTTGGTCTGGCCCTAATGTTATTACTACAATTTTAGTCATCTTTCCTCTTGCATGTGGACAGAATAGAAGACAGATTCTTATTCTTCTCTTCCTTTCTCTAGTCTCACCCATTCATCTGCCCCCATTTCACATTCCTTTTATTACAGATGGGGTGACCTTTTTAAACCACAAATCTCTTTCCTTCATCCCTTGTTTAAAACCTTCCAATGGCTTCCTTATTCTTAAGTTAAATTCCCAAATTGTAGCCATTGACTTACAAAGCCCTGAAAAGATCTGACTTTATGAACACTCTATTCTCATCTCTGAACACCCTTCTCTTCATAGTCTATACTTAAACCATACTAAACTTGCTTTCTCTAGACATACCATAGTCTCTCTTGCCTCTGCGCCATTTTTCTGACAGAACTTCCTCCTTGCCACCCTCCCTCCCACTCCCAACCTGGTTAACTCCTCATTGTTCAGAATTCAATTTACAAGCAACCTATCTCACTAACCTTCTAACCTTTACCTCCAAATGAGTCAGGTGCCCCTGCTATGCACTGCCATAGCACCCTTAGTTTCTTAGGCCATCACACTTACCATCCAGTATTATAACTGTTTATTTATTTTCTGCCTCCCCAACTAGACTGTTGATTCTCTGAGGTCAAACACTGTATCTGTCTTGGTCACTGTTTTTCCAAAACCAGCACAATACCTAGAATATAGTAGAGTTCATGTATTATGATGTAATTGGAAATCACACCTTACAGCCTTTATAGAGTTATTCCTTTCTTTTGTCTTCCTTTCCTGTGAAAAGTTTAACAATTCCCTTATTCTTCCTTTACCAAATTTCCAAAAACTTTTCAGCTTATTGAAAATAGCAACATTTATAACCAGTCATTATTTAATTTTTTGAAAATATGACCACTGTTAGTGGAGTTAATTGCATGCATAAATTGAGGAGAACAATAACCATGCCTTTGACAAAATGGAAAACAATACTTATTTAATTGTAATTTTTAATATAATCCATAGATCCAAAAATAGGATTAGAGGTTAACTAAATTTTTAAGTATGGATAACAAATTACAATTTGACTTTCATAAACTGTAAATTACTGTTTATGACTTTCATGATAAGTTATAGGTATGATTTTCATCACTATATTATGGATGCATAATGGAAATCTTAATGGAAAAATATCTACAAAAAGCTCTACTTAATAGACTTTAAATTACACAATGAAATTGCTAATTTATTTCTCTGCGTCACATTTGCTCAATGTAAATTTATAACTTTATACTGCTATTTTTCTTCCAACAAAAATTTAATAACTTAATTTTCCTTATACTTTTGCTTATTCTGTTTCATATACTTTCTCCCACATCTCTATATGTTTAACCCTACCTATTATATGTGGCCTGCTTGAATGCAGCCTCCTCCATGAAGAACTGAACACAATCTATCCCTATGCTCAATTCCAAAATACTTTATATTTCCCATTGCCATATTTTTCCTTTATATTATAGTCATTTCTATACAGGAACACTGCATACAGATACATGCTCTGAAATCCAGCCTTGGGTTCACAGTACTCAGACAGGGCCCCTATTCCTAATTAGTCTACCTGGAGCAGACACTTTTTTTTTTTTCTAATTTTCCCAAAGCTGCCTGTAAGTTACCAGTTTTGTTTCAGAATATATTTTTCCTAGACCATAAAAATCTGAGATCAGAAACTGTGAGTCATACTGTCTTTATATACAATCGTGCTCTAGGAGTACATTTTAAATGTATTGAATGAAATCATAAATTCTAAACAACTGAATGAAATCATAAATTCTGTCTGATATCACTTACCAAATTGGATTCATTAGGAGGTATGTACTTCTCTGTTCCCATTCGCACAAGACCATCATGATAGAGAAATATTTTTAGGGGATCACATGATGTTACCAGAATATAAATTCGTAAATCAAACTTGTAACCTTCCATTAGGAAAGGCTTTTCAATGTATTCCTGGACAATCAAATGATCCTGAGATGGAAGTTTGTCACCATTTCTTATCAAAGAAATCCTAAATTTAAAGAAAAGAATAAAAAGAGTAATATGGTTTGTAGCAAAGATATTTATAGACAAAGTATATACTCAATAAGAAAATGGCAGAGAGAGGGAAGAATCTGATTTCCAGAGTTGCCACATTTTAATATTAAAAAAATGTCCAGTTTTCAACAAAAAATTATGACGTATACCAAGAAACAAGAAAATATTGTCCATATACAAGAAAGGTATCAATTAATACAAAATGTCCCCAGGAAAGCTTGACATTGGACTTACTAGACAATCAACTATTTTAAATATTTTCAAGGAGCTAAAGGAAACCATGTATAAAGAACTAAAAGAAACCATGAGAATGATCTTTCACCAAATAAAGTCTATCAATACAGAGATAGAAATTACAAAAAGGAAACCAAGTAGAAATGTTGGAGTTGAAAAGTAAAATTACTGAAATGAAAAATTCACTAGATGGGCTCAACAACAGATTTTGGCAAACAGAATAAAAAATCAGCAAACTTAAACATAGGTCAATTAAGATTATCCAGTCTAAAGAAGAGAAAAGGAAAAAAGAATGAGGAAAAATGAGCACAGCCTAGGAGACCTGCAGGACACCAACAAGTATACCAATATACAAATAGTGGGGAGGGGGGACAGAAGGAAAAATGAAAGAGAAAGGAGCAGGCAGAATATCTGAAGAAATAATGGCAGAAAATGTCCCAAATTTGATGAAAAACATTAATCTACATATCCAAGAAGCTCAATGAACTGTAAGATAATAAAGAAATCCACAACAAGACACACTGTAGTCAAACTGTCAAAAGCCAAAACAGAGAAACTTGAAAGCAGCAAAAGAAAAGTAATTCACCACATACAAGGGCTCATCAATAAGATTAACAGCTGATTTCTCATCAAAAATAATAAAGACCAGAAGGCAGTCAGATGACATATATTAAAAGTATTGAAAGAAAAAAATAAACAAAAATTTTATATGTGGCAAAACTATCCTGCTGCAAGAATGAAGGAGAAATTAAGACAATCACAGATAAGCAAAAGTTAAGGGAGCTTGTTACTTATATATCTGCCCTACAGAAATGCTAAAGGGAGTCCTTTGGGTTGAAATAAAAAGATACTAGACAGTAACTCAAGAAAGAAATAAAAACACGAGTAAAGGTAATTATATAGGCAACAATAAAAGCTAGTATTCTTATGTTTTGATTTGTAACTCCTCTTTATTCATATATGATTTAAAAGACAACTGCCTAACACAATAATTATAAATCTATGTTCGTGGGCACACAATGTATAAAGTTATAATTTGTGACAACAACAACATAAAGGCATGGGGGAGAGATTATGTAGGAGCAAAGTTTTTGTATACTATTTGTATTAGTCAGCCAAAGGGGTGTTGATGCAAAATACCAGAAATCAGTTGGTTTTTATAAAGGGTATTTATTTGGGGTAGAAGCTTACAGTTACTGGGCCATAAAGCGTAAGTATCTTTCCTCACCAAAGTCTGTTACTACATGTTGGAGCAAGGCTGCTGCCAACATTTTCTAGGGTTCAGCTTCTTGGGCTCCTCTCTTCCCAGGGCTTGCCTCTTTCTGGGCTCAGGCTTGCTTTGTGCCACAAGGCCAGCTGTAGACTTTCAGGAAAATGGCTTGCTTCTCTTCCTAGGGCCTTCTCTCTTTCCTCACAACCAAGCTCTTGTGTACGCTACTTCCTGGGGCTCCAGCTCAAGACTCCACATCACAACTCCAACTCAAAACTGCTCCAACTCTGTTCTTTGCCATGCCAAGGGGTGGGGCACAATGCCCTACTGATGTGACCCAGTTAACGCCCTAATCATAACTTAATCATGCCCAGATTAGTTAGCAGACCAGTTTACAAGCATGATCCAATATCTATTTTTGGAATCCATAATTACATCAAACTGCCAAACTGCTACACTATTGAAACTAAGTTGTTATTAATCCAAACCAAATTGTTTTTAGATTGAGATGTTGTTATCCCAGGACTACTAAGAAAACTCAAAAATATCTATTAAAAGAAAGAACAAGGGAAATAAATGATACACTAGAAAATAAATATTTAACACAAAATATGGCAGTAATGGAGGAAATGGGGAACAAAAGTGGTATAAGACCACATAGAAAACAAATAGCAAAATGGCAGAAGTCCTTCTTTATTAGTAGTTATATTAAAGGTAAAGAAATTAAACTCTCCAATTAAAAAGCAGGGTTTGGTAGAATGAATTTTTAAAATGACCCAACTACAGGCTGCCTACAAAAGAATCACTTTAGATTCAAAGACACCAATAGAAACTGAAAGGATGGAAAATATATTCCATGCAAATTGTAACCAAAAAGCTAGCTGGAGTGGCTATACTAATATTACACAAAGCAGCCTTTGAGACCAAAATTGTACAAGACACAAAGAAAGACATGATATAATAATAAAAAGGAAAGTCAATTCATCAAGAAGATATAACAATCATAAACATACCTGCACCTAACATTAAAGCTCCAAAATATGTAAAGCAAAAACTGACAGAATTGAAAGGCAAAATAGACAATTCAACAATAATAGTTGAAGACTTCAATACCCTACTGTCAATAAGGGATAGAATAACTAGACAGAAGATTGGCAAGGAAATAGATATATACTAATCAGATGAGAGCCATATCCTTTACTGATATACTACCATATTACATGAGATAAGCCCTGGCAGCACAGAATGTCCTTTCAATTATCTGGTTTTCCAGATACTTTTTAATACTACCATCAAAATAAATCAGAAGATTATTGCTTATTCAAAGCTAATAGTCACAAAAAAATTTTTACTTTGGTAAATATGTTTTAACATTAAAACTGAGGAAAATGTGAACTTCAATTATCCACTCCCCAAAATAACGCATTTTGTACTAAAATATAGGAAGCCAACTTTATGTTAAGTAATCAATTTACCCCTAAAACTACTTGTCTATTTTTAAAAAACTAAACCACAGATAAAAATAATGTATGACTGAATTATTAAATTTTTATTAAAAGTTCAAAGGAAATTTGTTGGGCAATAATTTACATGGTAGCTACATTTCCAAATACCTTTTCCCAGCATTTTAAATCAAAAGATTAAAACCATTTGTGTTTTTTGTTAAAAGAAGCCTCAGTCACATTTTCTTTGAAGAAATGCATAGCAGAAAAATAAACATAAGAAAGAAAAAAGAGTTGCCCATTCCATTCTCAGTTGCCATATCTAGTTCTTGGCACCTTAGCTTAAAATTGTGTTCTAATCATTTCAATCTAACTACCATGGACATATAAATAACAATGATTTGTAAAGCAGTCTTCAAAATTTCCAGCTATAAAAAGAGTAGCTCCTTTTCCATTTTTTTCTCCAATTCAGTTTTGCTCTATTGTATCAACTGATTTATGCTTCAAGCTTACTCTAAAATTATTATAAATAAAATTTTAAATTTAATAGAAAAAAGGGTTTTCTTTCCTGTTTTGTAAATTCCACTAAAGCTTCACAACCTATTGGTTTAAATTTTATATTGAAACCACAAAGACTATGGAACAGAGTGAAAGAGAAGGGCTAGCTCTTTAAATATTTAGTTCCAAAATACCAATACTTAGAAATCTATTTATTATTTTTTCATATTGGTATGCAACCATAAGCAATTCCTCACATTTACTCTTTTCCCAAAATTTTGTTACTATTTTATATATTCTGAGTAATTAAACCTACCCATGACCCATTGCACCATTAGCTGGTTTTACTATAAAAGTTTTCTGCTTCCGTTTTTTCTTCAGTTCTTTCACATAATTCTGGAATTGAGTATACTCAGCAGGGAAAATCCATGTTCTAGGAACAAAGGTATAATCCAGCGGCCGAGATTTGATCATTCTGTAAATTAGAGATAATATGGAATATAATTTCTACTCAAACATTAAATTTTTTTGTACTATTGATATTTACCATAAAATTCCCTCCATTCCTTCATTTAATCAATTATTGGTTCACTCAACAAACATCTGTTAACCACCTACTATATGCTAGGCACCATTCTAGACCCACTCATCAGTAAAAAAAAATAAGACAAAAATCACTGTGCATGTGGAATTTATATATTAGCAGATCAAACATTTATTTAGGTATTTACTATGTGTTAGGTACTGGGGATATTAAGATAAGTTAATATGATCTCTGTCCCAAGGAATATACAGTCTAGTAATTACAAACAATGTGACAGGTGCAGTAATAAAGGCAGTTAAATCAAGGTACCACCTGTACGGAGTCATTAACTGTTTCAGTGATGGGGGAGGGGAGTAGGGAATGGTTTGCCAGGTACCATTTATATTGCTTCTTTAATGATTATGAGTCTTTTGGGCATCAACCATAGGGAGCAGTTTTTGTTCGCTTTTTCCTTCAGTTTAACTACTTTTCTGAGAAAGCCAAGTGAGACCTCTGAATGAGTAGAGGTTTTGTTTATATGAACTACCTATACTTGTGGTTTTAAAGCTAAAATGCATGCCCTAATATTTTTGTATTTGCTACCAATTAGGCTACCTATTTAATAAATAATTTAGGGATAATATAAAGGACTTTTTAAAATTAATTCCAATGTTAGCCAATTGTACATATAATTTCCCAAATAAAAATGAAATTCTGAGAAAGATATTAAAATATTATCTATTAAAGAATATCTGATTATTTCAAAAGGTTTTTTTCTAATGTATGCAAGTCTTTTACAAATGAGTAGCAACTGAGACTGGTAAAAGAGAAATAAGACCTACATTCTAAGACTAGGGTATGAAATATTTATCATCCACATGGTTCCCCCAACTGGAAGTTCATATATCACCATTTTCATGTGCTCTTTCAAGAGAACCCTATAAGAAAGTTATGTTTCCACTATGAGAAGGGAAATAATTCTCAACTCTATCTGCCAAATCCAAATTAAAACAAGCCTCAGTACAAACTAGGCTAACACTAACTGGTTTGAAAAAATCACATTTTAAAAAATCTAAAGGAACCACAATAACAATGCTAGTGTCCTTGTTTTGCTTCCAACACCTTTAAATGTATTATTATATATTTAACAATAATAATAGATCAAGTTAAAGCTTTAATTACATCAATATATTTTAAAACTAACCATGTGGTATTTATGAATGGTACCATTCTTTCACATATATATTTGGAAAAAGTCCAAGCACACCTATAATAGGAGATAGACTTTATTCCATTTAGGCAATCTAGCATAAATCATTTCATGTAAAAATGTACCGTTTCAAAAGAAACATGCAGTCTTACTTAGGAATTTGGGAATCTGGAATCTGGAATAATTTCTGCTCTGTCATGGATTTATTGACTGATATTAAATAATTAACTTAAATCTATTTTTATGATACTGGGTCATAACTTTTTAGCTAATAGAAAACTATTTTTTTCCCTAGTGAGAATTTAAGGAAAAAAGAAATGTACCTATTTGCAATTGTCTGCAGACGGGTCTACCTTCACCCGTCTTGTATATTTTTCATCTTCGCAGCCATGTACATTTCTGCTCTCTACAAAGCAGTCCGATGATCTTTTCAACATGCGAGGCTGGTCACATTTCCATGATCCCCAACATCCTCACCCCTATCTCCCCCTAAAGCACTTAGGATAAAGACTATAATCCTCAACATCACTATTCAGCGTCATCTCTCTCCCCATTCCCCATCTTTCTGGGCTCCAGCTGCACTTGGTCATATTTTACTATCTTGACTATTCATGTTTTTTTCCCACCAAATAACCTCGGCCCATGCTATTCTTCCAGCCTGAAATATTCTTACCTACATCTTCACCAGTAAACTCCTACTCATCATTGATTTTTTTCACCTTCCATATCACTTCCTCAGGGAAACATTCCCATATTTTTCTAAGTCCAAGGTCCTTTCAACACAGTGTTTTAGTACTATATACCTCTACTTAATATCACTTAACACAGTTGCAATTGAATGTTGTAAGAGCCATAAGTCTGCTTTTGATCACCTCATGTGCCCAGAGCCAGCACAGTACCTGGCATATAGTAGAAACTTGGAAAATTGGAGTTAAATAAATGATTAAATAAAACACAAACATAGCCCAAAACTTTACAGAGGTAATTACTTTTCCTCTGAAGTCCATTTGTCTCCTTGGATTCCCTGTTAATAAATCATATTACCTACACAATATTCTAAGTCAGAAGCCTAGGGGTCATCTTGGAGACTTCCTCTTCTCCTTTATTTCTCACATGAGATCTGTTTTCAAGTCCTATCAATTATACCTTTTTAATATCTTTTCAGATTTATTCTCTATTTTCCATTCCCACTATCTCTTTTTTGGTGCATTGCTCATTATTTCTCATCTAGACCTTGACAATTGTCTCCCCCCAGAGCCTCCTCCCTCTGGTCCTACCTTCATCTAATCCATTATCCATCCACAGTGCCCCAAGTTTATGTAAAACCTTTTATTTCTCTGCTTAAACCCACTAAATAACTCCTCGTTTCTCTTAGGATAAATTAAAATGTTTATTGAATAGATAAGGGATTAATGAATGAATGATAAAATGATTAAAAAATATATAATAACATGGCCTGACCTTTGCATATATCTCCAAACAAAAATCATCTCAATTTGAGCCTCCCAACATCCTCTATAATCACAGAAATTGCTTAGAGATTCCCCCAACACACCATGTTGGCTCAAGCCTACTATTGTCACTGCCTACAATCCTCTTGCCTCCTTCACAAAGGAGTAAAGTCCTATATACCTTTCAATATCTATCTCCTATCATAACTTCTCCAAAAAGCCTTGCCTGCCTTCCCAAAGATAATCTCTCCCACCATCTTTGTCACAGCCTTAGATTGACCCTACTTCTAAAGTGGCACCATCAAACTGTATTGTGTGTACTAGTCTTTCTCCCTTACCATCATGTGAGTTCTAGGCAGGTACTAGGACTCATTTAGCTTGTTTACTTCAAAGGCAGCATATTTAGCATATCTCTAAAGCATATAGTAGAAAAGCCAAAAATATTTGCTGAATCGATGGATGCATAATTATAAAGTTTCACATGGAAACATACTAACATTTCTTTAATTATATATAAGAGTTTACTAAAATTTCTCTGTGAAAAATAGTTCTCTTTTTAAAAAATCTCTTAATCACTTGGTTTTCCTAAACTAAAATATATATATATATAATCAGCAGAAACATAAACTGCATTAAGAATTCTGTAGTTCATCCAGTAAAAGACTGAGTATCTATTAACAATTTTCTCCATGAAAGCAGATTGTGACTCTAAATGTCAATTCCAGAAATAAACATATTTGCATTTACTTCCCTGGGAAGGCATGCATATGTGTACCTATGTGGATGTGTGTGCATGCAAGCATGCACAGTGTCTGGTACATATAAGATGTTTGATAACCAATATGAACACATACACACATGCACACCTGTCACATAATGCAACAAATTAATTGCTACACGGTTTAACTGAAAACAAACAAGTATATATTGAATGCTACATATAGATAACCTCTTTTATTTACATGAAAAACTTCTGGTGCTAGAGAGGAGTCAGGTTACAGTAGAAACAGTTCTGAGAATCTAGAGACAGTAATTCTAGTGCAGCTCTGCTATTAACTATTCATTTGACTTTGTGCAAAATATTCATTTCTCTGAACATAAGTTACGTCCTCTACAAAGTAAAAGATGAGAACCAGGGATCTTTTAAGATTCCTCTAGTTCTAAAATCCTCTATCTGCCATCTACATATCATTTCAAATTAAGGTAACCTTATTTAAAAAATAGCACTATAATATTCATAATGTAAATTTGGGGCAGGTTTTCTCTATTACAAGAAAATGAAAATTACTTGGTCATATTTCTTGCTAAGAAATCCTTCCTACAGATCTCCCCCATTCCTGGAAAATGGTTGATCCTCTGGAAAATAAAAAGGTAAACATTAATATTCTTATTGATTTAATATATTCATTTATACTATAAAACAGTAATATCTTTGAGTTTTATATTTTAATAAATTGTTAATTATTAATGTAAAAGACTTAAGATTAAATAACCTACAATGAATTTGTAGACTTAAACAATCTATGGTGATCAAACAACATACTTGAAAAATTTAAAGAAATCAGAAAAGGGTGTTTCACAGACATTAAAGTTACAAGTATTAAGTAAGTGATATTCTGATTTCCATATTATTTTTTATATTACAGATTTACTAAACTCATACACATATGCATTGTAGAAAAATTGCATGAAAAATTGTGTCCATTGTGAAAAACGAACTTACGATATCTGTTCCCTTCAGTCAATTTTGTATCACCCTATACACCAGGAGTTCTTAACCATGGGTCCATAGACCCCCAAGGGATCCATGGAAAGATTTCAGGGGGTCTGTGAGCTTGAATTGAAAAAAATCAACTTATTATCTTTATTTTCTCTGATCGCTAACTGAACTCTAACATTTCCTTCACCTATGAATGTATGCAATAAATTACATTAGTATTCATTTCATATCACATTACAGTTGTTGCATATCTCAAAAAATCGCTTACATTCATCCATACTTCAAAATTACAGTAGTTGTTAGACCCGATGTTAGTTAAGTGTCATAAAACTATCTGCCACTACATTCTGAGAAGGGTCTGTGATTTCCCCCTGACTGGCAAAGGGTTCCATGGAACAAAAAAGATTAAGAGGGGGCGGATGTGGCTCAAATGGTTGGGTGTCCGTCTGCCATATGAAGGGGCCTGGGTTCGATCCCCGCGACCTCCTGGTAAAAAAAATTTTTAAATAAAAAATAAATAAATAAATAAATAAATAAATAAATAAATAAATAAATAAATAAA